>VZRW01008036.1:0-48713 GCA_013398125.1 Aegotheles bennettii
CCAACCCAAACCATTGTGTGGTTTTATGTAGACACCAACTTTAAGCAATGTCCACCAACAAAAATCTTTCCATGTTTAACCCCTGCACTGAAAAGCAAGCACAGGTTGCCATGATTGAGGGATCTGTTACCCCAGCTGTGGCTCTGTGGTGTGCAAACCGATAGCTGAGCTGGGATTCCCGAGGTTTGGATCAGACACCCAGTAACAGCCATGGGGAGATCTCCTCTTTATCCTGTTACATGTGCTTCTGACCACTCAAGTCCTCTGCCTGCACAAGTAAGAAATCATCCCTGGATCATTGCTCCCCGTAGAGCAACTGCCTTGTGGCCGGTCACTCCCCACATATACAAACAATAGACTAGATTCAATTAAAAATAAATGAAATGCCCTCAGTTCAAAGCAACTTTAGTTACAGTGCCCATCTTAGTTCTTGCTGTTCCTTTCCCCCCTTCCTTGGACCAGCCTGATGGAAGATTGTAGAGAAGTGCCTCCACCATCTAGTCTTCTTCTGAGACAAGATGCTTTCATTTATGATGCCAAATGATTTATTGTGTCGGAGAAGGGGGGTAATTTTGTTCTGGTGTGCAAGCAGGGTTAAAGGAAGGTGAGGAGGTTGTGGTGCCCATGAGTTCTTGCTGTCCCTTCTACAGAATTGCTCCTTTTTGCAGCCAGAGTGTGAAATGTGTTTGAGGAGGGGAAGCACAAGCAAGCATCTCTCTATGGCCTAAGGGGTGAGGAAGCAGAGAAGTTGTAATTCTAGCGGGGTGTGCTCTGGTTTGGGCTCTGGCCAGCGTGCGAGGCAGGGTCTGCTGGCTGCTCATTCAGCTGTTTGAGCTAGGTTATGCCAAGAAGGCCGAAGCGAGTTATAATTAGATCCTAGCTCTTCAACAGCTCTGAACATCTTTTATTTCAACAACGAAGACTCTTTAATGGCAGACTCGATGCCCCACCTGGTGGCCGGCAGCATTCCCAGTCGCTAGGTATTTATACTGCCTTGATGTTACCCTGACACCCCCACACCTTGCCTGTGGATTCGCCTCTCGATACTGCCCACAGCCCCCCTGGGTCTGTTTGTTGGCCGTAAGACATCGAGGTGCTGGAGCGTGTCCAGAGAAGGGCAACGAAGCTGGTGAAGGGACTGGAAAGTGTCTTATGGGGAACGGCTGAGGGAGCTGGGGGTGTTCAGTCTGGAGGAGGCTCAGGGGGACCTCATCACTCTCTACAACTCCCTGAAAGGAGGTTGCAGTGAGGTGGGGGTCGATCTCTTCTGCTGTGCCCATAGTGAAAGGACAAGAGGAAACGGCTTTAAATTTCAGCAGGGGAGATTCAGATTGGACATCAGGAAAAATTTCTTCACTGTCAGGGTGATTGGGTGTTGGAATGGGTTGCCCAGGGAGGTGGTGGAGTCACCGTCCCTGGAGGTGTTCAAGAGGCAGTTGGATGTGGCGCTGGGTGATGTGGGTTAGTGGTGATGTAGATAGGGTTTGGACTGGATGAGCTTGAAGGTCTTTTCCAACCTTAATGATTCTATGATTCTAAGACAGGCAGAACCACCTTCACACTAGAACACAGCTGCCCCCCCAAAAGAACAAACTTGAAGTAAATACCTTCTGATAGTTTAAATATTGTCCCAGATATGGACAATATGTGGACAAGATTCTGCTCAGGGTCCCTGGGTACAGAAAGTAAAGCACCCTTTACTTTAAGAGCAAAGTACTCTTTATTTTAAAGAATGCACAGTTCTCCCAGCGGTCAAAATAAAATCCTCAGTGCAGTTATTGAGGCTTCTCATTTGCTTAAGGTTTCTTGGTGGTACTCAGTATTTACCTGCTCTTCTTGCAGTGGCTTGCCCTAGCTTGAGCTAGTAAAAGTACATGTGAGACTTCTGACTGTCCTTTTTTGAACTTCCCTATTGCTCCAGTCACGAGACTTCCTGAGCAGCATCAACAAGTCAGCCAGAAATCCGTGATTTGACACGAGGTGACTTCACCCATCCCACCCATTCCTCTTTTCTCTAGCAAAGCTGTCCCTGCAGAGCAGGAGTTTGGGGGGAAGGTGGCTTCCCGTCGAGAGGACAGCAGCCACTGTCTCTGTTCTGTCTCAGATCATAGAATCATAGAATCACCAAGGTTGGAAGAGACCTTAAAGATCCAACCCCTACCTACATCACCACTAACCCATATCACCCAGCACCACTGCTCTCCCGAATTGTGGTGGGATGGAGGTGGAAAGGCCAAGGTGATTTACACAGGCAGACATGCAAACTTCATCATTTCAGCCAGAATTCCAAAGCCGTGTAGAGATTGCTTAAATCTCTCAATTGTGTATGTGACAAAATTCCAGCTTACATTTAGGGATTTTTTTTTCCCTTGGAATTTATTTTCAGTGACTAAAATGGACTAAAACTGGCGGATCAGCAGCTCTGCTCCACAGCAGCTGGGATGTTCTGTTTTCACGGTGTTTATCTACCTCAGGATGTCTCATGCCACTTGGTTGCCCAGATGTGAAGCATGTGGCCCTTTTCCAGCAGAGGCAGCCGGCCCTGAATATGGTGTGCTAGGTTACCATGTTTTCCAAATACGAGCCAGAACAGCACTTTCCAAAATTCTGAGAGATGTTTTCAGTGCTACAAGAAAAATGTCAGTTAACGTCTTCCCAACGGACGCAGCACCGGGCTGCACTGGAAATCCTCACCTGCCAAAGTGCTCCTCACTCTGGCAAATACGGGGAGGTGGCCAAGCAAAGCTGGAGGTGCAGTATTTCTCTATAAAGAGAAGAAGGATCACACAATTCGGGTCCTCAGCCATGAAACAGTAGGCTCCAAGGCCGGATCTTCTCAATTAGCAATGGGTTAAAAAATTGTGGCTAACACAGTAACTCCCATGCAGGGATATCTCAGAAGAACCTTGGCTTAAGTCGCTTTTATATGAGATATTTCAGTGTAGCATTGGGAATTTCATCACTTCTGATACATATGTAGGGATAAAAGCGTTGATTAGATCATTACATTTCATCCAGCACAGGCGAGTTCTGGATGTTCCTTTCTAATATATTTGGAGACCATCAAATATAGTTGAATATATTTATATTAACAAAAAAAAATGCTTCTTGCTATAAAAGCATTTGAAAAAGGTTTTTTTTTTCCTTTGGCAAGGACAAGTATTTTGGTGTGTTCATCATTTGATTCAGATGTGTTCAGTGAATGAATGTGCAAGAGCCTAAGTTCACAGTTATTTTTATTTAGCAGATGTAGAAGTTTCTAAGGAAGGGGATTCTGAAAATAGTTGCTACTCTCTGGACTTGCTCAGCATTTCAAGAACAGTTATTTCTGTCTTCCCTTGAAGACGTTTTAACTCGTCAGTCCCATGAAAATGCAGACTCTTCAATATCTAAAAATGATGTCTACTGGGTTTCAAGTTAAAAAAACAAATTAGGAAATAAGTGCAAGTCTAAGGCTGTCTCGTGTTGCTTGTTATTCTCTGAAGGGATCAAAAGCTTTCCAGGTGCATCCTTCTGATGCTGGTAGTTCACTGCCAGGCAGTTTAAAAATGCTGTTAAGTTTCTGCAGAAGTATTGTACCTCTGACTTCTGAATTCCTCTGAAGGCTTTGTCCTTTCACGTGAGGCCTCACAGCCTCCATTTTTGCAGGGAAAAATCCTATGGTTTTGCAAGGAAAAGTTCTGCTACTGCAAGACGTGACTCTGCAAGTCTAAGGAGAGTTTGACCTCCCATTAACGTGTTCCTTTACGATAAAATACAGATGTTGCAGCAGCAAAGGGCAGCTTTGTAGGAGATAGGATTCGAGGACCCTGCATGTCAGTTCTTAAAGCAGACTGAAGAGGCAAGTATTAACACCCTGTTGAAATCACAAAGCCAAATGTCCCATCTATCTTTGCGATGAAATAAGGTTTTGACACAGCTGCTTTTACTGCCAGTTACCAGAACGTGACCTTCTTATTCACTTCTGTGCCCTTCTTCTTGTCAAAACTATAAAACTAAAAGCTTTATGGAAATTAAAACAAAGAAAAGTTTTTCCATTTCTGGCTTGTGCTTGGATTTTATTCTTGTTGCATGCCTGATGGGAGATCGGGGCTTTAATGTTCATGTCAGTGCATGATTTAGGTTGTCTGGATGATAGTAAGAGGCCTCATCCACTGTACATACCATCATAGTTCAAGGGAGGGGATTCTCCCCCTCTACTCTGCTCTCGTGAGACCCCACCTGGAGTACTGTGTCCAGTTCTGGAGTCCCCAACAGCAGAAGGACATGGAGCTGTTGGAGTGAGTCCAGAGGAGGGCCATGAAGATGATCAGAGGGCTGGAGCTCTTCTGCCATGAAGACAGGCTGAGAGAGTTGGGGTTGTTCAGTCTGGAGAAGAGAAAGCTCCAGGGAGACCTTAGAGCAGCCTTCCAGCACCTGAAGGGGCTACAGGAAAGCTGTAGAGGGACTTTTTATGAGGGCATGGAGTGATAAAACAAGGGGAAATGGTTTCAAACTAAAGGAAGATAGATTTAGATTGGATATTAGGAAGAAATTCTTTCCTGTGAGGGTGGTGAGACACTGGCCCAGGTTGCCCAGAGGAGCTGTGGCTGCCCCCTCCCTGGCAGTGTTCAAGGCCAGGTTGGATGGGGCTTGGAGCAACCTGGTCTGGTGGGAGGTGTCCCTGCCCATGGCAGGGGTTTGGGACTAGATGATCTTTAAGGTCCCTTCCAACTCAAACCATTCTCTGAATCTGCTTGTTAAGAGGGCTATGTATGAAAGGATTTTAGAAAGCAATACTATACTGTGTTTGTGCTGTTGAAAATACTGTGATCCCACCAGGAAGAATAATTTATAACGTATCTAGGAAGCAGAAAAAACCCCGAACAGGTGGAGCCCGTGCATCTGACAATATTGTTAGCACAGGACTGAGGCAAAGCTATATTTTTCCAGTGGTTTGCCAAGATGTCCCTTCTGCTATCAGCTTTGTAAGTTTCTTAATGTATTCAGAGCTCCTATGTGTATTTATCCCAGTGGCATCAGTGCCTTTTGCCCTTTGTTAACATTCAGCACCAGCCTGTGCCTCCAGACGTGGGACTCAGCCCTACACTCGGGTCACTTTGCTTCCTCAGCTTTAACCAAGCTGCAGCACAAGGCTTTTCCTCCTTTCCCTTCTCTCTCAGGGTTTTATGTAAGGGTAAATCTAGGTCACCAGATATTATTCAGGTAGTACACACACGTTTTGTGTACCTGTCAATACCTTACAAAGGGCAGGATGACATCGCTCTCAGTTGTCCTTTTTGATGTGTCCGAGCCAGAAGTATTGGTACAGTCTTGCTCTCAAGTTATTCATTCACATTCTTGTCCAAAAACCAGCATCTCGCGTCCTGTTGTGCTCTCTGCTGGTGAAGGTTTTCCCTCACCTTGTGCAGCCGTTCCAGCTCACTGCTGTCAAGGACAGTGGAAAACAGAATAAAGCGATGAGAAAAGCCAGTGGTAATCAAAGAGCTGAACAGGACTTGCTCTCCCTCATCTCCCCATGTACACAACACAGGGCGGTATAAAGAAGTCTCAGCCCAGTTTTGCCAAACAGTATCAAAATCCAATTGAAGGGGGTAACCATCCTCCATCAGGGTCCTGCGATATTAAACAGAAGGTAAAGGACATGTGGGTGAAAAACGCTCATCTGGGGACAAAGTAGGAACTCAAAACCAAACAAGTTTACTCTGCAATAAAGCAAAGATTGTTTTCCCAGCTCAAATGTATTAAAAAAATATTTTCCAGTTACACTTTATCAAGACCTTTATTGATATTGCAAGTGAAATGAGATACAGAATTATGAACATTTGGGGATTCATATGAGAAAAAAAACATGATGTAAACAGCCAGGAGCCAATGTGTTCCTGAAATTTTATAAAAAAGTTTGTAGATGAAAAGGACAACTGCAAGAAAAATCAGTAGATAATAAAAGCAGAGTAATACATTACAAGGAGTGCCTGGTTTTAAGTTTCATATTTTTGTGATAAAATCATACAAAATACATCCAGTGAAACAGGAGCTGCTAGGACATCTCTGTGGGGCTCTTAGAAGAATGGAGTGATGGCTCTTGGTTTTGAGTTCAGGAGAAAATGCCAGACCACTGCAAGGTCCTGAAAAAGCCCCCACAAACCAGCCAGGCACCACTCAACAGCCCATCTTTACTCACCCTTTACTTTCCTCTAAACAAAGAGCGTTTACACATCCCTTGGCTTAGCTGCATTGGAGGCAAGATGGGAATGAAGTGGCAGCCGAGCCCAGTTTTGCAGTACCACTGGCTGCTTCATCTGGCTGCACAGCTCAGTCGTAGACCAAACAGGGTTCCTCCTTCCTCTGCTCCACAACAGTTCAGGTGTCGCAGAAGTCACTCAATCCAAATGAGAACATTACTTTTGTACATATTATTTAAAAAAAAAAAGAGTCGATCAGTTGGTTCTCCTTTGGGTTTAGAACAGTATTTGTCCACCTCCAGCAGCACCTGGTGAGGGTTGCTGGCTGCAGGAAGGGGACTTGCTAGGCAATTAGCACACATCCCTTCAGTGTTTTGAGGGACAGTGACTGCAGAGAGGTGGTGTCTTTCTGCTGTTGCAGGTGGGACCTTCGGAAGTTTCCAGACATGACAAGGTAGGAAGATCCTCTATACCTGATGGAATGGAGGAGTGCTGATGAAAAACCAGTCCTGACTGCACATGAAGTAACATATGAACTGCCAGACTACCTTGGCTCCTCGTAAATCTTCTGCACTGTAAGTCCTCTTGCAGACAATCATCAGGTGGTGTTCCCAGAAATGGAAGAATGAAGTTTGAAAGTATTAAAAATTCAAGGCAGGCAGTTACCCAGCGCGAATGCCCCCCTGCCACAAAAGGCAAATGTAATTACTGAGGACATTGATACAGAAGAGATGCTATTTCTTAGGGGATGCGATTTTTCAGTAGGATACAATCTGTGCCAAGCAACCCTCACTGCAACAAGCTCCCCTTTCACATCCAAAGGGGTGAGCACGAGGATACTGCTGTAATCACTTCAGTACCTCAACACCCCCCTTAACTGTCACGTTCACAACACACTGTAGGTTATGATAATGCTGTGTCAGCTGCTAGCTAGCTACTTTTGTTCAGTTTGTCAGTGTTACCCTATTATTTTGTCTCCTGACTGATTAAAACAGCAAGACACCAGGGGATGCTGGGTCAGGAAAGCTTTGTTGGTCTTGTGGGGAAGAGAAGGCTGCTGAGATTTACTATTCTCTCCCCAACCCAGATCCAAGGAAAACAGCAAATGCTTCTTCATTCACAGTTTGCTTCTCAAACCCCTTCTATTCAATCCTTCAGTAAGAGCACTTCCCAAACCCCCATGTTGGGTCTTTGTAGCCTGGAAGAGCAAAAAAATCCTTTTATACCTACACACAATTAGCTTGTAGGGTAGGAAAGGCCGCTCCCTGACAAGGTGGTTCTTTCCCAGCCTGACTCCGAGGGGAGCCACAGCCTTCCCCTACTGATCTTTCTCCCTTTTGTGAGACCTGCACCCTGATTTACAACCCGTCAGTGTGGAAGGAGACGATGGGGAATGAAGGGAACTAGCCAAGGGATCGTTCATTACGAAGCTGGTAGGCATCTAAGGAGGACACTGAACCCTGCAAGGAAACACTAGCACTCATTTACAAACAGAACTCAGCATTTTTATTCATTGATTGACCTCCTGTCAGTTTTGATATTTGCTACCACCAGAGAAGAGCGTAAAAACACAGTACAACATTGTTAACCAGTTAGGAAGGCTGGAAGGGAAAGCAAATCCCAGTACAATTGCAAGTAACTTGGTGGAGTTTATAATTAAGATTTCTTTTGAACGGATCAGCAATGAAGCAATAAATATGCTGCTGCACCGAACCAACAACAGGACTTTTTCACTAAGTTTGTGGTTTATTGCATTACAGTTTAAAACTAAACGTTATCCATCATCATACATTTGTTCACCGACCAGGTAAATGACGCTTTTTCATATGTTATATGCTAAATGGCTAAAATTATGCAGTAGCTGAACTAGACTAGGACTAGTAGAGGTAGATATTGAATGGGCAGTGCCAGGCAGAAATATTTTGTAAAAGTACTTTTTGTCTTTTGTTATGAACAGTTAGCAGATGTAACATTTTCAATTAAAACAACAAACATCTTAGGAAAGCTATTCTAAGATGCTTTGGATTTTCTAGTAGTATTTCTCTTGCAATATGCTTACAAACCCTTTGATATGGTCCCTTGTAAACTGGACAATCTTTGTCCTCAAAGTTTTCTGCCACAATTTACTTGAAGACCAACATACAAAGCTACAGTCTTTGTGAACATACTACTATTTGCTTGTACCACTCTAAAAGTAATACGCATTTACAGCTTCCTTGGCATGGGAAGACTGCATTTATAGTATTTACAGCTTCAGTAATCTTTCTAGTAATAAAAAAGCTATTTTATACTCATCTAAAATGGAATTTCTATTATGCCACCTCCTCATAGCTCACTTCAGTCTCCTTTTGCGAAGCTGCTCTATCAATTGCTCTTTGCCATTCTCACTGCTGGCTGAATGCTCTTGGGAAGAAGTCTCTGCCTGAAAAAGGCATTAAAACTGGTGTTTGTAGACTGCAGCTTTAATTTCCAGGAAATATAACCATGACAACACGACCATAAGTTTTGTAGAAGTGTACGCCCTTCGCTCCTTACAACATCCAAGAACAGTTCCTAACTGAACGCTCCTGGAAGCAAGAGTCTTTCCCCAAACTCAGCAATCATCTTCCTCTACCTGGAACAGCTTTTATTAATGAGCTTACAGACTGCTTGATTCCTTACCAACCTGGCTGTCGAATTAGACTACGTTTGCATTGTTTTCCTGCACAGAATCCTAACGCAGTATGTTATCAGGCAAGCCTAACTCTTACTTCCACATAGTCCGAGCTATTTTACATTACCACTTAGGTACAAACTGCATTTTCAGAGCAAAATTTCTTAGGGAAAAGACGGGGAGAAGATTTCAAAGAACAGTACAGAACACCTACAGAAACACTTAAAGCCATCGTGAAAAGGGAAAAATAAAATAATCTTAATTCAGGTATATTGAACTGGATTATTCTTATCAAGTGGTTTTGTTAGCATTAGTGGCACATGTTCAAAGCACGACTGTGGTGCATGGGATGCTAGCACTGCAGAAATGATGGCACCATTGCTCGAACCCTCCAAGACATCATGTTAGACAAAGATCTTAAGTTTTCTTATTTGAACTTGCTCACGTGATACTGAAATTGTATTTGCACCTCTGGTTTCTCAGGCCTGATCTCGCCCTACTCTCATCGGTGTTTTCTTTCTAGAAAGGCAATGAGAATTCAATCTGGCTGAAGAGTAAGGTGCTACACCAACTTCCAGTGCCTACTGCACAGCTGGAGTACCTCCAGACCTGGAAAAACAAACCAAAGCAAACACTAAAGGAAGATTTAATCGGCTAATTATACATACCTCATCTAGCCCTAGGGAGCTCCCTGGGAAACTTGGAATTTTCTCCCTATGCTAGGAGAAAAACTGGGCGACAAACTGAATTCTGTATTTAGGCTGACACACCACACACCAGGACATGATTCCTCCCCTAGGAACATGGAAGTATCAAGATCCTTACTGAAAAAAACCCCACAAACAACCGAAACTGTAGAAGAATATAGAGGCTTTTAAGGCATTTAAGATGCAAAGAAATAAAAGTAGTTACTGAATAGATATAGATAATTTTGAGACTATTTTACCTGTTTGTTCACACACACCACATGTCTGAATGATCTGGTCTCCAAATGGAAAAAGTGAGTATCTCATCTATCATCTTGGGGCAAACAACCACTTTCAGTTACTTACAATTTAAGTCCACTTCTGACTCTGGCATTGCTTCATGCAATGTGCATTTGTACCATCTACAGTCTCTATTTAGGGAGAATTCATTGCTTGAACTTCTTTTTCTCCCAGGAAAGATATCCACAGCATATGTCATCACCGGTGGTTCCACTGGTGGCGAAAACATCTTTATCCAGTGAAAATCACGAAGAACTGAACCAAATCATGTCATTAGTAAGCCAATGTTCTAGGTCACTCTGACCACGACTGCAATCCCTGCTCCCCTGCTTTGACAGCCAAGCACCAACGATTACAACTCTGGATTCAAGTTCCCACTGTAGCATGCCACTCTGTGCTGCTGTTTCACAAGACTCATTGCGCTGGATCCTAATTTCATTCCCAGCTCTGAAAAACTCTTCCTCAGAAGTTAGCATTGCATCTGACAGGAGAGATGCAAAGATGAAGGAATAACAATTCCTTTGCCAATTAAATAACCTTCTTCTTCAGGTAAACTCTTTTCTTGATTTCATTTCCTGGGACTGCAGTCTTCTGGAAGGGGATGAGGAGCCTCTTCAGTCTGAAACCATCATCTCTGAAGCGCTAGGGATGCCTTTCAGCAGGGTTATGAAGAAGTGTCTTTGGGGAAATCACAATAAATGTGTAGATGGAGGCTTCTGGAAGGCCCACAGAAATATCCTTTCCCACTTGCATAATGAAAGATAACAAGTAACATTTTGCTTTTAGTTCATCTATCTCAACACAAAAACAGGCAGTGAGAAAGTAAAGGAAATAATCCTGTTTATAGGCAGCACCCAAAAAACAGAATTTGGAAAAAAAATAAAAATTGCTTGATGCAATTCACAATCTGTTAAAAAGAGCGAGCACTCATCTGCCTCCAGCTAAGCATCAGAAGCCAGGAAAAAGGCAGCAATACTCAGAGGCAAGGCCAAAAGCTCATAGCTTGTGTAGGCAAGATTGAACCATCTTCAGTAGCTGCAGAGGACATGCAGTCGAAGTATCTCAGGCTGCAGAAAAGACTGAGATCTAGACATAAATACCAGAGTCAATTAAAGGCTCTATAGGTGTTCTAGTCCCTAAAAGCCCAGCAGATTAAATATACAGATATAGCGATACAACTTACATTTCTGACATGAACTACACTGCAAACGTACACAACGATAGTCTAACGATAAAAAGAAAGTGGTGCTGAATGTACAAGAAACAAAAAACCTGTTCTTCTGACAGTTAGAAAACTACAAACCCCAAGTCTTCCTGGATTTCTTAACTGTGTTTGTCAATCACTGAATTCCATGATGTGGAAGAGGAAGGCTGTGTATCCACATGACAGATACTCTGCAACTGAACTCCTGCAGCAAAGAAGGCACTCACTTTATAAGCTGTGGTTTATTTTCTGCTCCATTTTATATGATGAACCTATAAAAAAAACACATTTGAGCACTTATCTATATTATTAACACAGTAGACTTGTAGACTGAAGCTTGACTTGGTAAATAAAATTCAATGTAACATTGGTGGAACTTAAAGAGCCAAGTAGTAAAGCATTCTGTGTTATAGACTTCCCAGACATTCAGTATTTACATATAATGCATTTGCACTTTATACTCGACAACCACCCGTCAGCAGTGACATTAGTAGCATAACTGGACAGCACAGTAAGCCAACCCTGAGCTGCACTCTAGTGAACCCACTCATTTTCAAAGTACAACAGAGATTGGTTTAAATATTCACACAATTGTTTTTCAAAACGTTTTATTGCATTATATTTGGTACCTTATGTTTGACAAAGGAAATTACATCTGTAACTGCAGGAATAAGAAGCTGGTCTGTTATTGAAAAAAAATCTTGGGCCCCTTAAAAGTTACAAAGTCTTGGGCTTGCCTGAAACAACTGAGCAAGAAATATATTCTTAGAAATGTAGGGCTTCAAGTATTACAAACCTGTGACACTGTGGAAAAGTTCCAGAGGTATCTAAACTGCAGCACTTTTTTTTTTTCTGCATAACGTGAACAAGGCCTGCTGAGGTTTTAAACTATTAGTCTCTTGATCAGTCAAAATGGTAGTCAGGAGTTCTCCTCTTTGCAACTTCAAGCCATAGTATGTTCTCATTTTGTTTTCGTTCTATGTGAAAAATGCATGCTATATCTTTCTAATTAGTTGGTGCCACATCACAGTGCATAATTTTATTTGGTTCTTGCATTACAGTTTTAAAAAGTTTGGCCAACCTATGCTGATAGGTTCATCTCAAGAACAGCAATGATGATTCTCCCCACTCCCCAAGTTTAATTCAAAGAGAGAGAGTTTTAACTGGTTCCTTCAATTAAAAACTGTGGTGCAAGAACACCGAACTGATCGTGTACAGTGAATTTCAGAGACACAACAAGCTTATTGAACACACTATGTTTCTTAATTCTGCTTGATATCCGTATGTCCCACCATCCACAACATAACATGTTATGTTGCAGGTTTCTCTGTATATTCTGATTCACATTGCGTACTTCCTATGGACAGAATCATCCCCGTATCAAAATCAGTCAGATGCTAAAGCCCCAACAACTCTTTGTGCTCAGTGAAAGAATCCAGTGCTAAAACAGCATTTTTGCTGTCTGAGATAACAGTAATCTCACAAGACAAATTTAAAGTAATATTTCTGCCACACACCTGCTCTGAGGGCCATACGCCTCCAGATTCATATAAATTAGTTTAAAAACATGGGTAGGTAGGTAAGGAGAAGGGGTTTTTTTCTTCAATTTTAGCAGCTTTTAATTTTTAAGAAACCAAACAACCTATATCCAGTAATATGTTAGATATTTCATATATATTCTTTGTCAGCAGGATAAAAAAAAAAGTAAAACTATTTGAAGGCAACATTTTTTTTCCTTCTGTTCTCTGTGTGAGTTAGAACAATTCAGCAGGTGCGTGACAAAAATATTATACACCAGATATGGTCCAATGTCATTTTTTTCCAATAAAGTTGTTCATATTTCATTGGCCAGTTCTTCAGGTTCTGCAGAACTATCTCCATTAACTGTGATCTTCATATCCTCTTCATATCCAGGGGGCATGAAAGCCAAAGCATAAGGGAAAAGCTTATGACAATTTGCTCTGTAAGTTTCAGATGCTTCTTTACAGTCTCCAAGGCTACCGTCACATAAAGCTTCTAATACCTCCATACAAGTCTAATTAAAGAGAAAAATAAAGAAGTGTTATGGTTTCTTAAACGTTCATCTGAACACGCACCAACCAGAAATACAATACTGCAAAGAAAACAAACTCCAAGTACTGTTTTCAGGTTTCTATCAAATTACATTTTTTTAACCAGACGCAGCATGAAATACCAGTGTATTCTGATTAGAAATACTGCAGTTTAGAAATCTTGACCGAAAATGAAAATACTCATTTGTCACCTGTTCCTTATTTAAAACAAACAAAGCAAACAGATTCTTACTAGTTGGCAACTAAGAACCAGACTTGCTGCAACTAAATGTGGTTTTGGGGTTTGTGGTGCCTGCCCTGCCCCTCCAGTCTTGGGATACACTGAATGTTTTAGCAACAGAACACATCTGAATTGTGGTGTTCACAATAAAAACAATGAATCCAGAGTATATACAATTTCCTAATAATTACTTTTGTGGATGTGGGCTCAGACAGAACTGGAAAAATTGTGGAAAACAATTAAAATGTTCAAATAGCATCAGCTGAATAACCATAATTAGATGTGAAAACATTCCTGGTAGGGAAAACAAGTTATTGTTTTTTTACATTTAAGGATATGTGACTTACTGAAGAATGTCTGTAACTAGTGAATCAAACCAAATTTATCAGATATTATCACATCCTTCAGATAATATTTGCAGTTTCGTATCAATTTTTGTTCATGATTTAGAAGAGAAAAAGATGATTTTCTGTTTTTTTCAACTTGCATTCCAAACACAAGAAACCGACCTACTGAGCTTCACTAAAGCCCGGCAGCATTTAACACCCGTCCATGTCGTGTGTGCTAGCACTAGCACAGGAAGTTAGTCTTTTTCCACTCCTCTGACATTTAACATAGCTTTTATTTGTTCTGTGTATTGAGATTAACTGCTCTGTCCTCCTGCCACAGGGTCATGAAGTTCTCTCCAACAGCCTCTTTTCCTCACATCAGCTCTTTGCGACATGGGCACCCACAGGAGGTCAAATGTATCTCAATTTATGCCTGCAACGTGCCCTGAGACAGCCGGTCTCTGCTAAAATGAAATGTAGTAAATCTGATCTCTGCACGTGAGAATGCCTTTCAATGAATACCCAGACTCCTTCAGATTCTCAGTTTCTTAGGGTAATTTCCATTTCCCATCTAGAAGTTCAGTAGAACTCAAACTCTTACTTTGTGTTGGCACCAAGAGTGCTTAAACTGAGCTTTCTCAGTTCCATCACAATGCTGCCTATACCATCTTTATACACTGCTGAGTCAGTAAATGCCTCTTGTAGTCCTACCACAGTAAGTAACACCTCTAAAACAACCAAGCATTTTTGGTTACATTTTCATCTTTCCCAAGTCCAATTCCCAGAATCCCATTCTCAGGCAAAAAACAGTGGGGGAGCAGGAAAAGGGGCATGGCAGTAGTGGCACAGGGAGATATTCTGTGACCACAGTTTCAAAATTTGGTAAGCTTTTCACTTAACTACATACCAAGGGCAAAGCATGCATATGCACCTTTTGTTAAAACCAAGATAATTCACATGGCTTGCAAGAAGATGAATATGGAAAGCTTTCACGGAGTCTGAGCCACCCCTAAGTCAATCTTTTTCTTGTGAACAGCTGCCTGTGCACCAGCTGAAGCTCAGGCAGACCACAATCTTTTCCTGTTGGGGAGCTTTAGCATCTTTTGCCATGGGGGTTCTCTTGTATGCAATAAGCTTTCCCACTGCTTGTGGCAATAGCATGGTTTCTGCTGCTAAGCTAGCTATTTTCCTATTATGACAAAACTACATTAATTGAAACGTGTGAAAAGGACATTAAATAGTTCAGATGAACCCAATACCCCTTTCTCTCATATGACAACTCAACCTCCTTACCCTAAGGCACAGCAATCACTTCAGCTTCCTCTTACCTCTGTGATTTGCACAAAGCTTTCACAAATATACCAAAAGTTGTTTACAATTTATAAATATCTGTTACCTGAAGATTTCTGTTAATGAGGGATTCATCCAGGGTCATTGCCAGCTCCACTGCCCTTTTCTGACTGGAAGGATCTAAATAGTACATCATTTTGGCAGCTACAGGAGGAAAAATAAGCTTCATCACCCAGTGGATGACCAAAACTGTCTTATATACAAACATTAAATAAAGATATGACTAAAAGGGGATACTGAACTCTACAGTAGTAGTTCAAAATGGAACCACTTGGAGCATTAAAGCATGACACCTTGGCAAGCAGAAGGGTAGCTTTAATGTACTATTCAGCAGCAGACAAAGCACTAAAAGAAACAGGCACTGTCTAGACTGCAGGGTAGGAGCATTTTGCAGTGTACTGTGGAGTCCCAAGCAGTGAAGATAACAAATCAGACCTGCTGCAACACACCACAGTTCCCTCCCGCACCACTGTTCACATCTTCACAGAGAAACTAGGACACAGAAGAGATGTGCACACAGAACTCGTTATAACATGGTGTCAGGACACAACCAGGACACAGTTCTGAGTCCCACAGCACAGATGTACTTGAAGAGACTTGATGCCAAAAAAGATCCAAGCGTAAACTCACTGATTTTTGTGGCCAGGTTCGAGCCCAGACTGAGCCACAACACTAACACTGCTCCCCTCAGGTGGTTTGCATCCTGTTTCCCATGTGGTACCACTGCCATATGTGGTCACTACTGACAGGCAGCCCTTAGTAACAGGTAACCAGCACCACCTAAGTGCCTCTTGCTAGGCATACCAATAGCTCTGGGCTTGCTAAGCACTCAGTGCAATGCTCTGAGCAGTCAGCCTCTTCAAATACAGCTATCAAAAACCCCTGTGCAACTCAGAAATACTACTTCACATACCACAGCTCATACAATTTCACAGATGCATTAAATAAAGTTACAGTTTTATGATACACTCAGCATGCATCAGAAATGAAAACAGGGCAGAGAGGCCCAAAATTTTGTATTTTAGAAGTAGACAGAGAAAAAAAATTAAAGAAAACCACAGACAAGCTGGTGGTCATGTTGTTACAAAAACAAACTGAGAGAAGAAAAGCATTCCTGATGGAAAGAATGATTTTTACATCACAGATGCTGATACTGAGATGCCACTGCTGAAGAAGCACAGAAGATACAGAAGCAGGGAGGAAAAAGGATATAGGCAAAATACCTGATAACCTATGTGGTAGTGAGTCATAGTTCTTTTTAAGGAAAGCTTCATTGAAGTTCTTTGGATTAGTTGCTCCAAAAAGTCGATTCATTTCTTGGTTTAACACTGTTCTAACTACATCAGGCAGATCCTTACTTTCAGATACTATTGAAATGGAAAAAAGAGGTTAACAGAGGTGAGCACAGGTAATCACAGTAAAATCTACTTTATACATTTATTTTAGTAGTTGTCATTTTTACATTATTAACCTATTTGGGAAAAAAAAGGCCAACAAAGCTCAGAGGACAATGAATGAAATTCAAAAAAAGGCAAATAAAGATGTGGTTGGAAAAAGTTTAACTGTGACAGTTTTCTGATGCTTAGAAAAAGCCAAAGTCCTTTTACTCCAATACGCTCTCTCTCTTACTGATTAAAATCTATTTAGGCTCAAAGATTGCTCAAAGATTAAGGTCACAGAAGTCTGTTCTTGAATGTGCCTACTCTGTAGCCATCAATGGAAAAGGTGACCTTTGGGGCAAGGGAAGGGGGAGAATTTTTCCAAGCTTCTAACAAAAAGGCCATGATTCTAAACCTTCTCCTCGCACACCAACACAGGCTGCCAGCAGAAAAGCCAGATTCCTCATTCTGCAGTTTCAATTTCTTCACTCACTCACTCACTGGTTCATTCAGTCTGAAAAAGATTTACTAGCACTTGCTGGAGTTAACTACTAAATCCAGCTGCAGTCATAATAAACATACGTAATATTAGCATGAATCAGTTGTTTAAAAAGCTTTCTAATATGTGCATTAAATATTTTGAATTAATTGTGCTAACACTCTACAGACTAAAAATCAATGACTGTACGTGGGTTAGGCATCATCTGGAATCACGTCCAGATGAAGTTGTATCAAACAGACACATACCACTGCTGAAGAGATGAATCATACACTCATGAAGCCAAGGATGACTAGAATCAATAGCAAAGGCTCTCTTCACAGACTGAAGCATCAGAAGGAACTTCTCTGCAAAATAAACCATTGGCAAATGGTCAAAAACTTGTGGTTGGAACTCACTGCGCTATGTTGCAGGAGTATTTAGTGTTTGAAATTAGAATTATCCGAAGAAATTAAAGCTGAGTGTACTACAACAGCCATTTTTACTAACGTGTTTATTTAACCAGTGAAGCCTGTTAAACTAGTAAGTAAATCTGAACACAGCAAGTTCTTAAAGCATAATATTTAACTCATACAAGAATTCAAAAGTCAAGTGTTTCAAAAGACCCGTTCTCATTAGCAACTGTACCCCACTTCTTCACTGTGTGTGGTTCTGTAAACTACAGATACAAACAAGTAATCAGGACAAATGCAAGCTGGGAGAATTAGCTAGAGTCTCATTGCTTATAGGTTTAAACACAGCAAAGAAAGTGGATAATCACCAAATGTTCAAACTTTGGTTTCTCGCAAACTGCTCATAACTGGGGTCCGATGAAATAATTTTTCCTCATCAATAATTTTTACTTGAATTCTAATACACGTATTTATGAACCACAAATTGCTTTTCCTCATTAGTTTTCTCACCTACCTTTTCGAAAATAAATCTCAAAGGCAAAAAGATGTGTCTCTATTTTGTTCTTCACTAAGTTCTTCAGGGGTGTTAAAAATTTAATGGCTTCTTCCAAAGGTGCCTCAACCTACAGACACAACGAAGTGACAGACAACTAAGTCAAAGTTTAAACCTAACAACTCTACAACAACAGAATTAGCTATTTCTGAGTCACATCAGGGAGTTGTTCTCATAAGGCAATGCGTAAGATGCTTAGATCCTCTTATGTTATATAAACTTTGCATCTTTCACTCAGTATGAGTGCCTAAACAGACTATCAAGTGTAAAAAATTGCTTTGCAGTGGTTACAAATCACATTTTCCTAGACACATACAAGTCTTTGCCTTCTATAATACATAAGTAGTAAACAGTTGCAGCTGAACCTGCACTGTACTGGGCAGTATAGCCCCCCCTTCCAGTCTACACACAGGGGCCTGAGACCTTGGTGTACAACTGCTTTGTGCCCATGGCAGAGTCTGTTCATGTGAGTTCCAGACAGGTTCCTGAAAGGTGCCAGGACATGGTGACATTCCCAGCCAAGACACCAACAGCAAGCTTGAATTAACTAGAAATTGATCGTGGTCTCCAGGTAATGTTAGAGTAATAGTAAATAGTAAATGGACAGCTTTAACACAAATTAATTCTGTGCAAGGATTCTTTACAGACAGATCTTTTGCATCTAGAGGGGAGGGGTAATTTCAGATTTAGTTCTTTATGAACATACGAATCAGATACAGAATTTAATTGTCAATAACAATTTAGTAACGTTGAAGCAATACACTTCATTGCAAATAACTGAGTTGGAGACAATGATGGACACCTTGCAGAGTACCTGCTATAACCATATGCTACCGCAGTGTTCATTTTAAAAATGCACCACTTGTATGCGTTGTTACGAGTTTGCATGCATCAGTCACAACTGTGCACTTAAACTATTTGAAACCTATAATACAACAGATTTCAAAAGATATGCCTTTGATGCCAAAGCTACAAATCCAGCAAAGAAGTATAGGGGTAACTATTTCAGGAAAACTGTTCACAAGTGACCAACTATGTCAGAAATGCTCTTCTGGCACTGGGAACCAACTGAATTTGGCAGTGTCTGTATCATGATTCTGATATTACATATGGAATATGATTCGGGAAGATTTGTCAAAGGAATGCATTACACAGCTGCAACTATTCCCTACAATCTCGGGGACTGCCTAGACTTTCCTGGGATATCCCATGATATTCCTCTACTCCAGAACTCAATTCCAGACCCATCTCAGTCTAAGCTAGCACTGCAATTAACTTAACCAGTGCTGCTTCTTGCAACCAGTGACCTAAACAATGAGAATACCAACAATATTCTGAAATGACTAGTCAAGTTTTTACAGTCCCTTGCTTTCTGCCTACAGAATGAAGTTCACTGTCTCAGCTTTCATATTTCATCTCTCCAAGAGCCAATACTACTTATTGTATGTGTGATGTGAAAAACACCGAATACCGTATCTATCAGTACTTGGATACTAAACTACTATTACTAAAAATTAATTTTCCCAGTCTGTATTTTTTCATTATCTTTCCCCACATTTTTCAAATGTTTTCCTGCTCCTTACAGGTACAACTTTTAGCACAAGAATAGTCTTCTGGGTCACCTCCTCTTTATGTATCTCTATAGTTCTTAATCCAGATCTTAAAATCCATCTCTAGTCTACTGCTATTTCCAAGCAGCTGCTTTATCCCTTCCCACCACCCCCACTGAAAACAAATGCAAACAAATGCTGTTAAAGCATTCAGTGCCTCAGTGTCTCCTCTTTCACAGGTTGTCTATGCTTAATAAATAAAAAAATAATATTATGGGGCATAAAGAGTGAATGATAATCACCTTACATACAGAATACAAAGCCTTCCATCCGATCAACTAGAAATAGGGTATAATCAACAGGTTAGTGCAATACACACAGAAGATAATTCCACGTCTATGACTTCAATCTCTGCCTTTGAGAACTAGGCACAAAAGCTATGATTTCATCACATTACTGACAGTACATCCAACAAACTCTCCCTAGAAAAGAATTCTTTCTAAAATGCCTCCTGTGAAGCGAAGCCATACAAAAAATAAACAAGCTATCTGACTGGCTTCCCAACTGTCTGTGTGCTCACTGTAACTCTTCTAGAAATGTCTATGACTTTATTATTACATTAGTAAGCACCTTTGCCAATTTCTCAGGGATGAGTTCTTCTTTCGGTCCTCCAATTTCTTCATCATCATCATCTTTCTTCTTTTTCTGATTCCTTTGTTGCTTTTCTTTCTCAGCATTCTTCTTCTCCTCTTCCAGCTGTGCTTTCTTCTGCGCTCTTCTCTGCTTATTTCGTAGCTTCTTTAGCTCCTTGTCAGACATATTCGCTGTGCACACGCAAAGGGCAAAACCAGACAATGTTGATGTCTAATATTAACAGTATCAATAAGCTGTCAGATACCATCATATTTTTTAAACTGTATCCACTTAATAGGAACGCTGTCATCACATTTGTAAAAGTTTATTTACTATCAATAGAAGTTTAATGTAGTAATCAAATGGTCTAACAAAAAATAAGGTGAAATAGTCACACTTTGGCATAGACAGTTACAGCTGTGCTTTTAGTGCCCTACAGACATCTTTTATTTGGTTCATATTCAGATCCGCTCCTCCCTCCAATTAAAGCATGGAGAATTAACGTAAAAACACATCAGAAAGTGGCTACAAGAAAATTTATTACACTTCCGCTTGACTTGATTTGAACCTGAAGCCACACAAGGGAACTGATGAGAAATATTAAAACTTGACAAATTCCTCTTGAAGGATTCAATAGCCTCTATTCATACCATCTGAGGTGCCCCAAGCCATAATCATTTAAGTTGCTCTCCAATCACACATGGGGGAGAAGAAATTTATGGATTTTTACATCAGAAGCAAGAAATAATAACATTTAAGTTGCTACCTAGTGAAATTTTTGCATACTGATAAAATGCTTAGAAAGAGCTACCACCAAGGACACTTGCTTCAATCTGTGATTTCATGGACCAACAACCATGAGAATCCCATGTTTTCTCCACCATTTCATAATGCAAACAGGATTTTACTGAAGAATTACAACTGTCACTATAAAACTCATCATTGTTTTATAATAGTCAAAATAAAAACATGTATTAGTTTAGTTTCAGTAGAACATCTACTTTTGCAGGCAGGCCAAATTACAATTTGCCTACTTTGAGTTGTGACAAAACCTGTATTTTTGGCTACTACAGTTGACAAGTAATAAGAATGCTGCATCTTCATAAAATATTCACTACTTAGTGAAACTGCATAGTCAATAAATCCCGAGGGATGAATACCTGTATCAGCCTCATGTTCTTTATTTTCATCTGTTAAGGGATTATCATGAAGTTTCAGATATATCTCTATGGCAATTCGTGCAGCTTTGAAGTAGAACGGATGCTGTCGAAGCACATCTTCTAGTTTTAACAAGTCCACATAAGACCTAAGGGTAATCTTCCTCATACAGTAAGTGTGGAAGTCAAACTGGTCATCCGTGATCTCTACAAAATGCTAAAACAACACAACGTAACATTATTTAGCAAGTATTAACAATCAGATCCTAACCTTGACTTTTTAAATACACTCTTCCCAAAGGAAAAATTTAGCAAAAGCCTGTTGTTTGACAAATACACCTGAACTTTTAGAAACATGAGTTAAAAAAAACCCCCAAAAATAAAGGCACGGTGAAAAGAACAGAAAGCATCTTAGGTCAGAACCAAAATTCACTGACTTCACTATCTCTTAACAGTACCTGCCCTCTGACAATTTGCAGTTTAAGGGACAAAAGTTCTATGTTTGCTGTATTTAAACAGCACTTCAATTTTTCTTCTATGAATTTTTTTCAGTCAATAGTATTAATTTTGACTTCCATTAAATAATGTGGCAATGACTCCCGCACTTAAATCACACATGATGTGAGAAAATACTTCCTTTTGTTCAAGATCTGCTTTCCTCATTGTCACCTGATGTCCCCTTGTTTTTGTTTGAGAAGCAGTGAGAAGTTGTTCCCCTCTTCAGCTTCTCCATGTGATTATGAACTCATACATAAGATCTCATATGATCTCATTCATCCTAAACTCAGTTGTTGCTTGTCAAAGCTGAGGATAAACACTAAAGCATGGCAAGCTAATTCCAATCCCTCCATGTCAAAGTTACTCCATGGCATGTATTTTACTAGCACATTTTAAAGGAGGTGTGACATTCAGATGTAAACAGGATGACAGATTTACATAATGGAAGAAAAGTACTACTTGTCTAGTCACTTCTTTCCCAACACTGTCCTTTTGACTGCTGCTCCACACCAACAAAGAAGTTTTTGCAGCACTGTCAATAATGGTTCCATAATTTCTTTCCAGAGCAGCAATAATCCATGTAAGACCTTTTATTATCAGAGATAATAGTCTATACTACCTTATAGAATCAGAGAATCCTTTTGGTTGGAAAAGGTGTTTAAGATCATCAGGTTCAACCTTTACCCTACAGTGCCAAGGCCATCACTAAACCATGTCCCTAAGTACCACATCTACATCTAGCTCTTTTAGATACCTCCAGGGATGGTGACTCCATCGCTTCCCTGGGCAGCCTGTGCTAGTGCCTGACAGTCCTTTCAGTGAAGAAATTCTTCCAATCTAAACTTCCTCTGGCACAACTTGAGGCCATTTCCTGTGATTATTTCATGTGCTTTTTGTCACTTAGTATTGAGACAGTGCAAGTGTCCTCCTTGCACTATTCACTCCCTTTCTGTGATGATTTATTTATATATCAAACAATGGACACCCTACAGAGACGCATTAGTAACCTCTACAATAAACTCCTTTTCTTGTAAAAGCTGATTATTTGCTCCTGCTCTGTTCTCCCAGCCACGAACCAGCTATTAAATCCAAGAGATCAACTTCCCTTCTTTTCCTGAGATGGTTTAAGACCCTTTACATTGTAAAGGATGACATCAAAAATATTTCTGGAATCCAGAACACATTTTATTAACTAGACTGCCTTAAGCATAACTGGCACCTCTAAAAGATTTGAGGCACTGCCTTTTCTTACAAAAGCTTTGTTTATGGTTTCTGAATACAACATATTTGTCTATCTTACTTCTGATCTATACTACACCTTCAATCAATTAATCCAAAAAATAAATGAAACATAAGAGACTTAATTCCTTAGAAATGTTTTTTATGGTGACCTAAGCCAGCTCTTTATTTGCTGACTTCTTTTGCTATCCAAGGCAATTTACAAGCTTAGTAGTTTTTTACACAAATTCTTATAAAAGGATTTTACACAAATTTATTTAAAGAATTGGTGTGAATTGAATATGGTCCTAGCAAACCACTCTGTTGATTTGTTCCCATCCGAGAATATTTCACAGGCTAGTCCCCTTTGCAGAAAAGCATCAGTGTTGAAATCTTAAGCTTCTTTATTTGCGAAGAAGCACAGCTCCCTGCTAAGTTCTCCTCTTTGAGCATTTCATTTACATCTTCAGCTGTCTGGTCATTTTTTTAGACCCTAAGGTGCTAAAACACCACAAGTCCGTACTTATTTTTTTACAAGTTGTGCATCCAAATTTTTTTCTTTGTCTTACTATGGATCTACATTTATGTGCAAGTTTCCCCTCTTTTTGGATACAATTTCTACTTTAAGAAGTCTTCTTTTAAACTATAGCTTAGTATTTTTTAAGGGAGAAGATATTTAATATTTTTTACATTTTTAACATTTATTCTCCCCCTCTAAAATACAGTGGCTTAACAATAACCTAAGCGACACCTTTCCTTTAAAGCTGGGCTTGTCAGCTCAGTCATGTTCTTTCTGGGACTTTAAAGTACACATACTCTTGGTTTGTATATTAAAAAATACTTATTTTTATGCACCCCGCCAAAAATAAGATTATTTCTGAAAGTTTTCTCTTCTTTCCTGGATCTTCAAATGACTACAGAATCTCTTTATAATACACATTTTACAATGGTATTTTTAGGAATTTAATCAACTCGCCCATAGCCAACATGAAATCTCTCCTGAAGTATACTCTTACTGCTCAGAAAGGAAACTTATTAGCATAGTAAACTTAACCTAGTGCTTTCCAGCCTAGGCCATTTAACTAGATACGTACTCTCTCGATTTCATGGCATTTCTTAAGTGCTTCTCCAAATTTGTTCATTGCTTTGTAAGCTTGCGCACATTCTGTCTGAAACCACATGCACTGCATTTCATTCAAGTTCTCTACTGCTGAGGTTCCTTCCTATAAAGGAAAAACAGTATTATAAAACAAGTAAGTATCATTCAATTTTTTAACTGCCATTTCTTTCCTCTTGTTCTAAATAAAAGCACAAATAAAGAGCCTATCAAAAAAGAGGCTTAAATTAAAAAATTCTCTATGTTCCACTCACTGGAAGAGTCAGAAATACACAGTGAGTTAGCCAGGTAGTGACCATTTAAGTGTAACAGTTCCTCATCTTCAGGATAGGAAAGACATTCATTCAGTGTTCCTAATACTGTGTGCACAAATTACACGTTGCAGCATGAAGAAAAATGGCAGAAAAGGTTTAGCATGTGATGTGACACTGACACCTGCAGGACTTTTACGTATTTATTTATTTATAATGAAAGCTGCCATCTGTGTCTTCCAGAGACCAGCTGATTGAGCAGTAATAGGTTACTCATGTGGTACTAGTGATACTCACTAGATACCAGTGGCAAAGCAAAAAGGAAGAGTGGTAGCTTTCATACCTGATTCAAAACAGATTACAGTTGTCTTTCAAATCTGGCATTTAGATATACTTGCATAGCTTAATGTCAAACTCAGCTACTTGGGGTGGATGCAGCCATTCTGACTTTGATATTGTAAAAAACAGGCTATTCAAAAATCAATCGAGCCAAAATTGCAAAAATGGCAGATAACATTCAAATGGAAGGGTAAGGAGAATGCCCCAAGAGAAAGGCAGTCTTCAAACAAGTCTGCTTTAGGCCGCTAAAAATCTGAAGAAAATGTCAGTTCCATTTTCTTTAAGCTTAATTTAGTTCTTTAATTATTGTTTCTTAATTAAGAAACTTGTATTTGAGCACTAGACATAAGATCAAAAGGAGCTAAAGATTACACAGAGCAACACCATTAAATGATATTTTTGAAGTTCAGTTTTGGACAACTGATATACTTGCTTCTTTGACATATTGTTAAAGCCGCTTAAGGCATTTAGAGAGGTCAATTAACCTAGATTCAAGCAGTTTTGCATCAAAAACTCCACATAAAGCTACTGAGCTTACATAAACTTCCCCTCCTTCTGTGTTTGCTTGCACGCAGCCTCCACAAAAATCCTGCAGCTTCTCCCTATAAATACTCCCCTGTTCAAGCTACGTTACTGCAGGTTTTTCCTGTTCTTCAAGAGAAAAATGGGACAACAAACAAAAAAGGATTACTTCTGCAGGTATGTCCCAATAGCTTGTTGCCTGCCTCTCACTGACAACACATAAATGATATTGCCAGTATTCTAAAACTATCATTTGCCAAATATTCTGCAAAGACTGCACTGAGCTGCTTTGACTTTCGGTTATGAAAGAATAACAGCAAGAGAAGTGAATTTAAAAAGTAACTCAAACCTATTAGAATAGGTCACTGCAGGGACAAAAACTGATGCATGACATTAACCAATCTGCATAATGCAAACTTTTTATGCCAAATAAAATAAACAACCCCTCTCAAAAAAAACCCCCAAAACAAATATGCAGCTTTGCAGCCTTCCTTCATTACTATTATAACATGGCCTTAGGGATGAAAGCTTGTTCACAAAAGGAAGGTATCTCAGGAAGATTCTCACCTAGCAGCCACACAGAAATTTTATTACAAGAGAAGTCTAAATTCTCTAATTTACTACCATTAGGGAAAATAAAAAAGACATGTGCAACTTTATCAGATCTTTCAGGGATCCTACAGAATCACAGTAAACTCAAACTTCCCAGAAAATTATTTTTTTCAAAGCAATGACCTCTAAAACAAGTATGCTGTGTTTTTCCTACCTGGCAAAAATGAACGAATCCAAGCCTTAATCTTATCCAAGGTTAATTCAAACCCCCATACTGACTACCATTAGTGAAGCAAGCAATAATAGTTGCTCTGAAATAGAACTTAAATGATTATAGTAAAGGCGAATGAAAAGTTAACACAAAAAGTTACTCCACGAGTGATCAGGCCCACATTATTCAAAAGAGCTATAACTAAATGCAACAAACCCTCGTAAACTTAGAACACATTTCTTCTGCTTCTTTAATGGAGTTTGCTTTCAACATATATTTTGCACATTTGGAGTTGATAAATCTGTCTGCTGTGTCCAAAGCCTGAGCCTCATCCATCCACCTTGCAGCTTCTTTAATGTTTCCAGCATGCTTAAAAAGATGGAAATTCAAGTTAGATTCAGTAATTATAAACCAGGCATGTTTTACCCACCCACTCACCATTTAATTAGTTATTTTTAGGCATTTTTTAATAAATAGCTTTCTTCAGGAAAGCAACAGACCTTTACAGAAAAAAAGCAGAAAAATTACTCTCCCCCATTATGGAATTACAGGTCTTTTGGCCCTAGACATTCTTCCTGAAAATGCTAAAAGGACACTTTGGATAATCCCATTCTGATACAATACTACACTGTAGTAGATGAGAAATTGTTTTCAAGTAGTTAAAAAAAAGTGGAGGGTGGAGTAAGAACAGGTAGAAGACATGTAAAATATCAACTAAATTTATTAGTGTGACTTTTAATATGAAAAATACAATTGTAAACTGAGAACTCATATTTTGCAGAATACTTGTCCTCTACTGACTTAAAAATTTTCATAGGGGCTTACTCGTAAGCACCAAAAAACCCCAAGGAGCCAAAGAATACCCTTACCTAGACACTCACTAAAATTCACTAATTTTCCATGCATCATCTATGTGTCTTGCTTAATACCAGCTTAACACTTCAATTTTCACATCAAAAACATTACAGGGAAGTATAAGCATACATAAAAAGTCTTCCATCATAACCAACAAATAACCTCTGTTCACTATGAACAAGCCAAACTCACCTTATAGATTTTTGCCTTCACAAGGAAGAGTTCTATCAAAGTGGGAGTACTTTCTATAGCAGCATTTATATATTCTAGAGCCAGGGATGGCTGTCCAATTTTATCATAATGTTGAGCCAAATAATATTGGACCCAGAGTAAAGTGGTTGGAGGTTCTTCTTTACCGTCATCTGGAGGTAGAAGAATGGAGGGAATTGTTTTGTTCCGTTTATTAAGATGACATGCCAGAAGCAGAGTGCTATACAAATACAGTCACGGAAGTTAATGTTGAGTCTGTGTCAGGCTGTCACAACAGACCCAGGAGTGTTTTCAAACACATGGGGCCGGGTAAATCCATTAACTTTTAAGCCTATGTTTTGACAAGACCTGAGCATACACTGTTCCCTTCTCTGACTCTGGTTGTAAGGGAAAGGAAAAGTGAGTTAGTGGGTCACAAGGGAGTTGCATTTTGTTCAAACTAGTCTCTTAGTGCATGATACGAAGTTCTTATTTAAAACTGTTTCAGAGGAAGGGTATAAGCAAACAGTCCTGCTAAACACAAGTGTTGCACAGTATCAATAGAAAGGATTTCAGTACATTCAGCATTTGCACGTTTTCAATCCACAGACTTGAATATTTTTAAAGAGAACTTTTAAAAGACTTTTCTGTTTCTACATTTAACAAATTTATCATCACTGTTCACCTAAACATATCCTAGAAAACATTCTTATACACAAGTCAGTTTTGAAAGTTAGAGAGCTCTGTTTGAGATCCAAAACACTACTGAAGCCTTATAAACTCATTTCACTACTCAGATTTGACCATGGAGCACAGCACTCTGCCAGGGGAAAAAAAAAAGCGTGGGGATTTTAGTCCTGACCAAAGGTTCTGTTTGAAGGTTTATGGCATAACTTAACCATGCAATTATATGCATTTGTTCATTTTAAAGTAGCAGAAAATTGTTTGTTTGAATGAAATTTAGTATCAAAGCAAATACTGAATTGATCTGAAATAACAGTAAGCTATTTCCTTAAACCAGAAAAGCACAAATGCGTTTGAAAGGCTTGGACAAATTCAAACAGGCTTTGAGTGGCTAAATCATAGCCTATGGCATTAAATTAATGGGAAAAGTGTAACAGGCAACTTAGTTGAGAATTTCATAATGAAGTATTGCATTAATGTTTCTGCAAAACAGGGAAATAACTGGTGATAACTTTGTTTAAAAAGTATTTACAAGATTATCCTGTAAAGTTTTAATGTATATTGTCATACACACTGTCTTGATTATTATACCATTATAATCCATCTACTAAAATTTCAAGACTATGCTCTGTTTATAAGCTATGCAGAAAAGTTTTTTCTTGGATGATTAAACAAACATCATAAAGCTACCGGAGAGGAAACTACGAAGGCTGGATTCAATACATGTAGAACCATACCTCACAACAAAACAGTTGCCAGTCAAAACCTGGAAAATGTATTTTAATTCTCAAACAAAATGCCCAAGAACACAAAACCCACCCCCCACCAAAAGCTCCCAAATCCCCTCCCCATGAAGATTGCTCTATCAGGATCTATTCCTTTTTGTTTGATTTAACATAGCTTTCAAATTTCAGTTTCCTGGGTAATGATAAACTCAAGCCTTGAAAAAAGAATACTTGAACTCAAAACCACAAAGAGATGATCAAATTTTTAGATCCAGCAAAATTTTTAGAACAAGTAACTAGATTTTGAGTAGACTTTATATTTGATAGCTTAGATCAGTTCTAAGGATGGATATGGTTCATTTCTGTGTTGGGGGGGTGAGGTGGGGGAAACCCATCATCTCAGTTTCTTCAGTCCCCATCGATTCCCTGCTCCTGAACAGTCACATAATGCTGACACCAGGCACTACTTCCATGAAGTATGCCAGTCTTAGAACTCACCATTTGGGTTAAATAACCTGCAGCTTCTTAGAGAGGTTTCATAACCTATCACGAGCTCTTCTATGATTGCCACCTACACATGCAAGACAAGAAAAAAAAATCTGTGGGCAAGATGGTATTTTATTTCAACTTGAACTACTTGGTGTTACCCAAACTAGTTATTTTTGGTAAGTGAATTCTGCAATATCCCAAATTACAATACATGTGGGAACACACTCGATCTCACCTCTCTTTTTAACAAATTAAGACCAATGCTCCCTCAGTTAGCACTTATGCTGCCTATAAGTAAATCTTATGTCTTCTCCATTTTCCAACTTTGCACAAGGCTATTGTATGCTTGTACTTGATTTTTTCTAGATACACTAGGCCATAATATACAACAGTGCTGATGGAGCAAGCACTGAAGAAAAGTTTCTTCATCTCTTTAATACATCACAGCTATGAGGTAGATCATGTAAAAAGCTGGGGAAAAAACCTACCTTCTCTTTGTCTTTATATAATGACCTCAAAGTATTGAAGACTGGCGGGCAACCTTTGCTGAAATTCATCCTTAGAAACTTGTCCAGACATTCCTTAAACTTTTCACCTTGAGAGGAAAAAGACCTGTTGATTTTGTTTTACCACACATTACTTGTCAATTGCAGAGTGTTTATGCTGTTAAAACATTAGTATCTAAGAAACATGAGAGTTGATCACTACCTGCTTAGCAAAAATGCACTTACCTGACAAAAAGTTTAATGGTAATCTTCTTGGAACTAGTCCCCTTGGGTATTTAGTCCAGGCTTCTTCGTAGATCTTTAGCCTCTCCATCATATTAGCTGGAACAGAATTTTACAGTTTACTTTTTCCTTCCATTTTGGCAAGAAGGGAAGAGGGGGCGGGGAGTGATTTCTATCTGGTTAAAAAAAGAATCAGAATATATAGCAACTGATGGCTATGTACTTCCTAAAGAACACTAATTTCCATTTTCTTCTTTTTAAACCTGCTGTACTCAATGAATTCAGGTATTCAGTTTCTGTAAATTCCTCTCCCAGCAGTGGAAGACTAACTGCTTATCTCTCATCTTAAAAAGAGTTCCTGCCTTATCGCTATGCTAAAATCTCAAACAAGGAAAACCATTCAGGAGAATCATGCCTGTTTTTCCAAAGCCTGCATTACCTACAACATGAGATTAAGATAACAGAGACATTAAAAGAAAAAATCTAAATCAAAATTGTCTTCTAAGAAATAGTTCTCTTCTTTCAACCACACACAGAGGTTACTGTATTTTTTTTTTGGTGTTAAATAAGACACAGCAATAAAAATGCAAGAAAGACTTCCAGCCTTTGTTAAAAAAACACCCCTACATTATGACAACATGGACACACTATGACTAAGCAGCAAAACTTAAATGGGGGTGTTTTTAACTAATAGTTTTACTATTACAAGCAATACAAGTTTTCAATAATTCTGTGAATTCCAAATGTGCAGAAACAGTTTATTTAGTACAACATATCAAATCATTACCTGGTTTAAGTGCCTTTTCTAGGCCTTTATAGTAGGCCCAGTTTTCAGGATTTCTTTCTTGCAGCCCTTTGTACACTTCAACTGCTTCTTCAAGCCTGCCAAGCTGAAGCAGGAGTTCTCCTGTGTGAAATCCAAGAAGTTTTAAAATAAGGTAACGCGATACTGAAGCAGTGTAATATTAATCCTTCTACAGTAAAAGATCAGATAATCCTTAACTTCATGTAGATCCTAATTTAATAGAAAAAATTACCACAGTGGCACCACAAACTAGGGGACAAACAGGCTTCTGCTTTGACAATAGATGTAATTACAGTAAGAGTCTACAACTCAGCCAGTAACTCTTGAAACTTACTTGAAAACTTAATGTTAAAAGCAAGATGCACCTGTGCTTTTCTCACTTACTGAAGTGACTGTTTACTTTAGGTGCAGTTTTTAATACAGAAGGCAATTATAAAAGCAGTACATGGTATTTCATATATATACAATCTTGAATAACAAACTGAAATTGCAGGGCTGCAAATAAAAGAATGGCTCTTCAGTCTGGTATTTCATAAAACTTACTTCAATGTTTTAAATCAAGCTATTGATCTGATGAATGAATTCTCAAGCAACTTTCCTTTTACTGTTACTTCGTTACAAGATACAGCTGTTAAAAGTAAAGTCTAGATCTAACAAGTGTATAGAGCCTCTTTGCTGGTGGCTGGAGATGTAGCAAACGTCAATTTCCCATTTTACAACGGGAAAACCTCTTCTACAAAGCTTGAATGTTAGACACCAAAAAAATCACACACGAGAGGTGATACAGTGTCATTCTAAATTAAAGTAAGATTTTCTCAGTTGGTTTCAAGAGGAAAATGCAAGTCAGCATTCTCTTTTCTACCCTATGTCATGCAATTGACACACAGTTCTGTCATGAGAAACTGCTTCCCACAGAGAGGATAACTTGAGGACAGGGAAAACAACAGTTCACTCGCTGAGAATGAGAATCTGGAGAATAAACCTAAATTCTGAGGTGAAAGTTAGAATTTTTATCTAATTGTGGCAAATGTCAATACTATTTTCAGTGTTTCTCAGCTGTACTTCATCCACAATGGCTTTTGCACATGCACTTAAAATTCATAGACAACCTATTTATTAGCAGGCTTTTCTGTAGCACGCACAGCAGCTAAGCTAGATCTACAACAGGAGCTGTGCGCCAAAAAATTAACCAGTTGTACCCTGTTGGAAGCACACAGACTGCAAGGAGTATTTCTCCCTTTTTTTTTTTGTAAGTAGGTAGGAGGTTTTGTGTTTTGTTTTGGTTTGTCGTTGTTTGGGGTTTTTTTTGTGAAGTCCTATTTGAAAATCCCATTTCAGAACCAGCTTTGGAATTTCATCAAAAACTTAACAACACATAGTATGTCAAAAGATCTTTCAGGTAAGTCATAAAATACCCACCCCCACTCCAAAAAACCCCAAAACTCCTGCTACTATAGCTGAAAAATGGCCTGTGATAGCGTAATCCCTACATCAGTTCCATTTATACGCAAACCACATAATGTGTTCAGCAACAAGAGAGTTACCCGTAATCGTTTTCCTTGAGGAAGTAACCCACACCTTCCATAACACCACCACTACTCAAATTCTTGGGTTCTTTTTGCAAGACAGCGAGATTAGTGTTAGAGGAATAAGGAGCTAGCTACATCTTCCTGTATAATATTGCAGAGTAAACAGGTTTCTTCTCTTTGTTTCAAGCAAACATCCAAAGAGATTCCAGTGCGGGCCATGAACAAGCAGTACCTTCGACAGATTGGAAGTTTCACAGAAGAACTGCACAAGCATCAAACAGAAGAGGAACGAAGTATGCTTTGAAAAAGTGCACCTGTTAACAGAGCTGTAAGAATGAACTTCTAACGCTCTGCAACTCCAGCTACAGTATTATAAATATAATACAGTAGCTGGAATTAATACAGTATAAATTAAATACAGTATTATATTGCTCTGTTATAGTATTATTATACTAGAATTATAGTAACGTAGAAAGTCCCTCTCCAGCTTTCCTGTAGCCCCTTCAGGTACTGGAAGGCTGCTCCAAGGTCTCCCTGGATCTTTCTCTTCTCCAGGCTGAGCAACCCCAACTCTCTCAGCCTGTCTTCACAGGAGAGGTGCTCCAGCCCCTTGATCATCTTTGTGGCCCTCCTCTGGACTCACTCCAACAGCTCCATGTCCTTCTTGTGTTGGGGACTCCAGAACTGGACACCGTGCTCCAGGTGGGGTCTCACGAGAGCAGAGTAGAGGGGGAGAATCACCTCCCTCAATCTGCTGGTCACACTTCTTTTGACGCAGCCCAGGATCAAAGATTAGGTCCCAAAAGATGGGAAAAGCCGACAGTACAGCATTGCATTTTATATTATGCTTTTAAATGTACCTTCAAAAAGGAATTACCTTTCGTTTCTTCAACTGCCAGTTTATCACAGATCTGCTTTTCGTAGGTACAAAGATGCTCCAAGGCTTCTTTATATAGTCCTGCCTCCCGCAGGACTTGATTTTGATACAGCAGCAGTTCGCTGTACTCATAGTCCACTTTATCAGGTGATGTCTGCATAGGAAGGTAAGACACATGAGAAAGCTCAGCCTTCTAGAATCCATTTGGGATTTAATTAATTTGATTAAAGAAACCGTATAAAGATTTCACGTCATGAAAGGAAACAGTGTTTTATTTTTTGCTTAAGCAGCAATCCATACAGGAATTTCATGTTTTCCTCTTACCTGCTGTGTCTTCCTAAATTCCTCTAAAATTTTTGCTGCCATTTCGTAGTCTTCCAGCAGATGGTAAGCAATAGCATAACCAATCCATGATGCTCGCTGTGCAGGTCGGAGCTGAAGCAACTGGTATCTTGTTTCCTGCAAGAAAGTAGCTACTAATTTTCCTGACTTTATTATGATGCTCTGTAGAATCCATTAGGTATTACTCTGTCTTCAATACTCTAGTATTTAAGGAATGTCACTTAAAATTAGTTTTCTACATGCAAACAGTTTTTTTTAAGCAAAAGAAAGAATGAACTGTAAAACACTACGATGGTCTTGACTGAATGAAAAAAAACTCCAACACATACAAAGTAACACATCATGTCCAATTGACTACTGATGAGTCAGACTAACTTTGTTAGTGTATGACACACATGCTTTTCCTGCCTTGCCACTTACGAAGAGAACGCAATTAAGGATACTTTGGTTTGAGTTGCAGGAACATTTACTGTATACTTGTGTTTCAAATCCACCTTGGAAGTATACATATGTATTAAATCATTACAAGTGTTGTTATGCAAAATAGGTCATGCAAGTGCATCCCTATTCTTTGGCATGAAGGTAATTACAGCTGGAAGATGCAACAGATTTGCCCTGTATTGTGCCATTCTAATCTGAGGGAATACTTGTTTTGTTACTGACTCCTGAAAGGCATCTTCACATCATTTAAAATAAAAGAAAAAATTCACTACCTACTAAAGAAGCCCAGTCAGAAATAAGGGTTAACAAAGAACTAAAACTAGTTACAGCAGTTTTATTACAATGAACGTCACTCAAAACATTATAAACTAGGAAAAGGTGGAAAAGTTAAAGCGAAGAAAAAAACCCCAGCAACCTTACTTCCCATTTTGAGAGTAAATTCACATTTTTCAGAAACCAGCATATGATCAGTCATGAATTACTGGCTTCTAAGCATGTTAACAGTTAATCCTTAATGCATCCTATAACCACAGTCTTACAGGTCATGGGAAGTGTAAGGAAATATTTGGACCAAAAGGAGCTGGCACTAATGTCTAGGTTGGCTGAGAAGCAAAATACGATGTTTCATGCATCATACTGCTTGCTTTGTATTGTTACCCACTGCCAAGAGAAAACTGGTGGCCACTGATTTAAAGGAGGCGGGGGATATATGGGAAAAAGTTATTTAAAAATAGGAACTCCTTTGCCTGAGTAACAGTCATCTTCTGATCACTTTGACTTTTACCTGCAGGAATCCTTCCAAGAAAATAATAAAAAGTCCGAGAATTGTCTACAGCTGGATTATGCAGCAATAAAAAAGAGCAAACAATTCTGCACTGATCTGAAAAAGAATCACTTCATGTGCCATCAAACCTGTATACTTTATAGAAGTTGCTCACTAGCACGCCTGCTTTTACTTTCATCAAGTGTTGAGTAGCACACAGTTTTAACACTCTGGATCTAACTGTATGGTTTTTTAACAGTCCTTAAACCACTTGCCACCTTTGCTTCAGTTTCCCAGAAGCTGATAATAAATGAAGTGTGTATGCTTACCCTGTAACCTTCAAGATCCCTCATTTGAATCTGTAGCAGAGAAAGATCTCTCAAGATTTGAAGATTGTCTTTGTCCCATTTCAGTGCATTTCTATAGCATTTGATAGCTTCATCATACTTCTTGTCTGACCTCTGGAGAAGGCCATAGACATGCCAACCTGGAAAACTCTGTTAAGGATTCTGCTGGACTTGAGCAGGGAGAAAAGATCCAACATAGCATTGACAGAACAGTTGGTAAAAAACTCCTAAGCCGTTTTATAAACGGAGAGAAACGTTATTACAACCATTACAATTCTTCTCCTCAGCTGTACAAAGAAACAGCTTGCAAACTGAAGACAGAAATGTTTGCCAGTTATATGTATAGGGTGCATGTAATATGCTGTAAACTGTACTTTTCACACAGTGGGGGAGGAAATCAAGTAATAGGATCTCTGAAAACACTATCAGGCTTACTCAAACACATTTTCCAGAACGGGCTTATATTAGACAACTGAACTGCTTGCACTTTCTTCATTCTAAGTATGTGGCAAGTCCTTATCAATGTAAAGGTAACTACCAGTGTTTTTAAAGCAAACCACATGCTTAAATGCCTAGCTCAGCCCACCACAAGTTTATAGTTTGAACTTTATGATAAAAAAAAAACAACACACAATGCAAGCCAGAATAATATTTGAGCTAACCGTGACTGCAAGGATAGCTGCAAGGACAGCTGCAAAGCATCTGCCCTTTGGATAGCTGAGATAAAATATTCTTGTGTGCTGGTAACAAAATTTAACATTCTCAACTTCCAGTTTGAAGCCTAATGGTACTGGCTTTTGTTGCGATTTTATAAAACAAGTAGTTGTAGAAATAAACCTTTTCCACTGATAAGCGAAAGCCTTATTTCAAAAAGGATACAGACATGACTCTTCAAGTCATTCCTTAGGCCTCTACGCACAAGTTCATAAGCTTCCTCTTTCTTCCCTAGGCAGTTTAATGTTAGTCCTTTCATTGCCAACGTTTCTGGGAAAAAAAAATGTATCAGTTATTCATTTTCATATTTTTTTAAGCTTAATATAGCAACTCCAAATATAGTATAAATGCAGATTTAGACTCGATAGCATCAAGACTTTGCATTCTTTTTTTACATGGAAAACTGTACTGACAGATTATTTGCTTAAGTATATCATACACAACAATGAACTTTATGCATTAATTTCAGCAAAAAGTGAAGCAGCATTTTATTTTAAAAGCACTGTTTTAAAAACTGTCCACTCTACAAACATTTTGAGAAGTATTTTCTTACTGAAAAGTAGCATTATAACCACTCAAATATTTCTACACAACACTGAGATCTCCACACATCCACCCATGCCAGACTAGTTGGCAAAGGAAAAAACAAAACAACCAACATTTCTGGACAGCGGAAAGAAACTCTCAACTCAGTAGTAAGAACTGACTGAAAATACAGCAGGGGACTTCTTTTACAGTAAGACTATTCCTTCAGAGAAAGCGTCAGACTGCAGAGCTGACAGACATACAGTGCTGAGCAATATTAAATTTCTCCCTTTTGCCTTGCACTTTGACATGAGTGACTAACAACTTCCCCCGAGAAGTGATTTAAGCAATGCATGTTGTATTAAGAAACTCGCACCATGCTATAATGAATATTAGACTTGCAGCATGAAGATAAAGACTGGTAAGCCATGACTACTAAATACTGGTAAAACCAGTCTTCAAAATTACAAAATTTATGAACAGTAAGTGCTTAATATGTGCAGGTTTCTGGATACTCTTAATGCTTTATGGACAACAGGTTAACAATAAAGTGCTATAAATATTTATAAAACTTACAAAGTATTACTCTATGCTAAAGCATAGGGAAAAAAGAGAGCACGTGCTGTTTGAAAACTTACCTCCATGTTCTGCAAACTTTGGGTTAGAAAGGATCTGTTTACAGAACTTCAGCCCATTTCTATACTGCTTATGTTCGTAACACCTCTGTTGAAGAAGAACAGCGTACATTTATTCAAAAAATTTAGAGTGAAAGCATTTCTGCGCTCCCAAAATTAAGCATCAGTGCAGGTAAGGCTTTAGAAAATGTACTAATATTTTAATGAACTGTGTTTAACAAGCTTCCTGTGGTTAAAAATTCTTTCCATCACCAGAAGAAATAGTGCATGTTAGTAAGAACATAAATTTAAATGTATAACTGAAGACACGTGATGATACAGCAATTTCTCAGGTAAGATACCACAGGAAGCACAAGTACCTACAGAGACACAACTTCCCTTTAATATAAAAGCAAACCTTCTGCCATAATGTATCTTGGTAAGCATTCAACTCATTTTGGCTTGATTATCTTTCACAGAAACACCACGAGACAACCTCCGACAACCACACAGGCAGGAGAGGAAATGAAATCCTTGGAACTACCTCTGAAAGCAACCTCTCACGATCATTCTGAACACCACATATACCTCATATACATACAAACTTTCAAAACTGGTATGCACTAACATTATCTTGCCATACTGGAAATTAAAACATCCCTCTACAGTTTTTTAAACCCAACTCTAACAATGTGCTTGTGTATGAGCCTCATTATGCCAGGCGACTGCGACGCAAAATGCCACACAGCATAAACTTTTAAAACCAGTTTTAGTGTTCTACTTCTGTCAATCCACTCCCTGTGCTAATCCTTAAACAGAAGCCAAAGGAGGAAGAAGCAATGTTGTAAACACCACTTTAAGTCACTTAAGCAAATGCTAAGAATTTCTTATGTTTAATTTTACTGTAATACCGATGCCCCAACTTGTAAAGTAAGTAAAAAGAGTAGAGAAACACAACATTGCTTGAGAAGAGCCCCAAATCCTGTGGTAACTAAGTCGTCACTCATTACAGGATCTCACTGATTCTAGATGGACTCGAAGAAGAACGTATCAACAGAAGGACAGAACCGTTTGGACTGGAAGGGACCTTCAAAGATCATTTAGCACAACGGCTCTGCCATTTTTCACTACATCAGGTTGGTCAAAACCCTGTCCATCCTTGACTTTGAACACTTCCAAAGGACAACTCCCTCTATCACCAAGGACAGGAAAAATTAGTAGGGCAACGACCTAGCAAAGGAAGATTAAGGGTTAGGTAACAGGCAATCTGTATAGGCGTCTCTTTTATTATTACTATTATCAAACGTGACTGACTAATATTTACATCTTGTAGTCATTACCTGCTTTCAAGTAGCTGCCTGAATCACTTTAATCAGCCACTGGTCAGAGCTGACAGAGAGCTTACAGCTGACAACACAAGAGGATCAAGCCTTTTTGTTGTTTTGGGTTTTTATTTTTTGACACTGCAATCATCAGTCATAAAAGTCACCACCCAGGCCTCCTCCCTGAAAGTGGAGCCACCATCTGCTCCCACCTAGGTAGGTGTGGAAGCAGCAAAACCTGTCACAAAAGTGGTGCAGCCACAGGAACTTCAGAACGTGTCTCCAGTGTAACCAGGGCACTGCCGTAAGCAGAAGGGGTACTTTGGGGTTTCACAATTTGCCTTTAAGTACAGCTGCTCAGGTGCTGGCTATGGACATGAAATCTTATCTCCAAACAGTTCCACTTTACATACTCTAACAACCAGTCCTTCCCCTTGAAGTTTAAGGAAAGTCAGCCAAGATGGTATAAACGCTAGAGATGGGAATTACTTGCACGTAGATTTTTCTCAGAGTAATACAGAACTTTGGAGCAAGGTGTTTTATAACAGAGTAAACTCACTGAGGGTTGTAACAAATTCTCCCTCGAGGCTGCAGGGAGGAAAAATTCACGAGTTTATATCCACTTATGTCTACAGAATGGTTCCCATCAACCCAGAGAACACTGGGTAGGATCAGTAAGTTATCAGGAACTGATAATGCACTTGTATCACCTGAAGTACCAAATGAAAAACTAGCCATAGCTTTGTATATCCCCAGCAAAGCACCACAGGTCTCCAGTTCAGGTGTTTCTAGATCAATGCAAGTTAAAGTGATTTCCTACACAGAATTTCCCCAACCTTTCAGGGTAATACTTCAAGCTTGTTTCATTCTGTTAATGTAAACATTTCAAATTGTGTCATTTTACGAGTTTCCTTACTCTGTGTATGTATTCTATGTACACAATGTATGTTTTGAACAGTGGAAGGAAGGGAACAAATGAAATCGAGGTCATGTTTTGTCACAAAAGGAGATTGTTTCATCAAAGTGGGTCCAACAGCATCACTGAGATTCCACTACTTGAAGCCAAGTGTATACTTATCTCCTTCTCCAAAGAGGTTAGTGACTAACAGCCTTAAATAAAGGTGTGAATGAGAGACAAGGAAGTCAGGAGTGCAGCATATGCCACCATGGCTGGTACGAGCCTCGGTGAATCTGTGGCTTCAAGGAATGGAAAATAAAGAAAAACCTTTAAGAAAAAGGAGACAGTAAATATTGAAAAGGGAAAAGGAACAAAAAGAACACAAGGAAAGGTGAACATGAGTAATATACAGCCTGGGAGAGAAAGGAGCACTAAAAGAGCACAGTTGCCTTCTGCAAGCTAAACTCCTGCATATAAACCCTTCCAAAGCCAGCAGTCACAGCCTGCTTGTGACACTTGACAGACAAGTGCTCCAGCATGGCTTGGGACATCATGCAATGAGAACAGATAAAAGCTAAACTTATAAAAAGCAAGGTTAAGGCTAATGTTTTGAAAGAAAAGAATCTGACTCTTCATCAGCACTGAATCTCTACTACACATTTGCTGCCCTTCAAAGAGTTTCCTTTAATAAGTTACCAGATGTTTCAAAGCTCTTCTATACATGCCATCGACAGAATTACAACCTACTCCCAACATACCAAGATTCTTTTTATATCCTTTAACTCGTTTTCTATATTTAGAGCAAGGAAATAGCACCTGCTTTAATACAATTCTACAAAGAATTAGTAAGATAAGGCAGATGGAGTATGACTCCTTCAAAATCATGCAAGACCATAGCAGGTAGGAGAGAACTTGCATTTGTACCACCACCAAGTGGTACAAATCCATTCAATGGATTTGAATGCTTGGCAATCACTCCAACAGAAACTGACAGTGAAATTACAAGGAACAGATACACCACATTCTCTAGAATCCCCAGCCTGAGGCGGAAGGAGAGCTCATATTCTGGTGTTTGATCCCTGAGCTGTATTAGGGCATCTGTGCAGAATCAGCCTTTGGCCAGCAGGTGTCTGACACACACACACAGGGCTCAGTGTGCCAAGTGTGAATGAACTCCTCGGCATTTCTTCCTTGATGGCTGCCAAAAAGAAAGGTGGAAGGACTTCAACTATTAAACAGCTTACCTACATCTTGACAGCTAACAGCTAGATGGACTTTGTTCCTCCCCTGCCCCAGTTTTCCAGTTTGGAATCTCCCCTCTCTAGTGCATCTACTTTCTAAATCTCGTTATCAAATCTACAGCCAGTAAATAAGACTGACTTGGATTCTTAAGCAACTGCTCCAGTTATCCACAAGGCTATATATAAGGGCCATGCTGCTGACTGTAGTTGCACTCCTAAGGGCTGCTGACAATAGCACAGAGATGACTCTTATCCCAACTTAATTTAGCATTGATTTCTTTATATATTATATAAACAAATACCTTTTCACAAGTGCATTTTAGAAATTTCACAGCTGTATGTTTGAAACGTACAGAAGTAGGCTCTCTTATTGTTTGCTATCTTTAAGCAGGCAGCACGTTTTACCTCTGACATACTCCTTCCCTCTCAAAATAGACATTTTAATGGGCAAGTGCATACGTTTCCAACTAAAAAGCAAGGATAATAATCAAGTGCAGCATTTTGACGTGCAGACATGTACCTCAGCATCAAATACATGGCACATGGCAGACCAGATTCTGCCACTACACATGAAATATTTTGCACATGTTCACTTCCAGAAGTGCAAATCCCCTTTACCACACGGCAGTCTTCATGTCCTGCAAGCACTTAATAACTAAAGTAAATAACTTAATAATAAATAATTTAATCCCAACCTAAATTTGCTATTTGTAAGACATTTTATAACCACTACACTGCAGGTTAAAGTGTCCTGTGTGTTCAGGAACATCAATGGTTAACAAGAGCTCTAACTCAGTGTTACACCGGGAGTTACCATGGTCTTACTGGAAGCTTCCTAGCACGGTGAATCTACACTGCCACGCAGGTATGACTCAACTCAATCTAAGCAAAGAATCACCTCGATCAAAACACAGAAAGCAGAAAAACGCCTTTCTAGCAGGGGCCCTTGAGAAGGTGTGTGTGTCCAGTGTAGATGATTCAGAAGAGCTGCTTTAAAACCACCCTGCAGTAGGAAAAAAAAACAAAACACAACAGACTCGAAGTCCACACGGGTTGGATTTTGCAGCTGATTAACTGGGTGAGAAGCAGACCCAGAAGTGTCCCACGAGCAAGCTGAGGACAGTCATAGGAGAACAACATAAGGGACAAGCTGTCTTTTGTCTTCTTACCTGGAAGCATACAAAACTAGAGGCTTTTTCCTCAAGAGCAAGTACCCAAAGCAAAGAAGGTACTGTTTGCTTGCCAAGCTCCCAAGTGGGAGCACTGAGGTGTTACTGACTGCCTTCTTTTTATTCTTACTTGGACCAGCACAGCTGGCTGCAAGAAAGAATGGGGTGAGAGTAAAAAGGATATAGCAGACCCAAGTGTGTGGAATGGGATCACATTCCCAATTGTCATGCCCTTTGGCCTGGAACAGAACAAAACAATAGTGTGCAATTTCTATTAAAAAGCCAGAATTCTGAAAAAAAAACCAGTATGAAGAAGTTTTAGCCGTTTTCTCTTCTAAGACTACATATTCTCCCAGGTCACACTTTTAACTTCAACTTAACACCAATTTTTTAAACTCCAATACCTGCAAATTAATTGAATTAAGACAAATGCAACCTCAGGTACTTAACAAACAAACCCCAAAACAGCACCAAAAACCCTGCAGAAAATAACTCCTCACTGACAGTAACTTTGTTATAACAAGCATCTTAATTTAGTCAACGCTATGATGAACTAGCCAAAGAGTATGATTTTCTTCACTGCATGAGTACTAACATTGGATTCCGCCCAAGAGACAGTGGAGATGCAAGTGTAACTTCTCATCCCTGGTTCACTGTGCTTAGCCTCTCTTCCTCAGCAGGCGACATAGTCTGTGCCATCGTAAGAGGCAACACACTGCAGACTGTTCCCCATCACATGCAGGAGTTACCAAAGAGGACAGCTGATCTACACATGGGCACAGGTGAGTATTTTTACTTGCACCTGAAAGTCCCCAAGAGAAAGTATGATGAAGAACAGGTTGCTCTTGCAGAACAGTTCAGGGATTCAATACTCTGCTATCCTTTTCCCTGAGGGTTTGTGAGGCTTGAGCAGAACCAAGCTGGACAAATCCTTCCAACTACAGTGCTGTGCTCCTTAGGGGACTCAGCAGTTTCTTCCAGTAGCAGCCATGAACGCATAAACCCGTGGCATCACGTAGCAGCATTGGCAACTACAATGCCTGAAGGCCTTTGGCAGCAGAGAGCGTGCGCATACTTGGCCTCAGCGCTAGTGAAGGTGTGCACTTATGATGCATGACATGCACGTCTTCCACTCAGATGGTATCTGTTCCCTTCCAGCACAGTTCAGATGCAGCAACTTAAAAGATAGTAAGACCAGACACCGCACAGATCAAGGCTGCTTCCCAGCACAGTTACTCTCTCTACAGCTCGACTAGATCAGGTCAAGTCACTAAGGTGCACTAATTCAAGCTAAATGTAGTAAAGAAGATTCTGAAAGCTGGAAGCTTTAGGAGCAACTACTCACCATGAATTAGTGGGTCTTTTGAGCACTAACCACATCAAACAGCTCAACAGCTCTGGGCAAAAGCTCCCACCACACTGATTCAGTTTCATGACAAATACAATATGTATAAACCCAAGGACTGGAAAAAAAAAAAGAACCTTACAGATATGCCAACACTGAAGAAGTCCGGAGCAAACCTGCATAATTTTTTGCTGTCAAATCAAAACCAGCCATCCTCTTCCATCGCTCTGCGGTGCTAACGAACAGAACTGTATTGTATAAGAAACAGCTTTAGCCACTGCCTAATTTAAGGGACTAAGAAATCCTCCTCTTGCACATCTTGCCTTACTTTTTGGAAGTGATGGGTACCTTCATAACTAGCACTGCCTGGTAAAATATAATCAGAGGAGCAGAACAGGTTTGAACTGAAATTAGTTACAAAGAAAACAAACACGTGTACCTTTCAACTTAATACTGAGGCAGGAAAACAATCTGCATATGCTTCTGAATTGGCTTCACCCCTGTATTTAACAAAACCCAGGTAGAAACAGCTGCTGACAAAGAGCTTGCAGCTCTTCTACAAGCAAAACTAGAAATCCTTACTCACTGAAGCAAGACTCTTGCTGAAAAACACATTATTCAACATCAGTTCTGTTTGCCACTGCTTGATTTAATCTCTCCTTCTTCAGGAGAATTACCATGAATTTGGCCATGTCAACTAAGCTCATCTGACTTCTGTCCACTACCCTGGAATCCCAGTGTTCAGACTTCACCTCCAAACTCAGCATGAAACTGACTGCTTAGCATGAAAAGGTCTGATATGCATAGAATATATTTGGGTTTTAATGATCATCTGGAACAATTAAATCAAATCAAATCCCAAGATATGGCACAAAAATGGCTAAAGGAGCCCACACAATAGGTTGTTCTGGACTTACACGGACATTTCAATTCAGCTGTATCTTGCAACATAGCCCAAGACGTGGTGAAGCTAGTGATGTTTTCTACCCATGTACTACGTCCAGAGTGCTCTTCACCCTTAGCTCCGAGATACGCGAGATGTTGTCTTGTAGCATTGAGCCACTGCAAGAAGTTCTTCTATGTTACAAGGTTTGCTAACTTGATTGTGTGGTATCATAGAAGCAAACAAATTCTTGTAACAAGTCTTGCTGACCTCAGCTTTAAGGGTGGCAATGAATAATTGTTCATTTTCTCTAAATCCCCTATCAGCAATATCAGAAAAGATGACAATTCCTTATCAGCACTTTTGTTGCATTGACACAGTGCTGCTGTGGACAAGAGATTTAAACTTGAGATGCCCAGAAAGTGCAATCAGCAAAAACTAATTAATAAAACCTTTGAAAAACAGAAATAAACACAACCTGATCAAATTCTGACCAAAATAAAGGGTAGTACCATATAAACTGGATTAAGTCCGTTGCCCCACATAAGATTAGTCTCAGATGATTACAAAAGCCATTTTGGGTACAGTATCTAGAGCCATAACAACGTAAGACTGGCTGTGATCTTAGAACTGTGCAGAAACTGGGATGTTTCTATTAATGAAGTCTTTTAGTTTCATAACTGAAACTGGTAAGGAACAAAATCATGCTGCTCCTCAATAAATTTCCAGGGGGACTCCTGTTTCTACAATTTCTGACAGCCCCAATGACCACAAACAGCCAAACTTGGTGAGCAGGCTTTAGTAACAGCAGCATTTCTCACGTGATCCCTTGATGGTATCCTAGAGTCTCAAGCAGTAATTAACTTCTTTAGCAAGTTTGAGAACTATTTCTGAAAAACACGAACAGCGACTCTGTTTAAAGCAGCAGGGCTGTTCTTTACTTCCATTCCAATGTTTCAACCAAGACATAATTTTTCCTGCTATTTTTGGCAAAGCCAAGCGGGGTATTCCTTTTGGCAAAGGAAAAACAAGTGATTGACATCTCAACAGTCAAGATGCTGGAAAATCCTTGCTAGCAACTCCATGGTTCAGATGAGATAGTATGTGGTGAAACTCCAGTGGTGAGCAGACTCCATTACTGTACAGTCATGCAAATGCAGAGATGATCGCATACAAAATGTGCTAATTTATTTGGTTACTGATAAAAGTGAAATTCTGGAAATTAATCTTGAATCAAGATCACTTAGGAGGCAATTTCCAAGTCTGCCACCTCAGCAACCTTAAAGTCACCACCTGAACTTCTATGAAACAGAGTATTATTTTTAAAGGACAGGTGCTGTAAAGTATTAGTGAAGGAGAAGCACAGGTCTGTCTAGTTCGAAAGTGGAGGGACAGGGAGAAGACTCTGGAATGAAGAAACAGGAAGATGGCCCAGCAGGAGGGACTTGGCAAGTTTACAGCAGAGCCATCGAAGGGACGCTGTTCAACAGGCTTTTTTATCATTAGGAAGTTCCTGTATCTTTCAGTAAAACACTTGTCAAAGCCAGCATGGAAAGGAAGAAGAGCAGCTCAAGGATAAATACCCTCTAGCACAGCAGTGTTACTGTAGAAATGACCAACTAAACAAGGTGAAATTCAGCCCCCTCCTCTCTTGCAGACACCTTGGTTATTGCAATGCCCCACTGGAGCTCACAGGTTCTGGCCATGCCCAATCAAGCTTGCCTAGCACCAAGGTACATAAGATAGAGAGATGAAAGATGTGTGCTTCTCCAGACACCATGAAGACCATAGATAATCACCAAACCTGAACAAAATGAGAAACTGATCTGCATACAATGCAACGTGCACAAGCCCAGACCAGCACTGGTATATTGCTCCTTCAGTATGCTGCTTCTACAGCATGTACTAGAGTTATAAACCAGTAAAACTATTTTAACAAGGCCTGAACACACTTAAGTTCCTCACTTGAATTGTTTGTGTGCATCATAAAATACAACGATGTTTCACTCATTAAATACTTGGACTTTCTTCTCCCTGCTCCAACTGTATCCAGCTGGAGACCAAGACCACTAGTCACGGTGAGACATATCTGCACCATCTCATTCTGCTAGGACATCTTGACTCCAAGAACTCTATCCTCTGCTGCTTACAGGAACTGAAAAACTCTTCCACATAATACATGGCACCTCTAGTAGCTTTGTATTTAATATTTCTTCAATACATTTTCAATACATTCAGCTTCTACATCCGAACAAAAGTTAGTTGCATGTTGTCTTTGGGACTTGTGAAATAAAACTGAGCATATTTGATGAATTGCACCTCACCAGAATTACAGTGGCTGAATAATTTGGTAAAATGCCAGGAACGTTCATCAGTTATACTTAATAAAAAAGTCAGTCAATCCTACTTCTTACAACTACTAGTTTTGTACCTGTTAGTAGGAGGGGCAAAAACCCCCTAACAAGTAACCTGCTTTTTCCATTACTTCATAGTGCATCCAGCATTCCAGGTACCGAAAAAGTCAACTTCTCCATTCCCTTGCCTCCCGTGTTTGCTACTCTACCTTTCCTCTGCCTTCACTTGAATTCTTCTTGAGTAATCTCTGGGCTGCTCGGAGATTCTGTGTGTCCAAAAGACTGATACGGACTCCATTAATTTTAAATGTTCAAATGGATAAAAAAACAAAAAGAGAAAAATTTCTTCTAAATTCCACAGAACCTTTAAGCAAAAAAACCCCAGGAATATCTACCTGCAGGCTTAACAGCAAATAGTTGAAGCTGTAAGAACAATATGAGCTAGAAACTTTCTTTTTAATGGAAGAGCAAGTTTAATCAGAACGGAGACAGATAATCCTGCGGGTGGTTTTTTGATTCGAACTAATCATGCAGATCCTGCTCCCTTTGTACTACAGGAACACTACTGCAAAATGTCTTTCAAATGGAAAAGTGTTTCTATGAGAACTTCCACATACCTGTAAAGTGACTACAAGAGGTTAGTCTAGTCAGGGTGTTGCAACATGCAAAGGCAAAGTGCACACGCTTCTGAACTCTGAATGTGTCAGGTAAGTGGAAATACTGGCTGAGGAGCAAATGCACATGCAAAAGAAATGTACTGACCACGTAAGATGTCCACTACAAAACAAACAAACAAAAAACCAAACTCTGAAAAGTAATTATTGGCTTTGTTATGGAAAGCTGGGCAGCTGGCTGTAGTTTTCGCCAGACCTTAGCACCTAATGTTTGCGTTACAGGCACACTGCCTAAAGCGGCACAGAAAGGAGGCCTCGAGAACTTAAAAACACACAAAATCAGTTTGCTTTTCTTCATTTTGTGCTTCACTTACAAAAACACAAGGCTGTTACCTACTCAAATCCCATGCTCACCACCTCTGTGAAAATCAGAATGTAAATTATTTTATATTTCTGTAAACAGCCTGTGATAACCTCTTTGAAGGGTAATGCATCCTCTCAGCGCCACTTGGGCTGGGTCCCAAAGCACCTGCTGAAAAAATCTCATCCAGGCACAGCAGGACACATCCAGGGGCCAGCACGTGCCCACCCAGCGCCAGACATTCAGAGGACCTCGCTGGGTGGCCAGGGGGGCTCAGAGGTCCCACAGGGGAGCTGGCTGCCCAGGCAGGCTCGAGCTCCTCTTGATGCAGTTCAGCCACGCCAAAGGAAGCGGTGGCAGAGGGTACAGCATAGTGAAGGGTTTACAGTCTCCAGGAAAGGCGGCGGAGACCAAGGAGAGGTGGAGTGAAGGCACAGTAATAGGGAAGTGATGTTTCTTTGGACTTATGTGGATAAATGGGACTTCCTAAAAGGCGTCTCCCTAATTCAAGCCAAACACATAATGGGAACTTCACAAAGTAGGGTCATTAGCCATAACAAGGAAGACAAGTAGCTCATTAGCCAAATTTTCAGTCTGATGAAAAACAACTTCAAGCCTTTTCTATTCAGCTTGTGTTACAAAGACAACTAAGCACAGGGCAGTCTTAATACTAGACTTCATGTCACAGGCTCATCCCTGCAAGATACAGGAAAATAAAATGTCAGAATAACTTTCAGCCTACCCAGTACCTGAAACTCTTGTATTTTTATTAAAGATTTAAAATTAAAAAGACAAAATTAAAATTGCTTTGCTCTACAGAAATCTGCTTGGACTGGAGCACACCTTTCTCTTTTCTAACCTGAACAAAACTGCAAAGCTTCATCCAACTCGCATGCGCTGAGCCAGCGTTTTCTCCAAAGAAACTCATTCCTTCCTTGTTCCTGCCCTCCACACAAACACTCAGACAGCCATGCACCAAGCCCAGAAAAAAAACAACCAAACGACCAAAAAACCCAAAGCAGTCAGTTTTAAACAGGTTCCTTGACTCAGTTTGTCTTGTGACCACACAAGCCATCCTCAATGCAAAGGGAGATGGGTGAGTGAGCAACAAGGCTACTGCTTTCCCAGCTCATCAGAAATTACACACTGAGAACAACCACACACCACTTCCCAGGCAGGACTGAGTCTTTCAAAGTGGGGCAAGCTTTACAGTTCACTGTATCTACTTTTCAACCCTAACTGAGGCTGCATGATGAGGTGCTGGTACATAGGGATTTCTAGTTCAACAGATGTATTTAAATTTTGCAAAATACTTTGAAAAAAATAAGTGACAGAAGATTACCTGCACCCCCCCATTCTTAGAGTGGCAAAAGTCTGCAAAGCCCTAAGAAAGCTGTTACTCCAAGAAGACTATAGTACTCGATTTAATTCTGATCTCTGGAGGGGTCTGAAATGGCAATCAAAGCCTCTTTGACAGAAGACGTAAGATTTTTAGACAAAAGTGACTTTTTTGAGAGAAAACAATATAATGTTTGACCCAGATGACCCAATCTCCTAAATAAATCCACTGAAGTCGCTCACGATTCTGTGATTCCACCTCAAGCCCTTTGAGACACAGGCTCCTGCCCCAGCACATCGCAGCCGGAGTGACTCCTGGAGATGTGGCTGCTCTGTGCACACCGGGGGGGTCTGTGCCCCGCGTGCTGTCCTCATCTCATCCCCAAAGCCAGGTTTATTGCCTAAATTCCACCGCAGTTTCTTTCATCCACACGCCAGCAGGCACCCAGGAAAATCGCCTGTCAAACTTCAGCAGGAGTTTGCTGTAAGTTAAAACTCTGGAGAGACTTCCAGCCCCTGGTCCTCCTCCGCTTCCTCCCGTGCAGCCACGGTGCCCGCCGAGCCGCGGGCCCGGTCCCTGCCTGCGCAGAGCCGGGGTTGTTGCGGGAAGGCAGCGGGCGCAGGGCGGGAGGGCTCAGCGGGCGGTGCAGGCAGCAGCCGAGGGACCAGGCGGCCACGGGGGCATCTGCAC
>VZRW01008036.1:53516-86159 GCA_013398125.1 Aegotheles bennettii
CAGCGGGGCTCGGTGCGGGGCAGGTGTCACGCACACCCCGCACTCCCCCTCCCGCCGCGGGGGCCGCCGCTGTCCCCGCTTCCCCCCGCGACTGAAGGACGAGGGGGTGACGGAGCCGCGGGGGGGCGGGGATCGGTGCGGTGCAGCCGCGGCCCTGGGCGCAGCGCGGTTGTGTAACCGCAGCCCACGGGCCGGGCGGGGCGGCTGCGGGCTCCCGGGGCGCTCCCGGCGGTGATGTGCGGCCGGGGAGGAGGGGGCACTCGGGAGAAGCCACCGCAGAACGCGTCTGCAAACGTAGGAGGATCCATTAGGATGCCCGGCGATGGAAGAGGAGCCCGGGAAGTGTGTCATGAGGCAGATGATGCCCAGCGTAATCCGGCGTGCGAGGGCAGCGTTTGGGGATTGCGAGCAACTCTGCGGTGCTCAGAGCCAGGTTCTGTTTGATGGGCACCTTCCTCTTGATGGGGCCTTCTCGCCTGTGCTGCCCATGGGGCTGAACCCACGGGACCCAGCTGAGCGCTTTGCTGCCAGGCAGAATGACGTGGGGGGGTTGTGGCTCTTTTTGGGATGCACAGGAGAATCCAAGGCCATAGCAAGCAGCGGAGTCAATGAATGAAAGCAAACGGCTAACACAGCTGTTAAAGCCAACACGTCCTGAATCAAGGGTAAAATTGTGCAATCCTGCCTGTCTGCCCTGCCAGGCAGTGCTTGAGGTTATGGGCTGTGGGCACGTATCTCACGTCAGCACTATTGGAGAATGAAAGAATGAATTCAAGGGAAGAGGCTTTTAAAGTGCTATTAAACAAGAGGACCGATTACCTCTGCTGATGGTGACTGCAGCAAGACTGAACAGGGACAGATTCATCTTTGTCATACCTTAGGCAGGAGCCTTTTTACATTCCTTTTTTTGCCTTATCATTCCTTAGGTAGTTCCTTGGTCTATATGGTCTGCATCCAGGGCTTGGGAGCTGATAGGCAGTGTAGTTCACAGAAAATCTTGCACTCTTAGGGAGAGCTCAGCCATGTACCTCGCTCAGGCACCACACCCCGAGTTACTCAGTTGTACTAAACATCACTCAGCTGTACCTCTCTGGGTACAGCTTTTAAAATCATTCCCACACAAAGTTCAGATTCTGTCATTCTGTTTTGTGACCGTATTCTAGCAGTGCTTTACATCAATTTCCATAATGGTTTTTGTAGCACCTCTTCGCCAGATGTCATCTGGGAGCGTCCCTGGCTCTTCTGGAGAGAACATGATTTACTATCTCCTGGCTGGTGTCGCTGCCTTTGGTGGTTTATTCTATGTAAGTGTTTGAGAACGGTTTGTGCTTGCTGAGTTGGCATGGCATGAGGTGTGTTCTGGGTTAAAGAGTATGGTCAAGACACAAACCGTGGGTAGAACGTGGGTGTTGTACCATGTAATTAAATACCATCTAACTTAAAAACGAGTTCAAGAGAACTAGTGAAATCAAATGCCTGTTACTTGCCTGTTTTACTGTTAACTTTGACATCTAGTGCTCTTGTCATTCTTAGTGGAAAACGTATTTAAAACTATGTGAAATTAATGTGTCCAGAGATGGAGTAAGGCACCTGCCTCATAACACCTTACCTCTTCTTGTCAACCACAAACATTAAGAATACATCAAAATGGGCAAGGCAGTGAAGTAAGTGTGAAGTAAACTGTCTGAAGGCACAAGGAGAAGCTTATGAACCTCGTTAATTGAGGCACAAAGAAAGATAAGAATATTATTTGTTTAGGAAAACCATGTTAAAGTTTTGCAAACATTTACTTTAGTCAAGCTTTTTGGTGATCATTCTCTTCCCTGCATCCAAATATGTCAGAGTCTGTGCTTCACATCCCTGAAGCCTCCATTTCATAGCTCCCTTCCACTCCTTCCCCCAAGATTTGAGATAGGGACTAGCACATCTCAGAGAGGTATGTGTTTCTCTGCCCCCTCTTGAATGGTAAGTAGCTTCTATTTGTTCAAAATCCCAAACTTGTGTGATTGCATATCTGGAGAAATAATAAGTTCTCCTGATGTCACCTTTTTACCATCATTTTTTTTTTAATAATCTGACTGTAATTGTCTTTTCAAATACTGTGTTCGATTCCTGAAACACTGCAGTGCTTTGAAAGCTGCATGGTATATTGTGTTTGCTTTCTAACAATGGACAAATATGAAATGTGTAAATATTTTAGTGTAGCAAAATAGGTTTTTAATTTATTTTTAACCCTGCTTAGCATAATTTGATATGCATTTTAAGATGAGCGGTAGCACTTGAAAACCCTTCTGTCCCTCCCCTTTTTTTCTTTGGTAACTTTGTAGGGATGAAGCAGTAAGTTCAGGTGTAATTTCCTTTCAGGCCTACAGAATAGTCAGTTCATCCCGCAGCAAGTATATTGAACATATGAATATTCTTCATGAGAGAGCTGAGGAGCGGAAAAACAAACCTTGGTCAAGCAGGGGTGAGTCGAGTTCTTCTCTCTTGTTCCCCAGGTACACGAGGATCTGAAACAGTTCTAGATTGTCTAATCAGGCCTTAACCTTGTCCAAGTCCTTGTCTGAGCTCTGTGAGCAGGAGTAAAGACAAAGGTGGTTGTGCAGTGTTCTGTTACAAAGCTACTTCTGCACAAGTTCTGGGAATGGGCTTGATGTTCAGCAGTGAACCTGGCCTGTGATCAACCTGCAGGAGTCTTTGGATGGAAGGAGTTGATGTGTGAACCATTAATTGTATATTGGGTATTTGCATTTGATTTGCTGGAAGCTTAATGAAACTTGACTAAATGCATAATGCTGTCAAAATCAGTTTTGTTCTTTTGTTTGTTGGGGGGGGGAAGGGGGAGATAATATCTTTTTCTCAGCCAAGAGCTTGGCTGCAGGCCACATGCCATCAGGGAACCCAGTTCAATAGGAAAAAACCTACATTTAAAAAATACTATAAATTGTACCCACTTCCTGTCTCACAACTTTGATTTTGTCTCTTTTAATTTAGGGTTAAATGAAAAGCAGACACCACCTAAATGTATGGCAAATCCTTACTTAGCTCTTCATGCTTAAATAATTAGACCATGTTAGTTCAAATACTTGTAATGGAATGTTGTCTCTGTCTACACTAATTAGTGTTACGGCGCCATTAATATAAAAGATAGAACTTTGGCAAGCATAGCCTTGCTAGGAAAAGCAATTGGAAAAGCTGACTTCTTAAGAATCTTTTTATTTAGTTGTTATTTAAAAAAATAAGTAAATTAATGAAGGCATAGTGGTTCCTTATTTTTTCTGATGTTGACATCTAGAGAATTGATTTAATATATTTGCATGCACACAAAGAATAGATTTGAATGAAGTATGCTGGGCTTAAATTTTGTTTTCAGGGTTTGCCTCTAAAATGATTTCTTGTGAAGTCGTTAGTTTTGAAATTCCACAACCCATCCTTGAGTTTTAGAACTTTAAAATTACACATTTTAAGATTTAAAGTAGCAGAGCACCTGAGTTTCCTTTCTCTTAAGTAGCTGGAAGCTTAACATTTTTTAAACTTAATTCTTTAAATGCTGTCCCTAAAATAAAAAAAATCTAATTGTGATAAGATAGATGTTTTCCCTTAGTGACCTAGTTATCTGCTGTTCAGGGAAGAAACGAGGGTTACAGTCATTACCTTCTAATTAACACAGTCAGAAGAACGTGGTAGATGTGAAAGCGTTAAGCAAACCTTCCAGGGCACTCAAAATGATGCCAGTATATTCCCTCTTTTCTCTTAAGGTTCACTTCTGCAAGGTACTGAGTTTTAACCCTAGCCTACCAAAATGTTTGAGTGGGATACCCGCAGAGTCAGTGGTGCTGTTGACCCACTGAAGGCTCTACCTGTGTTGTCCGAGACCAGGGTAAGAGTACTCAGTGCTCTGTAACTTAGTTCTGACTTCGGGTACTCTCTGGACATCCCGTAATCTGATGCCTTCCACTGCTTGGTAGCTTACATAAATGTCACAGCTAATGGCAGGCGATTACTGCCTCCCTTATTATTGATAGTAAGAAGTCCAAAATGTTTCTAAGGCCCACGCAGTGAATACAGTTGAAACTTGTTTCCTGTATTATTTTCAGTATTGGACTTCTGAATTAATGCTCATCCCAGAGCATTGGAATTTTGAGTAGCTAATTCCAATTCACAATACGAAGCCACTGTTGAATCAGCTCTTTTTAAAATCCTTCATTCCCACCTGTATCCTCTCGAAAGAGGTTTCTGTTCTTACTTTTCCTATGGAATCCTCTGTGTGCTTTCTCAAAAGAATTAATGTCTCTCCTCCTCCCCTGTTTCCCTGTTCCCTGCATAGCTGTATCTTTGTGTGTATCTTGTCACAGAGTGTTACCATAGTATTGCTTTTCCCAGAAGTGCCACTGCAGCTTCTTTCCTCACACGTTCAGTTAGTCCTTGCACTTTTTCACAGGAAGCATTGCTGATAAGAGTGATTAAAAATTCAGTTTTTTAGGGTCACATAAAATCAAGTTTAAAATAAGCTATACAACAGTGCTGGTAACAAAATAAAGGGATGGATAGAAAAGCAGCGTGCCAAACAGCACATTTGTGGCATATTACCATTGTCCTGTGGTAACAGAAGAACTTTCTAGCTAGGAGAACTTAATACTAGGGAGCAGCTGATCAGGTAGAGACTCTCCTGATCCGAATGACTTTTCATGGGTTTTCATCCTGAGGAAAATTCTCCCCTTGTGCCAAAATCCAAAATGTCTGTTAGAAAGAACTGCATGTAGCAAACAAGGCTGTCAGAATGAGAGAAACAACCAAATGCCATTCTAGGCTTTTCTGTTTATTAGAGGGTTGAAATGATATTTAATGGTATTTTAATTAATGACATCAGACATTAAAAAAAAAGATGTAATACCAGATTTTCTGTAGCTATTCCTAACTGAAAGCTACTCTCAAATGAAGGGCAGGATTTTAAAAAGCCCCTGGCAGACGCCTGACTTGAAGTAGCAGTAGGAAACCTGGGACATCATTTGAACCATAAAATGATGTTTACCTTGCAGAATGTTCTGTTTGCTTATTTAGCAAGTACCGACTTTTGTGTTCCATGTGCATGTGTCTCCTTTAAACTTGTTCCCAATTTCCTTCTTTTTTAGTAATGACTTTTCTTTTTAACTTGATGCAAGCTGATTCAATCTTTCTAATCTATACTCTGCTTTTACACTTTCCAGACTAAAATACAAGGGAAATCTCTTTCCAAACCCGAGGAAGTTAAATACAAACAAAGGACAGTCGTTCACCATTGCGTACCTTGCAGCCTACCTTGGGATGACTTTATACCTTCTATTGTAAAACTCCACACTTGTGAGAATTTAAAAGAACTACCTGTGTTTGCAAGGCCAAACCATATTGAGCTTATTTACTGAATCTGCTTTGTAGAAGGCGGTTCTGAGATTGAGAAGCTGGCTGTTCTGAATGAATGCACTCTATATTTGACTGTCCAATAAAGTGTACTGAATGCTGAGCTTGGCTGTTAGTCTGTTCTTTGTGTAGTCAACTTAGTTTTTTTCAAATATAGCATTCTCTTAAAGGGACATGGTCAGGTTGCATAATGCAAAGCTTTGATTTTTACTGAGCAATGAATAGACTTGTGTTTAAACCTGAACTTAAAAAGTTAGGCTTGCACTAGCATAAGAAAACCAAGAATTAAAGTTGTTCTGTTTAGTTTTTAAACAGAATGAAAGAATAAAGTAAATTCTGACTGTGTCTCTTTAAGCTCTTTCCTTTCTACTCTCACTTAGTTTACACTGTATTACAAACTTTATTTCCAGTTCTATTTTTTCAGATGGTGAGTTGGTTCTAGTGGTAAATTTACAATGAACACTTGGTGTATATATATCTGTGTATATATATATATAACACACTTCTAGTGTTATATATGCTAAATGCTTTTGTAGTGCATGTTTGCATGGTGATTGTGCATCTTTGTTGCTTTGTGCTGTTAGTTTTCAGTGACTTGTCTCAGCTGAGTTTGGGGTAATGCACGATGGGGAAACACTGGGTTTTCAGGTTCTAAAGAGTCCGACCCACTGCAGCATATACAAGTGTTTAAAAGACAGCTGGGACTTGTAGAAAGAAAATGGTCAGTCATAAGTGGTCTTACCCCCAGTAAAGTGAACACTGACCACTTAAAATTAGCAAGTTGTTTAGTTTCTTATATACACCTAGTTTCAGCAAGGATCCCATGTTTCATTCTGCCCCACAGATCTTGCCTTTCTTACTTGACTGCTATGGCTCTTGCAGTGGTCACAGTGCATTCAATACAGCTTTACGGAAAGCAGAGTGAATAGGGGTAGCAGAGTGCCTGTGGCAGCGTAGAGATGGCACTAAACTCATCTGAAAACCAATCCCTTGTTGGGCTCAGCATTGTCGTAGCTGTTGCCAGCCAGCTTAGCCACCTTGGAAATAGCCCTGTGCAAACTGAAGGCACACCTTGGCTCGCAGTGCTGCTGAACTGCGAGGCTGATGGATAATAAACTCCATAGGATCTCCTAAGTATGGTAGTACATGTCTTATTCCCAGTGTGGTAACTCCACTGCTGGGTGCAAACTGGACAAGAGCCCTGCTCCCTGTGACACCCATGCATGCATGATCACTGGCCCTTTCAGCAGAGGGGTTTTGGAGGGACTCGCTGGGGTCCTTTTTTATCCTTCCGTGCACTCCCACTTCTTGCAGTCACTTGCTTTAAGCCACAGTTTCTTTTCTTGTTACACTGAAGCAGGTATGAAACTCGGTAATTAAGAATATGGTTTCCTCATCTTGTAAACATCTTTTTTTTGGTGCCACAGTAGACAATATGGGGGAGATTAATTATTGATTTCCTGACTTTGTAAATTCTGATCCCAAAGCTTAGCTCCCCATTTTAAATTTAATTGAGGATGATGGTAAAAAGTAGTTGGTGAATTTGTGTTGCATGCATGCACTTTACTCTCTTTATTGCATTAAAAAAATCCTTAAAAGGTGATGAAGAAGAGACGGCTGAAGTCACTGAGGGTGCTGAAGCAGAGGCAGCCACGGAAGAGGCTGGTGCAGTAGCTGCTGCTGAACCTGCAGCGCAGGATGCGAGTGCTGAACCTGCAGCACAGGATGAGAACGCTGGACCCGCGGCACAGGATGAGAGTGCTGGGGTATCCCCAGAAACTGGAGGGGAGAGTGACTTACCGGTTCCAGAGGCATCCCCTGCTGTGGAGGAAGCACAGCAGGAAGCTGCTGCTAACTTGGAAGTTGCTGCTAACTCAGAAGCTGCTGCAGTGCAAGGTTAACTTATGAATGTGGTGTGTGTGTGTGTGGTGTTGGTCCTAAAACTCTGCCTCTCACTACAGAGCATTAGGAACAAACGTCAGTGTTCCTAATGGAGTTTGTCCTGCAGTGAAAACTAATTCAGGTCTTGCCTTGACATATTGTGAGCACAAGGTAATTAAATTTATTAAATCAGTGTCTCTAAAAGCATGCTGCCTGTGGCACCAGAGTTACTGTCTAAAACCAGTAGAATGAGAAGTTTATTTTACTTCTCCATTCTATTTCTTTTCTTTAAGATCTTTTGTTAAGGCGAGCATGTAATACTGTAGGCTAAACAGTTGCTTGAGTGACCCAATTCTTAAGGGTTTGTTAAGGAATCTAAACACTATTTCAGTGGCCATTCCTAAGATATTCACACTAAATAATTGCAGCTGTTCTGTCAATGTAACTTGAACATAGCAACCAAACCTGCATAGCAACCAAAATGTCATGATCTCAGTGTCAAGGATGTACTACGCTAAAAGTTTCAAAATTCAATAAAACATCAATTTGGTATTAAACAAATTAGTGGCTACATACTCAGTATTCTGAACTGTTAAGTTTGAAATATTTTGGTTTACTGTAATTTAAAAAAATCACGATAGTACAAATGCAAACCTATCCACACGTTGCACAAAATACAGGATTATAATTTAACTTTTTGTTTGGTTTTACTGCTAACCTGTAAGAGCAGAGCAATGGCTTAACCACTTACCTCTTGATCTGTTCAGCTGAAGTTAGAGGGGACGCACACAAAATAATTGTGATTTCTTGGTCGATAGGAAAGCAGCAAACATTTGCATCTGGTGTCTTCAGTTAAACAAACAGAACAACAAAAAACCTGCCAGCCTATCATGAAAGAGGAACTTCATTCTAATTCTTGCTTTGGAAGGGAACACTTAGTGTGGTTGGAGCGGTTTTCAGCCTGACTTATACATGGAATCTTTACTGCATACCTATGTTTGACTTTGAGAAAACAAACATCTGCTTGGGGAGATATCTCTAAAAGACAGGTCAAACTGAGTAAAGGTGACTGCGAGCCCATGGGAGGTTATTGTAGGACCTAGAAAGGTATTAGCAGTTTCCAGAATTATTTTTGCCTTTTTCATCAGTGACTCCAGTGAGGAATGGATGCATCTTGATTTCCTTTTTAACAAATGAACTTGAGAAACGGTGCAGCACTTCAAGTGGCTGACTTTTGTGAAAGGTTTAGGTATGAATGGGATTTTAATTTATGTGTGAATAGCTCCTGTGTTTGTCTGTCCACTACAAATAACATTTTTAAACAATAATTGGTCCAGCCTGCTAAAGGCAATATAGCTAATAAAAAGTACAAGTAATTATATTTATAGTGACTATTACTGTTTACATTTAAAAATATAAGGTGGTAGTAGTTAAAATACTTAGAGCCTTAAAAATTTCCACTTCTATGGAATATTTAGACCATTTCATTTAGAAAGGAAGTAGTCTGGTATATGTTAAAGATGGTGAATTAGAGCTGTTAAGAGATGTAAGAGATCTTAAAATGTTTTACTGTGTTTCCCTCTGTTGTTCTACAGCGCAATTGGGAAATTTTACTTTCGGGAGTGGGCACTTGATTGTATCTTGAAGTGGTTGGATATTCCTTTCACAATGCTTCCCTAGGAATATTTGTTAATTGTTGGATAGGGGAGGACCTTCTGTATCATTATTCCTCCCACTCTATGGAAGAGGAAGGAGCTAGGATCTTCCCTGAGAAATGCTGTGCGTAGGTAGATTAAGTCTGAGAATCTAATTCTAGAGGTGATGACTACGTGTAGTTAGTGGTCACTGGTTTATAAGGCAAAATATGCCTTGTAACTGTTAATTACTGCTGGTGTTGGCTGGAAGTGGACGTGCTATTTAGAAATTACTGATTTCTTAGATCTTTTTTCTTTGGCCACACACTGAAAAAAACAGCACTAGAGCAACACTTCTGTTATGTTGATATTCATAAGGGATTCTGAGGGTTGTTCCAGGTGTCCTCTGCCCAATCTTGCTGCAGTGGTAAAGCTGGCGGAAATTAACCTGTGGGATATGAAATTGTTGAGAAACTTCTGTGTGTTGTTTGAGCCTTCCCACCTCTAATTAGGATATCATGTATTAGCTAAAGCATTTCATACCAGGCAGCAGAAGTTGTCCTTCCTCTCAGTACTCACTGATTTCTAAGGCAAGGGCGTGTTCTCCCCGGTGAAGCGTTGCCTGATCTCTTTGGCGTTTCTGGGATGTTAAAACTTGCTTCTGGGAACAGTTCTGTCATGGAACGGGTGGCCAGCAAAGCCTGTTCTCAATAACTGCTGGTAACAGGTGTGCCTGAGGCCGGGGTGAACCCTGTGGATCTCTTGAGCAGTTCATGTGAGGTTCCCCGGGTGGGGCCATGTCCCACTGTGACTGCCGTGTAACCAGAGTCCTGACGCAGGGTCACCTTAGCGTTTGGCTGCTCCTCTCCTCCAGGCCCTGCTGAAGCGGTGCTTCCCTTGGATCTCTGAGGAACTGACAGGGGCCTCTGGCTCTTGACTGCATGAAGGGTTTAACAAGCAGCACGTATCTTGCACACACAGGCTTAAACCAGTGTCTCTTTTCTTTAAGCTATGGACAAGCTAGTTTCCATTGGCATGATACTTGAAATATAAGCAGGTGGTATTTTGATTCAGAAGTTCTCTGTGTTGTACCACTTTATACCACTTTGTTCAGTGTTTACCTGCAGTCAACAGCTATTTGTGCTTTAAAAAAAAATTTTATAATTAAAATCCTTTTGGAAGTACCTTTCAGTTTTGTATTTAACCATCTTAATCATTTGTGTTCTCTCCATTTAGAGGAAAAAGAGTGAGTCTACATCTTTACAGAGGTAAAGGATTATTTCTTTCAGAGCTACCAAGGGAAATGTAGGCATACTTTGAAAAAGAATGCTTATTTAAATAACTTTCATTAGTTTTTGTCAGTAGCTTGGTGTTACTTCTGCAGTTGAAGGTGCAAGTATTTTTATTGTTACCAGTAAACCTCTGCTTTTTCAGATGCAATTATTTCTTTTAATCCATAAGGTTTTCTGTAGTATGTCTGGAAGTACAAGGTGCCAATGGATGTTTGTTTCCAGCTCCAGTGCACATACATATGTATGTATACAGATAACATGAATGTGTGATTATATATGGATGTGCAAAAAAACCCCAAACCACACAAAAAAACCCCAAACAACATTGGAGGTAGGTACTTCATACTTTACTCAGAGTAATTTCAATTTTAGAAAGTTAATTACAATTGTACCTGGCTGGAATTTTCTCCTTGTCTCAATTTAAGCAATTTACGACCCACTACTGGTGTCTGGGATCCTGTGAAATACTGTTGCCAAAAAAAGTACCATGCCATGAAACTCTGTTCCTCTAAATTCGATTTTTCTGTACCTTTTATTACTTGAGCTGTTGTGCTGTCACTCTGGGTTACTGCCTGATGCCACAGTTTCCTGCTGTTCTCCTGCTAGTGCACTCTGGGGACCGTATCTGGGGACCATATATTAAGATAATTTAGTCTGCAGATAGAATAAATGCTATAAAATGCACAGAGTGGCAAGCTGCTGTTTGGATTAGGCCATGTTGTTGCATTTGTGACTTTTTAATTTTTGGATTGCTGCTATAAACTTTTTTCCAGCTGGTAGTGAGGCTTGAGGTTTTGGCATTATTGACTGGAATGGCAAAAACCATTAGCCCGAAACCGTGCTTTCTTGGACTGCTGACTTCTGTAGCATAGGTTCCCTTCTAATTTTGTAAGTATTGAAGGACGTGGTCTCTTCTCTGTTATTTCAAACACTGTTTCAGTGAGTAACTAGGTTCGGGAAGGATTAGAGTGTGAATGTGCCAGTGTTTTCCATGTTAAGCTTTGAGTGACATTACAATGCCAGCTGTCTGCAGCCTAGAGAAACAAATACAGACTGCACTGGACAGGAGTTACTGCTTTCTGGATAGGACTTTTGCTGATCTGATCACACAATGGTGCCAAGCAGACAAAAACACCCAATATGATCAGTGTATGCTGTTTTTACTTGGTAAGTTACCAAACTCTGGATGCATATTCAAATGCCCTGACACTGGGAGTGTTTTGAAGGTTGCTGAAAAGTCCTCAAAGTACTTTGCAATTGCTCATACTTATTCAGAGGCTTTCAGAATGATGTTGCTCAGTAGAACAAACACATCTTTCTAGGCATTTGCTGGCATGAGATGGAGGGAGGAGGAAAAGCTGTGCAACCTGCAGCTCTTTACAACCTTAGGTGTTGGGATAGGATGGAGTGTGCATAGGGCTGGACAGGCCTTATCCCTTATGGTTACACCGCTTGGTCACTGTTGGACCTCATGAAAATGACTACACTTTTTTTCTCTTCTCAGCCTCATTTGTACAGATCAGGAGCATCTCGTAACAGGCCAATTATCTGCCACTTCCATAAGCATAACGTCATGGCATGGAATGGGTCTCTAGGTGTAGATTGGTGTAACAGAGATGGAATCAGGGGAAGTATTCACATCATCTGATGAAATCTGGGCTTAATTACCAATTGCAATAAAGGTTTTCTATTCTGAATCTCCTTTTAGAGGATTTTTTTTCATCAATTATAGTGGCCTAAGCTAGCTAAATTAGCCTCTAGAAATTGACTTAGGTGAATATTATCCTACTGGGGATGTATCTATATCTGTGGAACTTCTGTTGAGTGTCTCTGCTTCGCATTTATCACTTTACCTGTCCCTTTGCAGTCTCAAATACATTCTTGAATTACTTGTCAAACGTGGCAGAATTTAACTTTTAAAAAAGTGAATTCTGCTTTGCTGTCAGTTTTCCATTAGCAGTTCTTCGAACTATGAAAAGGAGTGGGGGATTTTTTGCTCTGCCAATCCGAATGATTCAGGAGACATCCTGGGACCCTCAGCGGACCTAACTGAGGAGAAGCTATTCTAGTATGTGTCGTTCTCTAAAAGTCTGGAAATTAAATATTGTTTCTGTTTCACAATTAAATTTGATGACTTTTTTTTTCCTTTTGAATTAGTGTGTGACATTGGTTATGTTATAGACAGCTTGAAATATCAAAGCCCTGTTTTGTACTCCAGCTTTGGTTCATGCGCTCCAGGCAGATTCCATTTGTATTATGCTGGCTAACTTGTATTATTTTAGCTTTATAAAGCCAAATTCTTCCGCAAAGAATATTTTTTAAAGTAATTGAACCTGACGTTCTGCATTACAGATACCAGCCTCATCTTGACTGCTTAAAAAAAAATAATTAACGATATGAAGGATACTGCTTTAAGTTAAATGCTTCACTCAGAAAGGTGTATTTTAAAATATCTTTTTAAAAATTGCAGGAAACCAATGCCAGTTTGGATTTTTTTTTGTTGTTGTTTATAACTGAAAATATCCCTTTAAAAATCAATCAAAGGATTAGGATTAGAATCAAAATATGGTAGTTTTAAATATAGTAGTAGGGAAATGTGAAATGGGGAAAAATATAGGTTGTACTCTTGAGAAGGCTGTGGTTATCTTGTATGGTCTTGTTATGAAACTTCCATTGGGAGGGAGGGGAAATGGGGCGGAAATCCCCACCTCTCCCTGAGCAAGGAGAAAGTTGAAAATAGCTTTCATTTTAAAATCTGGAATGGCTGTATTCTACATATGTGTTGCAAGTAAGGAAAACTTACTGATAAAGCCACTTAAAAATACAAGGTAAAAGCCTAAAGTCCAGTAAGACTTAAAAATATACATTCTTAGCTTACTTATACCTACAGGCTATTTGTATCAGTCATCTATAAACTGGTATCATTGGATACTAAAAATAATAAAGCACTCTGAACAAGGAGAGCATTTGCAGCGATGCTGAGTTGACTGGCCAAAGGTGGTAAAACTTTTGTTGTAGGAGTGAAATTCTGAATTCCAGGAGTGCCCCCACGCTATTTTTTTTTAATTTGGACTTTTCCTTCTTTTAATGCTGTTATGTGAGGAACAGCTTCCTCTATTTTTGCATGTTAAGATAAATATGTATTTCTTTCACAAGGTAAAGTGCTTCACCTGCATGAGGAAAGAGGAAAGCAGTTCTTTCCTTCTTTAGAATAATTTATTTCTATATGTAAAATTTGTTTGTTTTCTTAACAATTAGTGGCTAACCAGCTGCTACTTCAGTGGAAGTGCCAAGACCTAACCCTCCCATTAACATCAACCTTTTTTTTGAAGGGCTGCTCAAAGTTTTAAAGCAGAAGTTTAAATGAGCACGGAAGAAACTTCAGTGCTGTAAGAAAGGGAAGGTACCTTGCTTCCAAAGTAGTTCAAGCTTACTTAAGACAGAGGAGCAGCACTTCTCACTCTTGACTTGTCTGCTTACTCCTCTTGGCAATGCTGATGTGGCTGTAGATGTGTAGAGTAAGTAAAGAAGTCAACTATTTGCTGCTGCTGCTTCTTCTCCTTGATCTCATATATCCTATTCCTTGCTTCAGGAATTGTGGTCAATGAATGCTGACATATGAAATAATACATATGTATCAGACAATTGGTGGTTTGTTTTGTTAGCTTTCACATATGGTATGTGATATGAAACACAGCTGGGAAAATCCAGCCTTATGAACACAGAATGCTAAAGCCTGGCAATATATGCACTGTAGCAATGCTATCAGAAACTGTATCTTCTACAAAAATTCTTGCAAGAACCAAATTCTTGGCAGATTTCAGATTCTACTTGTCATTGTTGGTGCCAATTCAATTCGCTCCACACCTCCCTTTCAGCTGCCTGCTTCAAGATCATCCTATAGTGTATTGTTTCCCAGACACTAGGATGTGACTGCCAGCATAAGATGGTTTAATTTGGGACTGGAATTTTACATCTCAGACAAAAATCCAGGCTGATTCTGCTTAAAAACTCCCCCAGGGAAGTTGGAAAGCTTGCTATAAATGCTTGAAGGCTTTGGGGGAAGAGGCTATGCAAGCAGTAGGATCTGGGTTCTGAAAGTCAATCCACGTGTGTAGGGTTTTGTGTTGAGGTTTTTTATTATTAGCAGGAGAAAGTCTTGCGGGGCATGGGGGATATTTTTTATTAGCTGGAGCAAAGAACAGTCACACAGGGCGTGCAAGTCGTGCTTCTCTGTTCTGCTGGGGGAACGGTGATCTCACTGGTATTCAGATAATTCAGTGGGGCATCAGGAGGATGCAGAAGCACTCTGGGTTTGGGCTGTCTTCTGTCCCACTGTGAATGCACAGAAATGTAGAGTCTTGCACTCTCGGTGCTGCAGCTGTAGCACTTGTAAGAGTAAAAAGTACATCTTCAAAGGCCACAGGAAAAACTACTTTATACAGAAAGCAGCTTTTTCATTAAAAATTATATTCCTGGGTGGAACTAGATGTTGGATATTGTGCTAATAAGCTATGGAGCTTCCTAATCCTGGTGCTTTATTAAAAAAAAAAAAGTTTAAAACCAAAACCCTAATTTCCTTTTGTCTGTAAAATCAATTTCCTTTTCTGTACTTACTCAACCCAAACCAGATGTGTTTTCATAACATAAATGGTTTGGTATTGTGTTTGTTGCACACGTAATGTGCTGCTGGTGCTTGCCCAGTCATGTTCTGTTCCTGCATGTGCAATTGGAAGGATGTATTTCTTCTCAAAATGTTGAACTCACAAAGCAGAGGAGCTGAAGACCACTTGAGAGCACACAGCTACCCTGGGCAGAAGCAGGCAGTATTTTTGTTAGGGTTCAGTGTTACACGTGAGCAGTGGATATCACAAAGATGTTGAGTTATGTACTGAGGGATGTGAAGTGGAAATATGTTGGGGGTCTGAGTAGCCTGAGGACGTTTGTCCTCAAGATCCTGGGTATGTTAAAATCCCTTTGAATGCTTTCAGAACAGCTGTTGATGCAATATGCAAAGCCCAACCACTTGCCTACAGTTTGTAAATGTGATGAGTTTGATTTCTCTGAGGCTTGAAGTTCTTTTATCTTTTGTTGAAAACACAAGAAAGTTAAGCTCCTAATTCAGATCCGTAAGTGCAATACTATATACAAATGCCTAGCAAAATTGAAGAAAACTGTAGCCACTGATACTCGGACCTACCTACTTATCCCAGAGGAAAACTTAAAATTGATAAATACCTGGTAAAGAAGCATAAGAAAATGAAATATATTTTTTTCAGCAAAAATAGCTAATACTATACACAAAGGCTGAAACTTTGCTACCAGTATAATACCTTGTATGAAACTGTGAAACGTATAGCTTCCGTAGAGTAATATATCCTACTGAGATGGGGGGAACATGACATACAAAAAGCTCAATGAAGCAGTAAAATTATGAAACCGTTTAACTCCAGAGCTATTGATGAATGATGTGGGGCTTTCCACCCTCCCCTACAGAGTTAAGAACCACTTTTGTGAGTATAAGAAGAAACTAAAAAAAATCAAGAACATTCCCATTTCTGGCAGATTTTAAATTGTATGGGTTAGAGTGAATCATCATTTGACTGAGACTAGTTTGACTGGAATGCTGCAAGTGGGTGTTAAGTTAAAGACGTTAAGGAGCTGCAGTAGTATTGTGTAATATTGATAATAAAGCAGCTGGGCATTCAGCAGAAAACATTATATGAACAACACTTAAGTACCATGTGTCTTCATTGCAGAGAAGCAGTTGCACAATGCAGATTATTTTGTTCAGTTAAGCTGTGTTGAAAGCTGGCATAAATAGACAGGATGGGTCATAGTCATTGCTGCACAAGGAAATACGGGGACTTCAGAATTTCAAACTGCTCATCATTCAGAGAACCACACAGAAGCAGTCAAGATGCTGTAACTTCTCTACAACTCTATTTAAAAAAATAAAGAAGCTTAAATTTTTTAGTATTTAAAGTAATGAAAGTTAGAGGTGATTTCAGTTACATCTATTATTTGCCGCTGAGTTTCACAAGAGGCTTGTTAACAACTTTGCAATAATTGAACAGACAGAAAAGTAAAATCCTTCCTCCAAGGATTAGGGAAAATGAGTCATCATTGTACCAGGCATAGATTAAAATCTCTTTTATGAAATAGGGTGTTACTGTAGGGTTTTACATGGAACAACTGTGAGAGATTAAGCTGGACTGAAAAAATATGAAATGCGTGCAGATTTTAAAAAAAATTTAAAAAGGAGGAGGAAAAAAATAGCACTGAGATTAAATTTAATACCTGGAAAAACAAAAAGGAGAAGTTTCTAAACTTTGTAATGCTTTGTGCTACCAGCTGATCAGTAGGAGAGGACACGGGGGACTCGGGCAGTGTGCCTGGTGTTCCCTGCAGGGAAGAGGCCATGTGGCAGTCCAGATGATGAAGGAGTCGGGGGATGACTCGTTCCTGGCTTGCCAGGTCGTCATCTGAGGTTGCCCTGAGAGGACAGAGGAAAATGTCCTGATCTTGTGAGCAGGATGCAGAGTGTTTGTTCCTAACACCGAGATTTGTTTCGGTGTGTCAGATTAATGCCCAAAATAGCCTTCATAGTTATAGCCTGGTTCTTATTCTCGTGGTGCTCAGAGCACCAAAAGGCACCCAGATAACTTGCTGTAAGTGCAATAGGTCAAAGAAATGATGCCAAAATGATCTTCAGGGGCCAGTCTGAATCTTTGCTGGAGAGAATGCCATAGGGCATGGATAATGGCCCTGTGTAAGCTGCCACGTCTGGTGCTGCCGTGAGCATGGCCACTTGGACTGCCAGCTGCTGCCAGCTTTCTCTTCTGGAAAAGAGCACGTCAGCTGTGACCCCTGGAAGGTGGCTCCCAGGAAGCTCTAGCCACCTGTGCTCAAGTGGCTCATGAAAGCCACTTGAATAAACATACCAGCTGGAGTTTTCTGCAGACCAAGGACAATTACTGGTACGTACAGTCCCAGGTTTTAAAAAATGTGATGCCTGTTGCAACAAGGCCCTTTGTATTTTAGGGAGTGACTCTGTGGAGACCTGGATGGACACACTGGGAGGAATCCCTATTTTGTTGCCTTTCTGATAGCCATAAAGAATACTTCAGACCACAGACAAATCATTCAGTGCGAGTGGTTTAAGTGTCAACGTTTGTTTTCAAGGCAGGTATTCCTGTAGATGACAAATAAACACAATTCCCATTCAAAGGAAGTGAGGTTTTATTAAAAAGCAGGAAAGTCCTTGCTTCCTCTACTTGCTTACTGATCTACTCTTCTTAGTGCAAAAGAAATTTAAACACTGAAACCTCACAACAAATAAACAAAAACTAGCAAGATGAAATACTATAAGCCAGAGAGCAAATTTTTGGTAATATAAACTGAATGTTTGATGTTACAAACTCAAAACCAACAGCTTGTTACCATAGCAAATATATTGCATTACATCAAGTGATGTTAGATACAAAAAAAATCTAATGTTCTGGATTTCAAGTGTACTGTTTTTATTGCATAGTTGTTCCCTATAAAGACGAAGGTAGCAATTCCTATTTCTTTTCCTATTTCTTCTTCAAATTTCAGTCAGTATTCTGCAAAATGAAGTGAAATAATTGATGTTCAGAATATGCTGCATTTAAATAGCTGCAAGCTGATATTTGGAAAAAGGCATGGGATGCCAGCTCTACAAGACTCCTATTTATTGAACTTCTAATGAAGCTGTTAAGTTAGCTCTATTTAGTCTACATGTATTATAGGACACCATTTGTAACAACAAAGTCCCTGCAAACTTTATCATGCCAAGCAGTTAAGGTGTGTGATGAAGGACACCTCCAACAAGAAGGTTAGAAGGACACAGTGAGAGAGAATTTACTGAAGAAAAATTCAGTGTGTAAGTGCTGGATGATGTGTTCAGTCTCCCTGCAGAGTGTATCTGTGTTTAGACATGTTAGCTGTTACAGGCTTTTCATACAGACTGATTGTTTGATCCTTAAAGAGTGTTGAAAAATGGTAGTTGGTAATCGTGCTCCATGGGAATCGCAGCCTGAACCTCCAGCTTGATGTTAGGATGTTTCTGTATTAAAACTACCTGTGACATCTCTGTAAGGTTATGTGGAGTGTATGTGGAATGTCCCATGGTTTTGATCAGACTAGGATTATTTCCATGGAAACTTTACCATTAGTATCTCGCACATCATTAATCAGAAAATGATATTAGGTATCTACAAGAGAATATACGTGTTAGAGAACACTTACCTTTCTCTAAAGGTATAAAAATAGCTCATGGTTGTAGTGTTCTGCCCCAGGGTTGGGAAGAGTCAGACTTCCCCTGGAATTCCACTTGCAAACTTTTATTTGCATGATAAAATGTAATAATCTGATAGATCCTGTTGTCTCCAGTTGCTTCAAACATGTATGTTAGGCAGGTACTTCATGGTTTGTGAGCCTGGGCTGCTCGCCCTCGTTTATGCCAGTGAATGGAAAGACAAGACAATTATCTCTCTAATTTGATTCATAGAAACTGTGAGTGAAGTCTTGGATGTTGCAGCTGCTTCTGCCCATGAGGAAAACTTAGACAGTGTCGAGGAAGGAGTAGCCTCAGCAGCTCAAGAGATTTCTGACTCATCCTCAAGCAGCCAGGACGTTGATGCTGAGGAGTCGGGGCAAACCTCAGAAGGTGCAAGAGTACAGCGGGGTCTGAAGTGTTTTGTCTCTGAAAAGTGCTAGTGGCTGTTTGCACTGAAGTAGCTGCAAGAGCATGCAGAACTCGAGTGATGCAATGTGGCTGCTAGTGATGACTGTGTCTAGCATCATAGTGTTAGCAGAAGTTAATTGTGAAATGATATGCCACGCAGTAGAAACAGGCATTGCTAAATCAGACCATGGGGGTGTTCTGAGCTCGGTGCCCGGCTAAGTGGCTACATGCAAGGTTCATTAAGAACCAGAAATTCTCCCTTGTGCTTCATATGATGTAACACACTTTTCTGTCTTTCAAATTAAGTCAGATGTTAAAATTTTCCTAAATTACATTGCTATAAAGAAAATACAGAGGGTGTGATATTTATAAACCTTACAGTGTTCCAGTGAAGCTATAAATGATCTTTTTAATTTAAAAGGTCTTTTTCATTTATCATATCAAATGATACTGCTATTGAGGCTGAATGATACGATTATACGATCGCATGCATAGAAAAGTGTGTGTTAAAATCATCACTGTGGAGATTTTCAAAGGAGTTTAGAAGTTTGGCCTCTAAACTCTTTTACAATTAGAATTCAAAAGCTAAAAGAAAAATGTCTGTGTACCTAATGCGGCTTTGTAAATTGTATCCCTTTAGTTCAAATGGTCCTTTGGACTAAAGGAAACAACTTACTTTACTATTTGTCATCAAATAAGTTGTTTTCAATGTTTCTCATTGGTGTTTTGTCTCCATTTTCAGTTTCTGTGGAGGAGAAGCCACCTGAAGAAGTCACTAAGGAACCCTAAAGGTACACAATACAATTGCAGCATGTGGTTTCCCCCTCTTCACCTTTCTCTTTGTTTCAGTTAGTGGCAATTGCAGCATGTGGTAAGTCTGCACATGCGCCCTGATGGTGAATTTGTGTTTCTGCTCCCAACACATACACTGCAAAAAAGAACTGAGCTGGAATATTTCTTATTGGTTGGGAACCATTGCTGGCATCTTTTAGAGGCTAGGGAGGAAAACTTTTCTGTATCAATTGTCACACTGGGTATTTATTTATGGCTTTATCTTAGTCCCATGCAAACTGGATAAAGACCCAAGAGCTGTAACTTTCTTCTATGCAAAAAGTGTTCTTTAGACATTGATTTAAATTATATAGACTTCTGCATTATAGCCTTATACAAGTGAAATCTTCTCTTGTTATGTTCAGTGTCAACATGGTGAAGTTGTAACTTTCTGGACTGCTTTTTGTAAAGACTTTTTTCACAATTAGTCTCTCTGCACTTTTAGTTTGTGCTAATGAAAAATATTGAATAGAATAGTCTTGCTATTTTGCTAGTGTCTTGTGCAGTTGGCTTTCTTACCTTATAGAATAAAAAACTTTGTCCACAGTATTCTTACTACTTTGCTGCTCCCTGTGACTCCCCTTTCCAAAATGGACTGTAACATGGTGATAGAAACCTGAGGAAATAAAAAATTTGGCTGAAATATGCACACGAATCTTTGTAGAAAAGATATTAACTAGAATAGAAACAACTGAAAGTTGAACAAATAAACCTCCCAGGTCAGGAATTCTCAAAATTATTTTTGCTGCTAGTTAACAATCATACACTAATTGTTGGAGCGCTGGTGCAAGAGGAGAAGGAAACGGAGCAAAGGAAGTTATTTTTCATTGCAGCCTCAAAACGTATGTACTAAATACACTTATACAACCTTATCATTATATTCTGAGTCCTTTACAAATGCATGTTTGCTTATTCCATCACTTACTGCAATATAAAATAAGGTAATGTCTCATCTTCCTATGGTAAAATGTAAATACTGTTCTTAAACTGCATGGTCTTTTTCCGTGTTGTTTTAACATTCACAACTAAGAAAAAAAAAACAAAACCAAAGCAAAGCCAACCCCAGAATCATAACATAATTTACAGAATGGTAATGTAAGATATGTTCCTCTACCAGAGAGAATTTTTGTGTTTTACTGGGAATAATGGTGTGAAGGGGAACAGATATTTAATGAATGTGGGTGAGATATGCAGAGAAGTTGCAAGTGTGTGCCTCTCAAAGCTGTTATTTTTGCTCAAAGTGAAAGCTAAGGGCACCTGTGGATATCACATCAGAAAAATAAGTTACAAAGAAATTCTGTCCACTCTGGGACACACAAATCCAGTGAGAAAGCAATAGACTTTTGAATCTTTTTTTTTCCCTGTAAACATCTTGCAACCCTGAATTTTTACATTGTTATTTCAGATTTTGATCTAGACAAGAAAAATCCAACATAGCCAGTTCAATTACTGAAGGCAGAGAAGGTAACTGAAAGGGGTGGGGGTGGAAGGGAAGCTGTAGGAAGCACCTTTGATGGAACAAACTGAAAATAGGTGAAAAACAGATGAATCTGCTACCTGAATACAGGTCCACTGAGTTCTGCTTAAACTGCTTGGGCTCTTTTTGACAAATAAATAAATTACTTTTTATGACTATAGCATCACAAAGTTACAAAAAGAGTCTCAGTTCCAATTTGATCTTGTTGGGGGCTAAAAAGGTTTATAAAACATTTTACTACTCAGTGCTGGAAGATTGCTGGTTGTCTTTTTCCAATTTACAAGTCAAGAGCTACAATATATTCCCAGTCAGGAAAGTAGTATTTTATTATATTTTTTTTAGTGTATGTTTTGATTGTAAGCACTCTATGGTATGAATCTTAACTTTAAGTTTTCATTAAAACACGTTATACTTTTTAAGGAATTCAAAGTTAAAAAAAAAAAATCAAAATAATGTTGATGTGAGAATCAAATCAGTGTCCAGTAAACTGGTGAAGGGATAGAAGTAGTAGTAGTGGATGAAATCCTCAGATAAAGCCTTGAGTTGATGCCGAGAGCATGCCTGAGTGAGCATATACTATTGTTCCTCTTTCCTTCTCAGAGTACAGCAGTTCTGCTGCGTGTGGCCCCAAATTCACACAGCGATGAAACTACTTATATCAGTGATCTCAGCAAACACAACGGGTTTATCTCATGCTGAAAGTTAAGCAAGTAAATGTAGAAGTAAGGCTTACAGGAATGAGTCCAGCATGCAGGGGAATTCATTTATACCTGAGCAACACAGATGAGGGATTCCTTGAAATGGGGCTTTGTTGGTGGTAGCAGAACAGGTTTCCACAAGCCATCAGATAAGCATGATTTATGCAGCAGTAGTGTTTGTATGCTGTAATTCACTTAACTGATAACCAGCCTGCAGTCAGATTTACAATGTGCTTTGAATGTTTCCACAGAACAAGACCTGATGAATCAAGTCTGTTGCTAAATGTCATTTATTGTTGCTTCCTCTAAACCAGATTCTTTTTTCTTTTTCCCAGTAAGCAGTGCTGAAGCCTTTGAAAAGTTTAATGGAAATATTTGTGGCAATCAACCAGCCGATTCCTGTGTGAAACCTCGTACTCTTCCTTGGAGACATAAAAGAAATTGTGCAGTTTGTCATACCACACACTGCTCCTTAGGACCAGTATTCATTGCTGCAACAGACTGATAGGATTTAAGTTGGTTAGAGAGACACTTCTGTCATTAACATCTCTGCTCTAGGAAGTAGCATCCAGCAATAACTGTCAAAGCACCACCCAGCATGTAATAAATACACGTGCTAGGAGAAGCAGTAGGCTTAACTGAAACCATGTCAGGTGAACTCGTTCTAGGTCTTTGTTGTCTCGTTATGTACATTGATTTCTTACTTTTGGTCCAAACTGTGGTGCATAGTTATACCACTGTAACATTCCATGCTAAAATGTAAGTCAAGAGTTTTAACTAAGTTAAAAATCTTGTAAAAAATACCTGTTAGTATTTTTTAATTGGGTCACTGGGAAAATAACAACCTTCTTTGCTCCCAAGTTTGGATTTGCAATTGTAAGCATAGGACATGTGGATGTACAAAGTCTGATTTTCCTCCTGCATAAACATTTTAGATGCTACCCTTCCTTGCACAATAATATCCAGGAGTAAACATTCTTAAGGCTCCTGCTTTGAGAACAAAACCCACTTGCAAGTAGTAGCAATAGGTACTTTATAGCATGTAATTCAAAATAACACCAGTTGAAGTTATCACCATTGGTGGGAGTGGTGGGTCCCACCATGGGGGTGCTGGGCCCCGTTCCTACCAAACCTTGTCCAGCTTGCTGTAGTCTTTCTGTGTTGTTCTGTCTTAGCAGTGATGTGCAGCGGTGGCATAACAACACGGAGGTTTGAGAGAACACTCTTGTACAAATTATGAGCAATTTAGGCTATGGTAAAGCTCCTCTCTGAGCATTCGCGGATGGCCAGCAAAATCCCTGTGGAAGGCTATGCCACAGGTGTTCGAATGGACAAGGATTCTTAAGGACTAATAAAGAACAGAATATCTAAAAAATCTTGTCATGTCAGTATTATCTTGATAATGAAAAAATCTATAATGAATAATGGGTTTTCATGACACTGTTCTCCTGACCCTCCACTGTGGCAGGGACATGTGCATGAGTGTGCACCTACTACAAAACTTTTACTGAGACTCCCACATGTGAAAAAGCATTACAGCCATCACAGAATGGCAGTAATTCTAAACCAGGGCCAAATAAGGTGTATTATACACAATTTATATAGAAAGTGTGAATTACGAATTATGTCTGACTGCTTTCTCTTCAAGCAGAACTTTGGAAAAATGTGGAAAGGGAAATGATAGCATGATGACATTCCTACTCATGGCACAAAGCAACGTATGCTCCTTCCCCCATTGTAAAGCAAATTACAGTAGCATTCTGACAAAAATACAGCCTATTGCCCCTGTACCTCCTTAGGAAAAACTGGAATAATGCAGAGACAAAACCAGGCTCCTGAGCTTCAAGAAGCCATACCACAGCCTTCTGCTTAAAGGATAAAGCCACTGTGATTACAGCAATTTTTGTAAATGGCTACTGGAATAAAAGTCTTAGACTGATGTTTTGTTGGATGAGAGTCTGTCTTTACTTCTCTGGTAGATTAAACACCCTATGATGGATGCACACTCTTAAATGTTCCGTTTCCTCATTTTCACTAATTTCCAGTGAAATAAACTCTTTCTCATTTCTGCAGCTGGCAGTAGGGTTTCTGACTGGTAGGCTTTGTTGAATGTCCCTTTATCTCTGGGACTGCTCTGCTACATGGCAAAATACATTAGTCTGTGGGAACAGATGCCTGAAGAATTGAAGCACAACCTATGGTGTGCTTTCCAAGGCTTTCAATCTTTCTGGTTTCAAAATATGTAAGAGTCCCAGGATAGCGTGTCCATATGCTTTATGTCAGAGATCCTGATGTTTGGGTTTTTTTAAAAAAAAGAAAAAAGACACTACTCTTGAAAGCCAAAGGAACTTGGAATATGTGAAGAACTCTAGCTGTGATGGCATGTAGCACAGCATGGTCTGCTTCAGCACTTGATTATCCCAGAATAGCAACAAAGATATTTTGCTATTTGCAGGGGGCTGCTCTTCAAAATAAATAGCCAATAACTGCGTGCAGAATGCATAGTGCTTAATGAAATCCTTTGTCTTACTGGTTTTGGTGGTCCCTAGCCATCACAGATACCTTTTATCAGCCATGCTAGTGTGGAGTCTGATTGCCAGATTAATATTTTACTGTCCTTCACCTTCAGAAAAGTGAACTTTTGAGTTGTTACAGGAAGGTTGTGATGAACCATAGAAAGTGGTGAAAGAACACTGGCTCATTAAGGAGAACAAGATCACAGCAGAGAGCAGACATCATGCAAGATTAAAGGAGGTGGAGAAAAGGTTTGTTCTTGACAATACACTTCAAAGCTTAGAGTAAAACTTGAGATTCCTGAATTTGTCCAGACTGCAACTTGCTCCTCTGCAGTCAGCAAGTACTTGTGAACCCAGCTGGTAAAGGGTTTCACCTCCCTCTAGCGCTAGCTCCCGCGAAGGATGACAGCCTGTTGCTGCTGGCAGCAGTTAACTTAGCTGAAATGCTGGAGACAGATGAAGTCCATCTAACAGTTACAGTTTTACTCTTTGCCTGTGTTGATGTCAATATAGATTTTTGGTTTTATTTTTACTTGCTTCTTAACGTTCAGACAATTCTTTAAAAAATTAAATCATTCAAACTGCGAGTTTGTACTCAAAAATTGGGAAATCTGAGAGTGAGGTACTTTAGCCAAGATCTCTTGTGCCTGTGCAGCAAGCTTTGATCATGTAATAAAATATTTTTTTATCTGTTTTTGTTTGAAGAAAAGCAACCCACAAAAAAAACCAACGACCCCAAACCAAGCCAAGAACTGAGGCTGTCCTTTTTTTTCTCCACCTGTTGGTCTCTCTCCTTTCCTCTCCCTCATAGATTTTGAGCCACATAGCCAACCACAACTGCTGTTTTACCAGAGGCATAAAGGTCCCACCAGCTGAGCGATGGCTGAGGAGATCAGTAGCTTATTTTGTGGTGTTTGCCAGCAGATTATCAAATGCACATATTCAGTGTCGCTGAGTAGCACATTGGTGGCCATAACCGGCTCCTGCAGATGCTGTTTCCTCTCTGCTGGTGGTTAGGGGGTGAAAGAGTGAGCCAGCAGTGCTGCAGGAGGAGAGCTTGGAGGACACAGGCATGTATGGGGTTCGGGGAGACATGGCCAGAAGGCTTTTTGTGTCAAAGGACATGGGAGCCAGTGTTACTTGGTCTGCTGCCCATGGATCAGCTCATTTCCACAGAGCGCTGCCCCTCTTGCCACACAGACAGTTCTGCTCTTAGGAAAGGTGTTTCTTGGTTGTACACTTTGCTCTTGTCCTGCTCACCTGCTGCTGAAGGTGAAAGGTATGATGGAAATAAGGCCAGAGCTACAGGCATCAAACGTCGCTGTGGGAAGCTGGATTCTTGTGTATTCTGGTCTTTGCTCCTCTGTTTGGGATGCTGCAGGAGATGTTGCCTCCTCCAGCTTTATTGGACAGGAAGAAAGGCTAAAACCGGAGGTTTCTGTGCTGGAGTTGTTCCTACCATTTGCTGGAACTACAGGTAATCAAACAGGCTGTTGAAATGGCAAGATTTGCTCAGTGGTTTACCTGTCTGCAAATGTTCTCCACTTCCCCTTCACGTTTTACCAGTCTTAAATGATGACTTTAGCAAGCTCTGAAAGGCTGTTGATAATTAATGTTCAACAGCTCCTGTATAACAAACAAATGGGAAGCTTCCTTGGAATATAACAGTCTTCTTCACGTGGTCTGTTATTTATTTGTATCGGCTTCATGTGCAGATTCAGTGTCTCTTAATTACCTAAAAATCTGGCTTTTTTAGTGATAAATTGTTTTCCTTACCCTAAACCTTCATGACTTAATGATCTTTCAAAAGATGTTTGTGTGAGCTCTGCTTGTGCCCTAGGAAAAGTGTTATACATTGCTATAGTTTCTGTGCTTCGTCTCAGGAAGTTTGGCTGCCTGTACTTCGCCTTCTCGGTTCAGCATTGATTGCAGTAGGTGAACCAATTAAATTAAAGGGGAAAATATAGAGAGTAAGTGGAAGAGGAGAGACAGTAATTTGTATCAAGATCTTATTTCCTCTTTCTCTTTCCCTCTCTGTAATTAAATTAAATTACTGAGGTCTGTGGAGATTCATTGATTGCCTTCCCATAATGTGATTTTTTTTTTCCTGGCTTCTTTCTTCCTGCATAAGGCTATTTTCTTTCTCAGTAGTTAGTGGGAAATGTTATTCTCCAGTGAGAGCTAATTGAGAATAATTAACCATTGGGCAACATGCACTCACATTATCAAGCAGAAGAGGGCACTAAATCAAAAGCAGTGTGATTACTAAAACCTAGAATGGAGAAAGAATCCCCCATCCCCAAAACCTGGAGCTGAACAATGCGGGAAGAAATGAATAATGTATGCTTTTTTTTCACTTCACTTGATTTTTTTGAAGTTTAATTGTCGTTTGGATAAAATCCAAATCATACAGATCCTTTTCATTGCACTGTTGTAGTAAGTGACTAATTTCCAATGCAAAGTATTTGGTGCCGAGGCTGTTAGAATACAAGAGGAGCCAAACCTGGAGTAACTGTTCAAGGGTTGACAGTCCTTGCCAATGGGAACACAATGAGGCTGGATGTGAATGCCTTTGTTTCCATTTAAATGATTAATGTAGTTCTATGAAATAAAAATCATGGCAGTCTTGCCCCTTTTCGCTTACTACAAGTATCAGCAGTAGAAGGAGGTTACACAGAGTATTCAGTCCTGGTTATAAACAAAGAGAGATGGAGTCTGAAGTGTTTGAAGCTGTTACTTTGTGAGAAAAACCTGAATGGTGTGATTTCCACCCTCTGCCCGTTTGCTTTCAGCATGTCTCTTCTCACAATCTTGTCTTCCCTACCAGTTTTGAGTTGTCCTCACACGGGCACCATCCATATGAAGACATTTACTAATTGCAGAGCTTGGATGTTCTTAATTGAAAAGTAGTTTCCAAAGCTGAAATTATATGCTATGAAAGACAATTCTGTCTTTGTGGACAATTCTTTTTTCGTTAAAGTGGAAAACAAAACTAGATAGTCTCTGTGAGAAATTTCTTCTTGCAAAACACCACAACTTCCAAAGGGTTTTCCTGTATCAGAAGGGTCCTGTGTGAGCAGTTTTATGCTGTCTAAATTAAGAAAATCAACATGCAACATATCTCCCATGTATTTTTTTGAGTGAAAATGAGGTGAAGTCCACTTTCACACTTACTCTTAGATTCTTTTTTCTAAAACATTGCAACTGCTATCTTTTAAAATACAGCATTTTAACATACAGCAATAAACTGCTACAGACTTTCCTCCTTTATATCCACGTAATTCCTTCTTTCTTAAAAGCAACACAAATTTATTCAAGGGTGAAATCCTGCCCCTGACAGGCTTGTTTCAGCACTGCACTGCTCCCCTGCTCTGCATTGTGTAACTCCCACGTAATCAGCGGCGTTACAACCCCTGCAATGCTGAGGATCAGAAGCTCCTGTGCTTGCCTGCTTTACAAGTGAAGTAGCATTGTAGTTTTGAGGAAAGGAGGGTGTGTGTGGTTTTGTTTGAGATTGTATTTGATTTTATTTTCTTCTAACTCATATGCCATTAAAGAGAAATTATAAAGGTGATAGAATTAATTCAGAGAATATTAGGGTTAGACATGCAATTTAAAGGACTTCGCTGTAAAATATAAGCTGCTTTAATAGCCTATGACATGAATAAAATCAAGAGGTAGATAGGAACTTTCAGTAATGTGTAAAACAGTAGCCATGACTTTCCTTGCAGCAGGCTGACAACAAACATCCTAGAATCCAGCTATTAGTTTTAGCAAGCATAGGGACTGAATTTTGTGTTTGATTTCTACAGACTACCTTTATTCTGGATAATTTTATGCTTACAATTACAGCTTCCTTGAAAATGCTGAGTTTCTAGGTTTACAATTAAATGGTAACATGGTATGTATCCGAGACCAAGCAGGGCTTCCATTAGGATGCCTTTTAAGCACTTTTCCCTTCACATTTCCCATAGCTGTGTACGAAGCAAGCTCTACTGTAATGCTTGGTTTACTGTGGATTTGTGGTCTATATGGAAGTTCCCGTGTCGTCTCCATCTCTGTAATCCCGGCTGTATCCTCTGTGGTCTACGTAATCATTTTGTTGCTGCCCCATCAAGCCTTCCTTGTGTCTTCTAATCCCACAGTGCCACCAGTTTTCCAATACATCTCCATATACCTCAAACGCCTTCTTGTTTAGCAGGGGAGAGAACAGGTCAGCTCAGAAATAGCATTGGTACACAGCTATCTGCATGTCAATGCATCAACTGGCTGTTGTGGGTCAGCAGGAAAAACAGTCGCTTTGTGGTGGGGACACACACTGGTGTCACTCTCCTCTGCTCTGATATTTGCCTTCTTGAAACTTGTAGGAACTTCTCTTTAGATCTTTTCCCCATTCGTAAAATCAAGCTGAAATTGGCAGATAATGTCGAAGGGAAAGGAATGGCAGAGAGATGTATGGACACACAGATAGGTAGGGCTCAGTAAAGCTTGCTTCCTTAGGCTTAAAGCGTAGATTAATTTAGTGATGTTGAAACACAGCACAGCAGAACTGGGATGCTCTTCTGTGACTCCATAAGCACAATATGGAGTCTAGTAAAAGCTCATGTGAAAAAGAAAAAACCCCACCCCACAGCACCAAACAATAAGCCCCAAAATATTGACATTTTTATTTTAGAAATTGTCAATAGTTTTTACCATTACTCTGTCTCTAGAGTCTTCACAAAACAGTCTGCATGTCCTGCAAGTCTACCCTATGAAGGAAAAAACCCTCTAATTACACCTGTAGAGTTACTGCTACTTCATTAATAATGATTTACAGAATGAACTGACTGACAGAAGGGTCGTGGGACCCTCACTCCCTTATTTCTTCTGGGTCATTTCTTGGTCATTTCTTCTGGGTCATACTTCTGGGTCTGAATCAGTGTGACTTTCCCCTTTCATCTGAACAACCAAAGGCAGCAAGCTCAGCATACCGAATTCGACAGGCTACAGTCTTTAGAGGACCAAAGTTTAAAAAGCAATGTGGACTGCAGCTTTCTATATGCAAAAGAGGCAGAGAAGTATTTGTTGAACTGCTGACAGCAGCTCACACAGGAGTGTCCTCGCAAACAGCAGTTCTGAATCGACTGCAGGTCTGCCTCAGGAGTGGGTGAAAAGGGCTGTTATGGTTTTTCTTTCTTTTTTTCTTCTTTTTTTTTTTTCCCTGATAGCTTCATCATTTATATAACTTCAAAAATCATCCAGCTGAACTCACCCAAATCCCCTGGTGGCTCTGCTTTTATTTATTTGGAAGTTTAACATTTTTCAGCATAGCTTTCCAACTAGCTTAAGGTAAACCAAAAAGAGCTGTTCCTAAAAGGAATATAATTTTCCATATGAAGAGTTAATCTAGTTCACTGAAAAAAACCCAACAAAACAAACAAAAAGAAGCAGCAGTAGAGAAAGAAATGAAGATGCCATTGTGATTACCTCAAACCAGTGCTGTTTTCTCTGCAGAGAAGCACAGGTCTCTACCCTCAGAGAGCACTTGCCATGACTCCCTCCCACAGAGTTGTTGTGGAACTTCCACTGGAAATGACTGCTCAGCTTTTTAGAAGAAAAAGTGAGAAGTGGGAGTTGCATAAATAAACTAGATTAAGAGATGCATAAACATTTTTCCCATTGCATCCAAACAGAGTGGAGAAAAACTGAATAAACAGAGGTCTGCATAGGCCAAATGGCAGGAGAATAAGTGGTGGCCATGTCACCTCATGCCCAGTGACTCCATGAAGGAGCTACTGAGATGTTCGCTTTGGTTTATATGGCTTTCGTTCAGCTGACAGTGGGATTGTGTTTTCAAAGAAGCTGTCCACTCTTCTCCATGAAAAGCATCGTGGCAAGGGGTTTTCTCCTTTTTCTGAATTTTAACTTGGAGCCATGGAAAGAAGAAGGAAAGAAATAACTAAAAGGGTGAGCACATCAAGTCAGGACTAGTGAAGGACTGAAGATGAAGCTGGCAGCACTTAGGTCTGCCAGGCTGCAAAAGAACTGGTGTCAGGAGCTAAAGCTACCACCCAGACAGACTTATTTCCACTCTGTAATAAGGCAATTTTTGCCAGGAACCCTCTAATTTTTTCCTCCCTCTTCCTACCCTTTTTTTTCATATGCTCTTGATTTTATATGGTCAGCTGCTGTTTCTGATCAAAGTGCAATGCCTATAAAAAGGTCTATAACCTCGGTCACCCACTGTCTACGAGATTTTAACTTTACACCCTTGGTGACCAAATTTGCATGTTAGAACATGGAAATAATTATAATTTCTAATGTGCAAACACTGAACACTATTCTGTATTTTCCAGCAGCAACATGTATGTCAGCTATACTGTTAGTAATATTTTTCCCCACGTAGTTCGATACTTCCTTTTAAAGGTAGACAAAAGACCTAAGAGTGGTATCTCTCATGTTTTAAAGAGCAGACAACTGACATTTCATATTGCTTAATGTAAACTACTAGCAAATTCTGTAATTACTGACAATCAAGTGTGTGCCTTATTAACTGCCCGGCGAGCCTAGCGTGTGGTAAGACCTCAAGTTCCCTATGATGTGTGCTTTGTTACAGAGTGATGGCTAAGTTTAAGTCTACACCTCAGTAGTAGCCACTTCCACAGGAAGCTGCTGGTAGCACCATCTATTATTAATATTGCCTGACATGTTTTTGGGAGGAAAGAATCTCCAAAGTCCCCGTGCTTCAGGGCATGGGCCTGATATTTTTAGACCTACCTTTATTGCAAGGGAGCCATTCGTGACATCACCAGGGAAAATGACTGCTCGTGTCATAGAATCATAATGGTTGGAAGGGACCTCCAGGGTCATCAAGTCCAACCTTTATCCCATCATATTCCTAGCCATTAGACCATGGCCCCAAGTGCCTCATCAACCCGTTTTTTGAACACCCCTATCCTGGAAAGCTGCCATTTGTACGTAAGGTATAAACGAGCTGATCAGGTTCTAGGGCCTAAAGAAATATCTTAGTTCCTCAGGAAGGGAAGCTGATGACCCAAAGATGCAAAGAAATGTTCAGTTCAAACGCATGAGGAACGGAAGCCAGAGCCGCAGAGCAGTGGGTGGTGACATGCCCAGGGCAGGAACTGGGGGCTGGAAATCAGGCTTGGTGGAGATGGGGATGGATGGGAGTGCCAAGGGAGCGGTAGATGTGGTCGGATGGAAACTGAGATGTGCAGAGAGCTGCTTTCGCACACTGCTGAAGGCACGGAGCACCTGTGTGTGATTCTGCACCTCCTGCTCAGGAGGGCTCCTGTTAAAGTGTGTCAGATTTTTACAATGTCCAGGCACAAGGGGCTCCAGACCAGTTTGAACAGAAAACCTTCAGTCTGGAGTGCCTTTTGAGCGAGAGGCTTTGCAATATTGAAAGTCTCGTTTGCAATGTGCTTGGGTTTGTTGGTTTTTGGGTTTTTTTGTCTATAATGAAAATGTAATGCCTCCTATTCAGCTAAAGCTCTCCTGTGGAACACAAAGAGGAGTACGATGATTAAAAGCCCAGTATTTGTAAAGGAGAAGACCAATTCTGCCCTAAGCCTCTCAGACCAGGCTAGACAGAATCACAGAATCCTAGGGGTTGGAAGGGACCTCGAAGGATCATCCAGTCCAACCCCCCTGCCAGAGCAGGGTCACCTACAGTCCATCACACAGGAACGCATCCAGGGGGGTTTGAATGTCTCCAGCCAAGGAGACTCCACAACCTCTCTGGGCAGCTTGTAAGAGTCTCGGTCTGTACTTGGTTTGTCAGCCGGTCCTGGCCATCACGGACCTCACACTGACACAGCAGTAACACACGCTGCGATACAGACCCGGCTGATCCAAACCCCAGGTGCTCTGAAGGAGATGGCTGTGACTGAGGCCAGTCTGACACCGCCACTTCAGCACTGCCCCTGCCAGCTCCGCACGGCTGAGGCCCCGCGGCTGCCCAGAGGCACGGCCAGCTCGTCCTCCCACAGACCAGAGCCTCCCGCAGCAAACACTGCCGCCTCAGTCACCGGCACCGCGACAGCCCCGGCTCTTCCCCTCAGCCTCGCTCCCTGCGCCCCGTGCACCGACTGCCCTGGGCGCTGCACACGAAGCCCCGCAGCACCCCTGGGGAGCGCCAGGGCGGGCAGCCCGTGGCAGGGCGGGCGGTCCCGGCAGGGCGGGCGGTCCCGGGGAAGCGCCCA
>VZRW01008036.1:86887-106223 GCA_013398125.1 Aegotheles bennettii
GGCGGGGCAGCGCCTTGTTTACACGGCGGGGCAGGACATGGCAGCGCCGGTCACTCGCTGTCAGGCACTCGCCCCGCCCGGCCGGGCAGTGGGGTCCGGCGGGGGTAGCGGTGCCGAGCCCTGCCCGCGGAGCGCCTCGGCTCGGCCGTGCGGCTTCGCCCCTGCCCGGCGGGCTGTGTGCCATCGCATCTCTACCCCCGCTGTATTCCAGCGTGTTCCCTCCCTCCCGGCCGGGCCCTGTCATGCCCCGGGGGCTCCCCATGACCGCTCAGCTTTCCCAGCCCCGGCGCACAGACCGTGCCGGCTGTCAGGTTAAAAGCACTCGGCTGGCGAGGGGGGTTCCCCACAGCCCAGCCCATCTCCCGTCGCGCTGTGAAGCTGCCTGTCTGCCTGTGAAGCTGCCTCTCTCCCCCATGCTGATCATTGTTCACCTGTACTGCAAAGTTTCAGCTTTTTGGCACTTTGCGGTTATGTGTGATCGAACTTTGGGAGCTCCTCAGTCAGGACAAACGGTGTGGAATGGAGCCGAGCCCAGGGCTGCAAGGCCAGAAGCGCTGGAGCGGTCTCGGGGCATAGAGGTGACACACTGACAACAAACTGCAAAGCAATCCAGGCATCTCTCTGGCCTGAAAAATGCAGAAATAGCATGTTTGCACGTTCCCTGCTGTAACTTTGAAATGGGGCAGAAGTGTGAACATTGGTGATTTGGAGGAAGCTCGGAGAATGCAGGAGTTTTGGGTCATGTTATAGAAATGTTTGTTGTTGGGGTATGTGGAAAACCCCGTACTATTGTTTGATGGGGGATGCTGTGAAGCCATCTGTTGTATTGAGTACTGCAGGGTCAGTGACTTCCCACAAAACTTTATTTAAAGAATCTTAAATTAAATGTAAATCTACAAAAGTGTATGCAATGGGTCTGATCCACGATGCTCTTCCTCCCTCTTCCCTTGCTCCATCCCTGACAGGCTCAGTTGCTTTGGGACAGGTTCTGGGAGCAGGTTGGTTATTGTGTGTGGTACCTTCAGGGACAAACTCTTTCTGTCTCTCAGGTTTCAGCCGTACCTGGTTCAGAAGGTCCCTAAACTTCAGACCTCTGTGTTTCACAGTCACTGAAGCCATTCAGGGGCTTTACCTTCATAAAGCTTAAATCTTATCATTTACTCTAGAATACCCTATGAAAACAAATTTCCATAGTCCTGTGCACTGCTTCCTTTTGTGTAGGTAGCTTGGCTTTTTTGTGTGTTTTTAAATCTGCATCCTCACCATTTAATTTCATCTGTCTCTGCTCTTTTATTATGTAAAACGATGGATAATTGCTCCCTGCTCTGGCTTCAAGGGTGTGGAAATGGATGTTAAGGACCAACAACTGACAGGCTGGAAGGAGAAGTGCTGGTAGAAAGTAGGGGTACCTGCAGGAGCCTTCTGTCAGAGGAAGAGAAGGTTTCAGGAGATCTTTAAATAGAGAACAGTGGGAAGAGAGCCTGCTAATAGGATGAAATACGGGGAGTTCCAGGAGAAGCCTGCTGAAGCCACAGAGCTTTTTGCAGAACGTTAATAGTTTTTAAGTGATTATAAGCTTATGTTCCGGGGCTCATCAACTTCAGCTATTCAAGTTTCAGAGTGAACTTTGGGTGGTCAGGTATCAAACTGAATATGCACCAAAGGAGTTCCTCTGGTTCCTTACTGGATTGAGCACATCGTTAATTTGATTCAATGTAATAATTTCTGTGCATTCAGCCATAAAATGACTGCCTTGTTGTATGGAAACTTCTGAACTACGATGTGTCCAGGACCACTTGCTTGGACAATTCCTCATTTTGATTTCTTTTCCTCTTAACTTTTAGTGATTGGTGTAATTTGTAAAGTAGCGTAAGTCTCATGGATTGTTTGTTTTGTTTCCCCGAGGTTGAGGATACAAAGATTTACTTTGTATCCTCTTTTTGAGCATACCTCATGATTCGTTTATCTGTTTACAAGTTCATTTTTTTATTTATATTTTTGCTGTCAGTTTTTGCAATAACTTTTCAGGTTTTAGACTTGTTCTGGGTTTAAAAACAAAAAGCAAAAAAGCAGGGTGAATCAGTTAGCCCAAGCTGTAAAATTATCTGGGAAAATGCCTTAAAAAAGAACTTTCAGTTGGCATAATTTTTTTTTACAGTGTGTGCGCTATGGTTTATATGTATTGGAGTGATAGTGACATTTACGGGTATGTTGGAGGTGCTGCCTATGAAAGACCACCTTTGTACGCTTGGAAGCCTTGTTACAGTTAATGGGATTCTGCAGTCATCCTGGCCAGTGTATTTCTGTAACGTATAACTAATTTCAATCCGACTTCCTTAACTTTTTTTTGATTAAACCAAAGTAAGGCCTTTTTTTTTTTTTGAAAAGAAGTTGCATGAGATGCTGCTGCTGGCTGCGGTCCTGCTCTTGCGGTTGCATCTGTGTAGGTATCCGCATAAATCTCTCCTCAGGACTTGGGATGCCAGCTGAATAAAAGGAGGACATTGTTCCAAGGGCTCTTATGTTTCTTCTGAGTGCTGCGGGAGCAGCTGCCTCTGGTCACTGCTGCCCAGTCTTCTGCATGTTTGCCTTGGTTTAATGTGTGAGTGCGAATTTCTGCATCTTTTTTTCAAGCATTGATTTTGTTTGTTTGTTTGGGTTTTTTAATATAATTTAAATAAAAATGTACTAAAACTATTTGCAGATTTATGTTTAGAGTTTTGTTTTAAAGCCAGTCCTAAATAACTTTGAGTCTGGCCTAGCAGAGGTGACACTGCCATCCTTTTCCACGCTGTTTTTTCAATTATTATTTCTGATTCTGTGGAGCTGCATGTTTGCTTCTCTGTTAACTTGATCGATGGTTATACACAGGGAGATCGATTTCAGATTCTGTTTATTGTGGGACTACTATGTGTTCATCACAGTTGTGATTTTAGGAGCTTTTAATCTGATAGATGCTGAAAACACAAGAGGCCCTTTTGAATTTCTTGCAGGCAGACACTCGGACACATAATGTAGGCCATATAAATGTGCTGTTAAGTATGTGAATACACTGCTTGGTATTTTGCAGTCTTTATGACAAGTGCCCTGTGGCTTCTGAAGACATCCGTGCTGTAATTGATCTCCTTGACCATGAAAACTATCAAAAAACTGAGTCTTTGAGGGGTCTTTTGTAGTGATAAACAGTTAGGAACTTCTCGCTCCTGAGGCAAAGAATGTGGCTTCAAGACTTGGATTTCTGGTTTTGTTTTTTTTGAGGGTGGGAGCACGTAGACTGATTTTTGTTTTCCCGTGAGATGTGTATAAAAATAACGGGTGATGCGGTAGAGCTGTTTTCCCTGTTTTAAGGGGCATTCCCAGTGTTTCAGAACTAGTTTCTCCCTGCATTTTCCATGGCCAGGAAGAGCAGGAGTGGATGTCAGATCTGTAGCATGATGATCTCGTCATCTCTTTCGCAAATGTTAGTTTGGGGTTTTTTTTTCCCCCCTGATGTCATTCCATATTTTGCTTTGTTGTAAGCACCTGTCCAGAGAGGAGTTAAATTTGGGGCATGTGAGTTTTTGTTTTTTGTTTTTTTTTCCCTAAATCTTTCTGCGTGTGGTTCTGTAATTCAAAAGTTGTCATGCTTTGAACCAGCTTCTATGCTGGCTAATTGCATCGCTGAGGATAACCTGGTTTCTTAAAGACCTGAACCATCTTGTACTTTAAGAACCTGAATCTAATTGTCTTTTGGCCTTTTTGTCTCGGTTAGCCTTGGGGAATGTGAGTTTTGGAACTGAGCTGTGAAAGTGGCTAGGCAGTCTTTTCCTTTTACAGAAGTCAAATGAGTTGTGGCTTGCTAGGGAGAGGATGACAAATAGATTCAGTATTCTACTGAAATTCGAGGGAGAAGGGAAAAGGCTTCCATGAGGACGTGCAGCTTAGGGAAGGGGAAGAGGGCAGACACTTCCTGGCTCATTCAAAGAGGAGTGCACCTGCAGAAATCTAACACTTCGGTGCATGGGGTGTGTTTGTGCATTTATTTTAACCTAGAACTTCTAAACCAGACTGAACTGGTCTTGCTGGCCAGTGGGCTAGCTGCCTTCCCCACCCTGCCAGGTTTTTGGAAAGGTTACTGAGGAGCAAGACTCTTGGTAGGAAGTTCAAATCCTGTTATACAGAGACTCTGGGTCTTCCATCTATTCCTTGCCTTGACTATTCTGTGCATTCAGTTTCAGTAAAGGTACTGTCCTTTAAATGAGTGCTAAGATTTAGCATCTCATTCATTATTCTGTATATTTTCCCCGGTAAGGTTTTTACTCACTATGACTTTCTGCTGGAACTGGAAAATGAGGATTATAGTTTATGTTCCTGCACTGTCCTGTCTTCACTTCTGTTGGTAATTGGTAATTCATGTAGAGATAAATCAGCACAGAAATCATCTGAACTTCTTGTAGCCTAGGAGACAGAAATAGCAGTTTTTGACATAACCTGGTCTAGAGCACAGTATTAATTGTGTTCAGTTGACACAGTTTGGCAGCTGTTGGGCCACCTGTGTGGGATTATAGTACATAAAATATGAATATACAGTGGATGTGGTCTAGTGTGTGATTGTTCATTTGCATGAATATACTGCACGAGAACCAAATTAGCTCTGTGACATGCTCAAGCTATCTAGAGGTACTACATGAAGCACTGTATGTTTTTACATAGATAAAAGCCTGAGTTGCAGGAATAATGCTGATGTTTGAAACTGGTTGGAGGCTGTACTTCCAAATTAAAATAAGATTTCCATTCTTTGGACTTCTCTTTTGGGTTATAATTGCCTGGCAGTGTTTCTAGTGTGGGTGTAGGTGGAAAACTGTAGAAGAGGAAAAAGTCTTTTTACAGTGAAAGTGGTGGTTTTAATTTTTCTTCCTGAGTGAATGTTTTAGTTTTTTCATAAACAGCTGTTTTTCTACTTTACGTATTTATTTCAAAAGTCTCTAAATTCAGAATGTGGTAATTGACAGGCAGGTAAGGAGCAGGCTTTTTGTGCTGAGAGCCTGGAGCGTGACAGGTGTAGATGGCTCCAAGGATGCTTGTTAAAGACTATCCAGCTTGAATCTTGTCTGGGGGACAGAAGAGATCTTTGCTTTCTTTTTCATCAAGGAAAATGCTGATGATCAAAAAATGGTGCTAGCTTTACAAAGAAAACAATGGAAAATTAAGTATTACTGTGTTGGGTTTTTTTGCTATTACAAAGGAAGTATTTGTAAGTATCAATCGTGCTTCCTCATGTCAAGTTGACTGCCTATGTAAGCAAAAATGCCTTGATTTTTTTCCTAGCTTGCATATATTTTTTTCCTCTCTTTTATAATACATCTTGCACTTACTCTGCTGCTGCTGTGACAGTGATTCAAGATGATCATCTGTTCTTTGGGTTTATTTCACAAGGGGATGAATTGCCTAGAAAGTTGCTACCAGAATTCATTCTCCTTTTGGTATATGAATATCTTGTTCTGTTGTGCTGGGGGTTTGGGGGCTGATTTGTTTGTTTGGTGTGTTCTTGTAGTAACTTGCCATCCACTGTGTGGCTGCTGACCTTTTGTGCTAAGCTGGTACAGCAACATAAATTACGCCTTTCTGAGCAAATTTTTATGGTGTGCTGAAGCATCCTTAGTACCTTGATAAATGAAAGTTTTTTGACAGTTTTTTGCATAGTGTTTTTTTTGTTGTCTGTCTTGCTTAGTTGACATCCAGCTGGGGAGATCAGTAATAATAATTTTTACTTGTATACCTAAGCTGTTGTGCCTGTAAAGGTTTCCATGCCTATATGAAGCCCAGTTACTCTGCATGCATCTGAGCTAGCTTTTCCCTGTATGTGCAAGATTAATTTAGTTTAAGCTGACTGCCTGCTATTGAAAAGCAGGCTTATTGAGTTTACCCATTGGAGTATGTATTATTTTTTTTCTGTATTTGTTGGAAGATCCTGTTTTTTTGCAGGTCTCTGATTTTGCTATCTTTCTAAGTGGATGGATTTTAGTAAAAATGTTGGGCTAAATTCTGGCTTCTTCTATAAAGTGTTGATCTCAGTGGAGTTACTTGCAAGGGTAATTGATATCAGATTGGGTTCTTGCATCTCACGTGGAATATGTGCTTTCTGTTGTATGACTAAGGAGCCAAGTTGCTTAGTTTGCATCTTGAAGTAGTAAACTGCTCCTCACAGCCCAAGGTTTATGAACACAGATTATTTGTCTCTTCCAAAGACAGGATATGAGTAATAATATTTATTCAGAATAAATAAATAGCAGTTGTTTAGAAACAAAGCACTGCTGTTAATCTAGTTCTAAAGAAATTCACGAAGATGGAGGTTATTTATCTTTGTAAGTTCCATGAGTCCATGGTATGCCCAAATTAAAGCATTATGATGTAGAACTACTTTTTTTTCGGTCTCATAAGTATTTCTTCTATAGAAAAAAAAAAAGAGGAACTGCTACAATACTTCTTATTTCAGTGAAAACTCTAGATTATAAATTAGGTATGTATTTGTGAGATGTGTATTACAAATGCATTGCTTTAAAAAGGCAGTATGTTTGAAAGCTTTATCAAACTAGTTATGAAACTTTATGAAACTATAACTTTATGAAATTATTATGAAACTAGTAAAACAAAGAAGAAAACGTAATTTAAAAAAAAAATCTCATAATTTAATAGGAAAACAAGAACTATAGAAAAGCTGCACTAACTCAAATGTATGCATGTCTCAAAAAACCTAGTTGGTATTTGACCTCAGTGAGAAATTAATGATTTTGGCCATCAGGAAATACCTTAAGTGTGTTATTTGTTTTTAGAATTGTGTGAAATTTGACAAATTGCAAAGAACCAACCAAACTGAAATTGTGTTACCTTAGTATTAACAGTTGGTGTGAAACTTGTGTTGTATGGCAGCGTTCAGTGTTAACTTTACCGAGGTCAGCACATTCTGTCACATCTGTTGTGTTCACTGATGCTCCCTTTTGATGTAGAGATGTAGCGTGCAATAGCTTTCGTAAATGTTGGAAGACTTTGAATATAAACTATGTAAATAACTTAAAATTATTTTGTGTTTCAGCCACCTCTGCCTAAGCTGTTTAACAACAGTGGATTGTGAATTTAAGCCTTTGATAACCTCAGGCTATCAACATTACTGTCTTCAGGATAGATAACAGCTCTCAAAGTGTCTTCAGGGGATGCACCATGACATCAGCAGTGATTGACACTGGAGGCCCTGGCCTGGAGTTCGACAGCAATGGAATAAAAAATCAAGAGGTTAGAAAAAGAAACTGCATTTATTTACTAACAACTTTACACTTTTTATCTTAATTCGAAAGATAAATTCACTGTAAGCTTGCTGTGAAGGCGAGTGAAATGGACTAGAGATTGTTGTGTGATGTGGGAGAGAGCAGTCCATATTTCAGATATCTTCTATTAGAAGATTTTATTATCACAGAACAATGGAAACAGTAAGTTTTGAAGTCTGCTGTACAACTGTAGGCTGAGTTTACAAAATTAAATTCTATACTAAGCATCTGTTTAAAGTCAAGATCTCAGATGTGTCCTGAGGTGTAGAATGAGATAAGCAGAACAATACAAGGACGTTTTTCAAAGTTAGCCAATGTGACATATTTGCTCGTATTTTGCATTCTTATCAACAAATGATATTCTACTATCCTGTAGCTTGTAGTAAGTTAAGTTTGGCAGTGTTCCACTTCTGCAACACTAACAGATTAAATGTGCTGCTGCAGGCATTTTGATCCTTAAATAAGTAGAGATAGGCATATGGGCTTTGAAGTAGCCAGTTCTTTTTTGATAGCGTATGTACTTAATCCAAAACACAAGTGCTCGTAAGATACAGGTCAGATGTAGGTATGTTGCAGTACACACGCAAAGCCTTGATTACATTTCGTGGAGCAGAGGGATGGGAAACACTTCCCGCAGCTGAATGTCTTAATTAGAAAGCTTATTCTTTTTCTATGTCTTAAAGCTGTCTGATGCTTTCAATTCTAAGTGCTTAAAGCCAGGAAAATGTCTTTGACGTTCAGGAAGGTCCCTTTAGTGAATGATAAGCTATCTTTTACTTTTTTTAATCTCTTGCTTTAGAAGAAAATGTCCTTTAAAAATCTCTGCAATTATCATTATTCCATAAAATACGTAAGAGCATAAGAGGAAAGTACTGATGTAGAGTTCAGTAGTGCAGTATTTGGAGCGTGTTTGTTTTGTTTTTGTTTTCTTTTTTTTTCTTTCTGTAGGAAAATGAGCCAGTCTCTGAATTCCCAGCAGTGATTGTGGAGCCAGTTCCTAGTGCCAGACTAGAACAGGGTTACGCTGCTCAGGTCCTGGTTTATGATGACGAGACTTACCTGATGCAAGATGTAGCAGAGGAGCAAGAAATTGAGACTGAAACTGTGGAAACAGGTAGACTTACTATAATACTTTTTTTCCTATGACATCATTTTACTTTTAGAAGACCCTGAGAAATGTGACACTGTATTTACCCACAGGATGGAGGTCCTGACCTGGGTTCACATCTCTTCGTTCTAAACTTAGTTTTACTAGGTTTGGTGGTGACAGGTTTGGGGCTTGGCAGGTAAAAATGTCACTCTAGGTCCAGGGCACTGCAGTGTGCCCTCGTATGTAGGCAGATCTTCATTTATGTCTTTGCTGCCTATTTATGCAGAGGGTTAGCTAGGCAACTAAACTTGGAGTTCTTGAAAATCAGCTGAGCCAGGAGGCTGGTTAGAAATTAGTTTCACAATGTGCCTGAGCCAAGTGACTGCAGGGCAGCTTGGCAAGATGGACTGTGTGGCTCTATTTACCATGTCCTCCAACGCTTCCGCCTTCCCATGAGCTCTGTCCTCTCTCCCTTAGTATCCTGCCTCTTCTGTCCAAGAGCAGTTTTATTGCTGGTTGAGTGGCAGGAGCATGTGTTTGGGAAGGATCTGGTGAGAGCACTTCACTAGAACTTGGGTAGTGTATGCACCTATCCTTGAGCTGCCTGTTTGAGTCTGAATTCATGATACCAGGCAAGCAAAACAAAGCTGAGAGACTCTTCTCTCAGTTGCTTGACTCTGTGTATTTCCATCAGATTAGGTAGGTTTCAGTTCTCATTTCTCCCTAGACAGCGGATGCAATTGCTCGTACATCTTTCTGAATCTGGATGTTAATCTCCTGTAGCACTGCATCAAAAATGACATGCGTCAACTTTGTAAGATGTGCACCAACTCATGGTTTGGGTTTTGCGAGAATACTTGCAATTCCAGTTAACTCAAACATGTTTTGAATTAAATACGCTATTTACAAGGTCAGCAAATTAATGGAAAGAAAGGATATGAAATACGTAATTTTTTTTTTAATTTTGACTATGGTAATAAAACTTATAAGGTAAGTGAGAAGTGAGGGTGTTCTTCCCAAGAAGCTGAGTTTTATAAATTAAACTTGCCTTTGAAAACCGTTAAGAGCTTGTACTTTGAAGGCTTTTGTATTCAGAAATGTTGGTTTTTTTTATAAACTTTAAATATGCTGTTTCTTGTAAGATTTTGTTAGATTAGCGGGTAGTAGAACAGTTCTTTTAGGACAACGAGCTACTGCAAGTGAACTCTGTATGTTTTTAAGTATCATTTTCTGGCCACAATAAATTGGTGAAAATGACAATTAAAAACAAAACTTGTAGCTTCTCTGTAGAAATCTCTCTCTTTTTCTTTTTCTTGGTTTTTTTTTTTTTTTTTAACCTGCTGTTCAAAGAGATGTGGGTGTTTCCAAGTCTTGATATTTGAAATTACAGTCTTAAAATGTATAGGGCAGTTGATATGATAATGTAGTGAGTTTATGGCTGGAGATATTAAGGGATGTGTCTTGACTGCAGATAGTTTGGTGGTGGTTTTTTGTGTGTAGTGGTTTTTTTTTATTTCACAAAAAATTTGATACTGATATGTCCTTAAAAATTTAGTATAATAACATAATAAAATAGTAAAATAAGTTCAAATATTTAAAGCTGTGTTTTAATAGTTTTGATATAAAAAATAAAGGTAATGTACACTAAAAAGCCAAATTACAGCAGTGTAGAGGAGAAATTAAAATCTAATGAAGATTTAAAAAACTACTAATGAATATTATAATTTGTGATTCCAAGGGGTCTTTGGGGAGAGAGGTAATATCCCCTTGCACACCCATTCCCATGGAAATAATAATGAAAAGTTGGAGTATTGTATGTACACCATTAATCTAGTGCAGTTTTCATGGAAGGATGATACATGACAGTGAGCAAAGGCTCTTGCACAGAGCTGGTGTCTGGTGTTGATGAGAGAAGTGCTTGGCATAGAGCAGTCTGAGGGAGGCAGTCTCGTGGGGCATGTGTTTGACCAACACCTTCTGGTACAGCCAAGGGTCTTTCTGAATTAATTGCTTATACAGAGTGGTAAAATGAATGGAGAGAAAGTAAAAAGGCCCCAAGAACCATTCATTTTGGTAATATGCCATCATTAGCAGTGAGTTGCAGGACAGTGAATCTGAGTGCATTTTTAATTTTATTTTTGTAGCGGAAGGAAGGAGATACTGAGCTGTGTAGGAAGCAGTTTGGTGTTGGAGAAGTGGTACAAGGTGCCATAGTAAATGTTGATGAGAAAGCAGGTTAAGGCAGAAACAAGTAAACAAGGTGTAATAATGTTTATTTAAAGAGCATTTTAAGATGCTGATTTTCTGTAGTACATACCTTTAGTATGCTAATGACCCTAATTTAGATAGATGCAGCAGTTTGATTGCTGTGCATCTTAGAAGAAAAATCCATTGTTGCTAAATTAGTCTCAATTTTACTTCATCGATGTCAGAATTAATTGCTACAAAAAATTTCACATTATTTGATAAATGTATAGTCATTGCACCAAGAATGAGTAGTGTGAGTGCCTTGTGCATTTCTAGACTCTACAGACAGCATGGTAAATACTAAAATCCCATCGTGGAGAAGTCTTGGCATTATTTGAAATGATGCATACCCATGTAATGTAATACATGCCCAGTTGTCAGTATCTCTGCTGCTGACCATGGACCTGATCTGGTTTTGGTTTTTTTCCTTCTTGTGACAGTGCATGGGCAATTCCAATTGATTCACGTGCTGTACAGCATTACAACATACATGTTCCAAGAGCCTCGAGCTACTTTGCAGTAATGGAAAGCTATGTAGTTTAGTAAAATGTAGCATTATTCTAGCCTTCAGAGATAGGGATCAGCGCCCTTTGGGATGAATGTAGTGGGGTAGCTGATGTGGTAAAATTTACTGAGGATGCTGAAGAGGTGATTTGTGCTGTGCGTTGAATGGCTGTGTTTGTGGTTTCCTGTTCTGTGATTGGATTTGAGACTGTGTGGACTGCAAGGACTGTCAGGGCTGAACTGAGGGCAGAAGGAGGACCTGTAATGTTGTTTTCTATTAAGAAACTTCTCATATTTATGAAACCACAATTCAAATAAAATACGCTATATAATAATTATAAAGAAAAACTGGTTCTTCTCTCCTGGGTCAAACCAGGACATAGCCATATCTATAATACTGGTGAAGTTTTAGATCATTCTACCAGAGTATGAGGGGTTTTGCCTGTCAGACTCCTTTCAGGCTGTTTCCCACTAATCTGTCTTGATTTGTTGATCAGGGATCATTAATTATAATTAATCCTTTAACTACAAAATTAATCCATTAACTATAAAAGTAAAACCCAAGAGTCTTTTAACAAATAAGAAAGACTTAATGGTTCAAGTTATGGTTTTTTGTCCTATTCTATTAAAAACTGTCTGGCAGCTTGGTATAGAAAAGAATCTTGACAAAGGAGTTTTCTAGGAAAAATGAAATTTAGGGATTTCAGTCTTTGCAGGTGACCTTATGACATTCCCCATGGAAAGTAGTGAGTGCCTTTTGTAAAGTCTGGAAGGGAAAGTGTAAGCCTTAGATTGACGTACTGTTTAAATTTCTTTTCCTAGGTGTATGATACCATTCTTGGGAGCGGTGCCTTTAGGCTACTGGGGACTGAGTTACTGTCTTAAAATATTGTTTATTGCAACAGTGTAAGTGTTTGTATCATAGGCAATACATCCTTCTCTAACAATTTTGTTTAATAATACCGAAATTTGGTTGGCTTCCATTTCCTGAATAGTTATCTGTCCTTAATTAGCCTTTTCAGCAAAACTTCTGTAGTTTACGTAAGAGCAGGAGCTGCTGCCTTTAAGGACACAGTCAGTCTGAAGTGAACAGTTGCTGTGGTTCTGTCACGACGCAGAACCGTAGCGGGGATGTGTAGGTGTGTACATGTGCTAATCTGATCTTTGGATTTACCGTACGTGCAGTGCTGAAGGTACCACAGTCATGATCTGCAGATCTGGCACGTGGATGATGCCGTCTTTTAGTCAAATAAGGCATTCCACAAGTATTTAAGTAGGATGATGCCGTTTTAAAAATGCCAAGTTATCTGAAACTGTGCCGTTTAAATGCATTAATACTTTTCTGAACTTCTTTTGTGCTGATCTTATGCCTGCACCAGTACTACTTTTACCTTACTTACAATGAATTTGCAAAACCAGTGCTGTTTGTTGTTTACAAATGTTGTTGAAGAGTAGGCAGCTGCTAAGGGAACGTTGCTGTAAGTACAGTGAAGCTTGATTCTTGTGAGAGGTGTATCAAAGTCATATTGCCTCATTTAATTGATTCATTGAATCTTAACTTCTCAAATCAATAGTATTTGCCCCCTAATTTTTTTATTAATCATAAAGGCAGCAAGTACAGGCTTGGGATTTTTTTTCACAACTTTAAAGAGGAAACAAAACTAATGCTTTTGAGAAGTTGAGATACCATTTGACTTGTGAACTTTCACCGCATTCTTTAATTTGATGTTCCGTCAGAAATCCTCCCTGTGGTGCAAGTTGAAAGTCTGTTTTAATTATAAAAATGTTATTGCCACAGGGGGGTAGAAGATCTGCATGAAAATATGGGGATCTGAAAATGAGCCCCCTCCAGGATTACGATCTGATGGAAAAATATTGAGCTACAAAGACAACAGCAATGGTATGTTTGTCTATAATATCTTATTTTTCCACTGGGAAGTTCAGTTGAAACTATCATACAAATTGATAGCCATCCTTAATGATGGAGGAGGTTGAATAAATAGTGAGCTTAAGCTTAACTCCTCCCCTAATTTAAACAAATGCATGAATAAGAAAAATATATTTTAAGGCAAATTTTCTTTTATGGAGGAAATTTCAGGTTAATCCTTACCCTGTTATCACTGTGGGAACTAGCTGTCATGTATAGATTCATGTATCTATGTTAAGTCTTGAGTTATTACCTGTTCTTTCTGCCTCTGTATGTCTTCTTTCACTATGAAGAAAACTGACTCGTGAATTTGAGCCTATGAACTGTCTTGTTTATCTCGGATAAGTTTTCATCGGTTGTTAAATATCATATACTAAGAACTCAGTATTAGATCTGGTTAGAATCTTGCCTTTGGTTGTGGCATGTGTATGTAAGGAATACACAAACCAATGTTATCATTCATTGTTCAGACGTGGCTTGATTAACCCACCTCCTGCAAAAAATGGGTTGACACGAATGCCCTTAGTGACACAGTTTGTTGGTGGACTTGGGGTAATGGTTGGACTTGATGATCTTGAAGGTCTTTGCCAGCCTAGTTGATTCTGTGATTTTATGAATATCTGGTGTATGTTTTGGTAGTGCTGACATATCATATTGATTGAACTTCGTTTCCTTACACTGACAGCTGGATGAGAATTGTAAAAGTGGAGAGCAGTTTGCTTTAGGGGACTCTGCTGACTACAAACGAGAGTGTGGGAGTTCTAACAACTGGAGTAAACTCTCAGCTTAAGTTGGTACCACCTTCACCCAAGAGCTAAGATGGAGCCTGTTGGCTAGGTAAAAGCAAGATAAAACTGTGTGCAGTACTTGCTCTATCCAAGAATTAGATGTCTCTAACACATGAATAGGTTAAGAATGTGAGCTAATTTTGTTTTTGACACCATGCTGCTGCTACGTCAGTGTGAGTTCTCACTTTGCCAAGAAATCCATTGTGGTTTTGCTAATTAAATATTGATGACAGTGAAACAAAATGATCCCCCTCCCATTGCATGTGCTATTGTGTAGCACTTGGAGCAGTTATGCCAGGGGCATGTACATCTGTTCTCAGTAACATTCTTAATGCAGAAACAAAATTCAACTGCAACTTAAATTTTATGGTATCTTTGCTGGTGTTTCCTTTTCTAAGAAATGGATGGAGATGGCCATGCAGCTGCTCTATGGATGATGATATTTTATGTAACAGCCTGGTTGTGGTGCCCAGTTTTTCTAGATTTCAGGTTTCTGCCTTGTTGCGTTCAGTGCTGCATTCTTACTGAATGAGCACTGCAAGACTAAGTATTTTGTGATAAAGCCTAATTTAACTACACATTTTGAGCATAATTTTTACTTTCTGAGGCTGATGTGAGGCTGATTGAATGGCTTGCACTTCAGATGTGCAGATGCACTCTCCTCTGAGCTCCCAACTCCAGTTGCAAGTGGGAGTGAGAAATTGTTGGATGTTACTATGAAAACTCAGCCACAGCATTTTACTAATGTAAGCTGAGAAATTTTGTGGTTTGTGTCTTGAAATAAGAATGCAATATAGCATGCCAAAACCATCGTGGTATGAACGCACAAGAGTGATCAAATATATAGTGACGAAATTGAAAGCAGTGATTATTAAAGGTTGTTGTAAGGGAGATTTGTAGTTGACAACAAATTCTAGGATCACAGTAAAGCCGTGTGTGTTTGAGCAGGACATTTAGTCCTTACAAAGATTCAGTGGGCTCATAGAATAGACTTTTGTTGTTAGCAGAGAAGTATGAAGGAATTGTAAACAGACAAATTCCTCAACGGTGGCATAGATCATATGCCACCCTCCCAACCTCAAAACTGTCAATTTTGTAAAATTATGCAGTGTGCTATGCAGATACCTGGTTTATAATTGTCAGCTAAACTGCCCTGAGATTAAGAATTTCATTACAAAGCAGGAAATGCATACGTCGATATTGTGTTGTTTTTTTTTTTTTAAACAGCCAAGGTTTTTTTATTTCGCATTCATAAGGAATAATGCTGGAATGTAGACATTTGCTATTTTGAGTAACTCCTTTTCCTGTTTGTCAAAGGTAGTATAAAATCCTGAGAATACATGTTCTTTTCTGTGTGGAATCACTAATTTGCCATATGAATAGAGACACGGGGATTGTGAGCCCATTTAAAGGTGCAGCTTGGGACAGCCTCGTGACTTTGGTATTATTAGACTCCATAATGGTGTAGTCAAGAAGATAAGCTTGGTGTGGTCACTGACCACTTTCCTCAGTATTTCCCTAGTTGCTCCAGGGACACTTTGTGGTTATTTTGCTATTACTTTTGCAATTTTCTACCCTGGAATCCACAATGGATGGTAAAGATTATGCTGATAAAGAAGACTGCTGCATCTTCTTGAATGTTTCTGGAACCTAACTGTTAAAAATGTTTCTTGTATCACTACCCTCAGCAATAATTATCAACAGTTTGATAGCCTGCTGTTGAGGACAGCGGCTATCTCTGTAATTATTAGATGTGAATTTCTTCAGGATCCTGGGCAAAACTGACCTTTCTGTAACTCTTTAAAATTTGTAGGCGGTTTTGGCACTTGGGACAGGACATGCCTGGACTTCTGAAGTTACGTGAAGCTTTTTAGCTTGGTTGGCATTTCGGCATCGTTTCTGTTACCATTTGCAGTTTCTCACGTAGGCTGCAAGTACTACCCCCAGCCAGATTGCCTTGTCCTTGACTGCTTACTTAAATGAAGTCAAACAAATCACCTCTGTAAGAACAAGTAACTGCTTGATGATAATTGTCTTTTCCCAGGGTAGCTTTGTCATACTAGAATACAACTGGAATCTTCTGAGGCTCAAAGTGATTGAATATGTGGGGTGGGTTTTTTTCTGGTTCGTCATTTGCTGTCAGTGAAGGTAAAAGCCATTGGAAGGTTGTACTTTTAGCATTTCAAGTTACACAGCTTTGTGAAATAGTTTTCCAGTAGAAACTGCAGTCTATTATCAGAGAATATTTTCAACATATTTGGCAAAACTGTGGTAAAGGCAACCTTGCATAGGAGACGATGGGAGAGGAGACTGGCAATTCCTCTGTAGGCACTGAATGCTGTGCTAGTTCTGAGGACTGTTCCAGGGAATGCTTAAGGAGATTGATGATCCCATTCCCATCCACTTCTGCAAATCTCCTGAAACCTTCCAGTTTTTCCTATTTTGAATTTCTATGCCCACTGTCTTGCATGCAATTAATCACATCCAGCTTCTTCTCTTGAGTTGTCTTTTTGAAAATAATCGGGATGAAATTTAACTGGCGTATATTGCAAGGAAGAAGTGAAGCTGATTTCCTTTATTGTGAACAAAGTTGTCCATTTACCTTGACAAAAAAGCATGAGTGGATAGATATTTTCCTCTAGTGTTTATACAGGTAGGGGGATACAATTCACTTGGGTGTTCCTGTTATCCAGGTTCCTTACCCAGCAGTCTCTGGAGTGCACAGGCATGGTGGTGCTGTCAGCTAAAAGTGCGATCAGTTTTTATTGTCTTGAAATGACTTAGGACTTACACTTTCTACATTTCTGTGTATCATGAACAGAGTTTTCACTGGTAGCTTTCTGGCATGTTAGAACATATTGCCTTTTTTTTTTCTGGCAGTTGGCAAGTGTAGCATGTGATGAGCGTGTGGGTCTACCTGGCTATTGTGACAGCTGAGCTTGTGATTTAAAACGTCACAATAAAACTCGATCTCTATACACTCTAACAGTAAAAAAAAAAGATAGTAGGCTAATGAATGTGTTTGACAAAGAATGATGCTGTTCAGGGATCTGTTTCTATATGTTTCCTACTTTTTTCATGCCAGAGAAACGTAAGTTAATCTGCAATTTCATGTGGTCCTGGTACCTCACAGTAAATATTTCTTGCCTCATTGGGCCACCCACCACTCTGAGAGGTTTTGTATCCCTCTTAGTTAGCCTTCTGCCTAGAAAGGAGGCTTTAGAAGAGATTAAGAAGTTAAGTGCATGTTTACTTTCCTCCCTATTGAGTGTCTTTTTTTCCCCTGAAACAGTAAGATTTTATTGGCGTGACGAATCAATTAGTGTTCAGCATAGAATACTGGAAATCATATGGTGTAAACAGAGGGAACTGCAGAACTTTGGGGGAAAAAAATCACATTCCTCCTTAAAGACAGCGTTATGCTTTAATACTAGCATAAATAAGTTGGGCAGGGTGATCACTTCATAGATTTATTGTGGTTGCTTACATTATAATCTTGACAGTGCACAGGCTTGGCCTTTTTTCAACTGACTGGAGTCCCTTGGCATCCATCCAGTGATACTCCCTGTGTACGATCAGAGAGAGCGAAGAATCAGAATCACGTGTGCAGCTGTTCTGGGTCCATTTCATGTGAATTTGGCAAACGATGCTAAGGCTGTGCTCGCAGTAGTAAATAAATGCTGCTTAGAAAACTGTTAATAAGCCAAGAGCTGGACGTTTTATACTCTTTTTTAAATTAATTTCTGGCACATGGTGTTTGTCAGAAACTGCGCACTCGGAATGCTTGAATGCACTTACTCAGGGAGCCTGCATGTTTTAGGCAAAACTTCTTTCTACCCGCAGGGGGTAGAGAGAAGAACTTGGATGTGAGTCAGACACTTCCGTTTGTGACTGGAGGTTGCAATCAGTGAGCAATCCTCACATAATTACATACCCATGGGTAAGGCAACCCGCTGCGGGTGCATCTTTCCCAGAGTGTGTAGGTGTGAACCCCTGCTGGCACAGGTCGGGATCTCCAGAGGTATTTAGTGTCTTGGTGCACCTGTTTGAGCTGGATCTGAACCGACCAACTATTTTTAACTGTGTTTTATGGCTGCGGACCGAACTGCTTGGAGGGAAGTGTGGGTAAGTGGTGGTGTTTGAACAGCAGCAGCTACACAGGACGAAGTGCTGTGAGCACACAGCTGATTAGTACTTGGTATGCTGGATCTACAGTGCTGCTGAACTGCACTGCACGAGGTTTCCACTTCAATTAGAGGATGTTTTAATGAAGGGCTATGACGCTTTATTGCACGTTTAAGTGTGTGCCTACTTAAAATGCCTTTGCTTGTCCTTGGGCTTGCCTCCACTAGAAAAAATCCTGCTGGAGAACAGCAGCAGAGTCCCCTAGTGGGAAAATGCTGACAGAAGGAATTCTTGTTAGCACTGCGATTCCACCTCTCTCGATAACGCGAGCTGACAGGAGCACTCTGCTGCTGGCAGAGCTGGGTCTGCGCCGGAGCCTCCTGCCGTCACAGCTGGCTCGGCAGTGCCTTTTTTGTCCATGCTCCTGGCTGGGAAGAGCTCAGCTGGCAAAGCCGAGTGCAGGCCTGCGCTGAGATACCGCGGCTTGAGTGGGAGAGCGAGCAACCTCCCTGCAGGTCTGGTTCGTTACCTGGTGAGATGATGGACTCAGCTAAGTCCTTACAGCCAGGAATTAGATGAGTGCAGTCTGCAAAATGCCTGAACTTCTATTTGTGTATATGCGTATGGTCATTAAATTGTGTTCCTGGAGGGCTTTGGGAGTTGCAGCAGGAGTAGGACCTGTCGGAACTTACCTGTTGGAGGTGTTTTGTGCTGGATGCTGTTCTGTGACCTCCACACTGGGGTTTCTAAACTCTGCCTTGTGCTCCAGATCCTAGGACTACTCAAACCTGAGAAGGGCAGGGAGATTCCTGCTGTTGGGCTGATGCAGCCGGTGCCCTCCACCTTTCTTTGTAACGGAGCTGCTGTGTACAGGGAAGTGTCTTTGCACAACAAGTGGTTGCTTGATCCTCCTGGTGCTGGCCCAGTGCCCTGGGCCACCGCTGCGTGGTCCTGTCAGTGCTGCCCCCGGGCCGCGGGGTTCCTGCAGCGGGAGGCTCTGCAGCTGGGGGGGTCCCACCGCCCCGAAGCGCGGTGCTGGGGGGCGTTTTTAGATGAAGGAAGCAGTGCAGGGCTGTTCCTGCCCGGGCCGCTCCGAGGCTGCGTTTGGTGATGGATGGGGCCTCTGGCACCGGGGGAAGGCACCGGCAGCTCCCGCGGGCTGGGACATCCCGGGATGCAGGCAAGTGCGTTCCAGAAGGCCCGAGGGGGGCCGGGAGCGTGCGAAGGGGAGGGCTCGGTGCGGTGCTAACGGGCGCCTCGGTGTGGGCACCGGGGCTCGCCTGCCCCGGGCGGGGCCGTGCCGGTGCGCGGGGGTGCGGCGGGCACCTGGCGGGGAGCGGCCGGGGGCAGCGGA
>VZRW01008036.1:107535-138152 GCA_013398125.1 Aegotheles bennettii
GGCCGTGCGCCTGAGCTGTGGCGCCTGGCCGGGGGCGCGTTCAGAACCGGGCACGGTTGGGCCGCCTCGGGTGTCGCGGCGCCCGCCGCTCCGGGCAGCGCGGGGTCCCGGGAGCTGTGTGTGAGCGCGGTGCAGCCCCGGGGAGGGCGTGAGCGAGGTGGCACCGCTCCAGAGCACCGCTGCGGCCTCGCACCTTCAGTGCCCCACGCACCGTCCCGCCCGCGGCTGCATGGCCGTGCTCACAGCGCGGAGCCGCACCGGGCACAGCGGTCCATGGCCCTGGCACACGCGGTGCAGCCGCGGTGTGCCGGTGAGGGGCTGTGCCTGCCTGCACACGGGCCCGCAGGGAGCGAGGTGGCAGGAGGTGTGCAGGAGCGCCAAGGTGTGCTGAGGATGGACACTCTGTCCCTTACTGACAGATTACAGCAGACTTTTAACAAAGGGGAGCGAGTCGCCTCATCCTCATAACGGTTCATTTCATGTGGAAAAACACCGGGGGTTTTTTAGGGAGGGGGAGCAAACCCCAGGCACAGAAACCCCCCCCTAGCAAAGCAGCAGGGAAAACTTGTGCTGCGGAAGAGGGCAGGTGAAGGTGTGGTTGGTGCTCAGACACCCCTGTGTGTGAGGGAGAGGACAGCTTGGCTGTGCCAGGAGCACACGGCTCCGGTGCCTGCAGGGCTGGCTGCGGCAGGAGGGGTCGGCTGTTCCTCGGTCGGGGCTGTCGATGAACAGAGAAGGTTTCAGTAGGTGACTGTTGTGTCAACAGCTCCTTAAGTCACAGTAACCAGGCTGCTTGCAAGCCAGCTCTTGGGTAAACAACGAGTGACCTTTGCGTTGCTGTTTCTGATGTCCTTAGCCCAGCCAACTTTGTTCTTCTTTTGTTTTCTTTTTAGTTACTTTTGATATTTGCATTGCAGCGAGGGATGCAGATACCTGCACGTGTCTGGTGTTCCCACCGTCACACTGCCAGGATACCATAGCTGTTTACTTATTTATGTATGGAGATTGCACCACGTGGATTTGAGAGAGGAATCCTTTATCCCGAGGGGCTGTATTCATTATGCCGTGCCTTTTCCTGCGGCTGCCGGCCTGTGTTGACAAAACTTTGGAGTGTTTGATAACTGCGGGAAGAAAGCTGGACCAGAATTGTTGCTGCTTAAGGTTATCTTAATTGCTGGTTGGAAGAACAACTCCCAGCTGCCTCTGCAGAGATGTGTTTTGGCTTTGTAGCTAATATTTCTCTCAATATTGGGCTGTGAACATATGGCTCACAGGGAAACAAGTGTTTTGAGATGATTGCTCTCGCCTTCCTTATGGATTGCCGGTACGCAGTGGGTTATGTATCATCCCAAAACTGTGTGCAGCTGAAAGTCTTTGGAATGAACAGAGCCAGGCTTAGGGAAATGCTAAAGAACCCAGGAATTGTTCTTCGGTTTCTGAACAAATGTCTGCCATAAAACAAGCAGTAAAGTGCAAATGCTTGCTTTTCCAGTCAGGTGTTGCATACAGAAAGTTTTGTGGGTATTACCTGTATGGGCAGCTCAGCTGTTTTTAATTAAAATGTGGCTTAAGCACTGTTAGTGCCTTCCACTGCTGCTTACTGTGGTCGTTTAAATGCTGAGATAAAACAAGCATGTGAACGCCAGTACACTTTAATGAGGTCTATTAGCGTATGTGTAGTCACTCTTGACTGAGTTCCAGGCTCGGAATTGTGAATTCTTCATTAAAAGTATTGCCCTGGTTGCCTGATAGTAATAAAGGATAAGCTATTGTAAATCAGGTGCTGGAGTTAAATGTTGACCTTGTAAGTGCAGACATTGATAGCCCTCGAGATGAAGAGGGGGGGGAGCTGTATCGTGGTTTCCAGAAGCACCATTTTGACAATTTCAGTCAGTTTTTTTCCTCCCATCACTTGCTTTAACTCATTTTGTTAATCTTGTTTTACTCTAAAACTGGGGGCATTGTTACAAAATGGGTACCTTGCCAGTGTTCTCTTCTGTAAAGCTAAAGTACAACCCTGTCAGACTTCATTACCGAGTTCGGTACTTCGTAACAGCTGTTGAGAGCCCTGAATAATCTACTGTACAGGCTATTTGTTTAGAAAGTGAAGCTCGAAGACATTAGGTCAACAGTGAAGATCATCACCACCTGACCTAGCTAACTGTTTGCATTGTAAAAATAGGAATTATTTTCTTTTCTGTTTGTTTTTTTTTTTTCCTGAAAACAGAGCAGGAACTTTTCCAATGAACTATTTTAAAATAAAGTGCCAAGGAATCAGATTTCTTCTTAAAAGCAGTAAGATGAGATTTTGTTTGAAAGACTGGTGGTAGCTCCAGCGTGTTCTAGATCGGTTCTCATGTTACTCAGTAAAGTCTGGAAAATTTACTTCCATTCATGTAAACTGCTTGGCTTCATTTGGGCAAGTGCAACTGCTCCTGAAATGAGTATATAAGGTAACAGAGCCGCGTCTTAAGTTGTTTACTCAAGTAGTGCAGCCTGGTTTAGCTTTGGGACTCCGACATGTGCAGAGTGGTGCCACAGCTGATGGTATAAATACCATAGAAAATTCGTGGATCATGTGTTTTTAAAGAAGTGGGTCACACACATGATTCTTTGGGTAGAAATGTTTCTGCCTGCTGTGATGCTGTGCTTGTGCATCACAGCCTTGGATGTGCTGAGAGAAGATGCAGGCTGCTGTGAAGATGTTTGTATGGCTCAAGCTATATGAGCCTGAAAAGTGCTGCATGGTAAATAACTGCCAGTGGTTTCTGTGGTGGCGGCTTTTGACTGAAGTTGAATTGTTTTAATTGCAGAACCCCGCTCCCTTAGCTTGCTTTGCCCTCCCCTGCCATCTGTATCTTGAGAAGTGGTACCAAGTGTTGTGATGCAGGCGTAGTTTTGTTGGTGCCCTTGATGTAGTCATCTGCAAGAACAGCTGCTGCTTGTCCCTTGTCCCATCTCCTCTCTGAGAGAACCTGTTCCTCACTTCGTCTTTTGGGGTATCTTTTCTAGCTGGTTTTTTTATCAGTATCACGTCTCCTGACAGAGCACTCAGACTTGCTGTCCTCTATTAGACATTTTCTAGCATGGCAGAAAGGTGTTTTATGTAAAATTTGGGTGGAGATATGAATTTGCACTTTTCTCACCCGAATGTGTTGGTGCAATAACATTGCCTGAGCACAGCTGAAACTCCTCCTGCCCTCTGGGCAGACAAATGCTCCTGAGGCTAAAACCTTGGGCTGGCTGAAGCAGAAAGCAGCTAACTGAGATGACTTCAAACTTGGTAATAGCACTGATTTTAGTAAGTATTTTAGTAGAAGTCTTTTTGGCACTGTTAGGTTCGTTTGTTCACTGCTGTGATAGGCAGACAGCATGTGTGTTGTGCCAGCCAGAGCCAGAAGTGTTACTATTTCTTGCTTGATGTTTTTTGGGTGGCAGTTTTGGTGGAGTCCTGAGTAACTCGTGTTGGAAAAACCTTGGTGAAGTATGTATTTTCAAATGTCAGAGGCTTTTGAGGAGTATATAGTGCTATTTGTATTAGAAATGGAAGGGTTATGTAGGGCAGAGGTTGGGTAGCTTCTTCGCTCTGCTGTTGCAGTATTGCAGCCTTGGTCCCTGATGCTGGAGGGTTGTGTCTCCTTCCCCTCCACTGGAGCCCCTCTGCAGAATGCCATGATACTGGAAAAGTACAAAGCTTTCAGCTATCTTTTCTGCCTTGTTCCTGCTCTCTGCTAAGAGAGCACCTCTTGTGGTGCAGCATCTAAACTGTTCCCTGTAGGAAATACCTCAGATACAGAAGTAGGAAAGTTTTGTGTGCTTTTAAGGATTTAGAAGTAAATGGCTTCAATAAGCTAATTCAGTCAATTGCAATTTGGCAACTGTTTGAGTTGCTTTGTAGAAGTCCTTTATGTACTAAACGTGATACCAGCACAGAAGCAGCTAACTAGTTGTCCCCAAAATGGTAACCAGCAGAAACAGAAATGAAAATTGTGCAGCTCTTTGCTGCAGAGGGGGTGATGGAAAAGCTTTGCTGACCTGCTTTAAATCTCATTTCCTGCTTTAGAATAATAATCTACAAAGTGCTGGTTTGGACTTTCTGATTTCAGTATTGGTGTAGAATTGATATATTTACAATGACGAGCTGAATATCGTTCCTGTATTCTGATGATCAGTGGAAAGTTTTCTCTGGTAGATGAGGGGAAACTTAGTCATCAATTTCCGTACAACTGAAGCTTATCTTCAGAAAGAAAGATTTTCAAGTAGAGGGTTTCCTGCAGGGCCAGTCAGTTTCCTTGCTGGTGTTCAGACTCCAACTCGGGATACCCTCAAACTGCTGCTTGGGAAAGGAACAGCAGCATGAGGAACACTCAGGATCTGCAGCTGGGGAAACTGCTTGCAGTGAAAAACTGTTGCTGATTGCCACTGATAATCAATCCAGGGGACAGAGTGTGCAACAGAGACCCTTTTCCTGTAGCAGGACTTTCCTGGGCTTGTAGGTAGGCTTTTATTGTTCCCAGCCTGGGATGGAAGCAGGGGTGGAATGTCAGCTTTATCAGACACCTACTACTTGAAAAGATAAAGGCCCCTGAATAGCATCCCAGGAGAGGGCTGTGGTGGGAATCGCCGCCGCCAGCCAGCGGGTGGGCAGCCGGCCTGGGTCGGTGAGATGAATCAGTTGCCCAGATTTTTGCATTTGTGTGTATTCCAGGTTGAGCTTGCTCTCACCTCCTGGTTTATGTGTTTAGTCTCCTGGCTAGTAAATGTTTCAAGTTTTGAATTCTTGCGTTTAAATAAACTGCAATATGCTGGAAGGTTTTTCCCCATGTGAACCTGTTTGTATTTCGTATTTTCTTAAGTCGGGAGCAACTCTAGCAGTGCTTTCCCTGCTTTTACTAAGTGAGCCTCAAGTTCTTAGTTCTCAGTAACAGGATGATAGGTGCCTTGAAGTCCTCGTAGAGAATTATTACTGAATCCTCTTTAGTTCTCAGACGCTGGAGATAGGTGACCCTGCTTACGCTAAAGATAGATTTCCAGGGCTGCCGGCTGGCTGGCTGGAGCAGTTCAGCTTTGAGCAGATGGCCATAAATGGAAAGAGCAACTGGAGAGAGCCGGTGTACCTTAGCCAGAGTGTGGATGATGTGCAGCAGGTGTTCCTGCAGTCGTGGCTTTTAAAAACCTTTGCAAGGGTGAGGAATATAGAGTTGGCTGTGAGTAGGACTGTAGTTTTAATTGATAAATTGAGGGGTTTTTTTTAGTGTTGCTGCTGTGTTCAAGTTGCCTTGATCTGCACTGTGTCAAACTTAAATGTGCTCTCCTGAAGTTTCTTTAGATTATTTTTGATTAATTACTTAGTTTTCATAAACTTCCAGAACTAGAAATAAAAGAGATGTTTTTACCTTCTTCCCTTAGTTATTGCTTTAAAAAAAACCCCTGCATACTGTTTGTTATGCTTTGTGTTTTGTTTTTCAACAACCAATCCTGCTAAACCCAACTCGTGGGTATTTTTAATGTCAGAAAACGAAACTGAAATTCTGAGGAGAGGTGCCCTTTAGATTTTAACATGGTAATACTTGGAGATGGTACTGCTCACCTGCTCTGCTGTGCTAGTTTGCAGCCACCCTTGTCGCACTCTGGTTTGCTCTGGTTAATTTGAAGGCAGAAGACAAATCCCAGAAGTCTGCTTTTGCAAGCTCTTGAACACCTCACAGAAATGAGGAGCTTAGTTGTGAACCAGAAATCTAGTCTAAGAGGTGACAGTGTTGGTTCTGCTTATCTTGTGTCTTCCGTAAACATTTCTGTCGACAGGAGGGTATAACAGGTGTGGAGACACCTGACATTCTGGGATTTTCATGTTTAAGGTTGAGTTGTGCAGTTGTACAGCAATACACGTGGACTATTTTAAGTAAACTAGTCTTAATATTTTTTTATCCTTATACAGTGGAAGCATCGGTTCATGGAAGCAATGTGCACTGCACGGATAAGACAATTGAAGCTGCAGAGGCGTTGCTTCATATGGAGTCTCCTACCTGCCTGAGAGATGCCAGGAGTCCTGGTATGTCAGCCACGGTTTCTGCTCTGTGAACCCTTTCTCCTTCCACTAATTACTGAAACAAGCAAGTTGGGAAATCTAGTTCTGTAGAGAACTGCATGCTGTTTAAAGCATTTGCTTGCTTATTTCAAAACCAGTGAGAGCTACTGATCTGTTGGAGGTTTTACATGACTTCTGTGCCCTGTAACAAGTATACTTATAGATGAAATAGTTTATCTGAGGGAGGTTGTTGTGTAGAGGGTGTTGAGTAGTGACACATTTTAAATGAACTTTTCTGTCTGAGTATCAGGAAACACTTTTTCACTGTGCAGGTGACCAAGCCCTGGCACAGGCTGCCCAGAGAGGCCATGGGGTCTCCATCCTTGGAGATACTCAAAAACCATGGGAACATGCTCCTAGGCGCTGGCTCTAGGTGATCCTGCTTGAGCAGGGAGATTGGACCAGATGCCCTCTGGAGATCCTTCCCAGCCTCAACCATTCTGTGGCTCTGTGAATTGGACATTTTAAATTGCTAAAATAAAGAGTTGTTTTAAGAGAAAAGCCTTTTTATCTGTTTTTCTATTTTAGAAAGGATATCTGAATACACTGTGCTGTAAAGTGTTACCAGTTTAAAAACACAAAACTTATTGTTGACGATTACTTGATGTTCCTTCTGAAGCTACTTAATATATTGTTGGATGAAATAGTGGTCAAACTGAAACCTAAAAGCTGCAAAATAGGAAACAGATCGGAATAAGGATCAAAGGTTAAGCTCTAATTTTTTTCATTTAAAGTCGAGTTTAGTCCTAAAGAATACTGGTATGATACTCGTCATGGCTAACAGTACTAGCAAGTGTGCAGGTTTTGGGGAATTGGGTTGATTTTCTAGGTGGCAGGTTGTTGGAGCAGCATCTTGCTATACTACGGCATATCGTATGCTTTGTTTAAAGTAATGTCATGTAAGGTACATCAAAACAATCAGGTTGGTTTTGTAGCTTGTTTTTTTTTTTCCTCCTTCCCTCATAGTGGAAGTTTTTGTCCCTCCTTGTGTGTCAACCCCAGAGTTTATCCACGCGGCCATGAGACCTGACGTGATCACAGAAACTGTGGTGGAGGTATCGACGGAGGAATCCGAACCCATGGATGCATCTCCTGTTCCGACTTCCCCTGATATCCATGAACCAATGAAAAAGAAAAAAGGTACATATGGCTCTTTGTAGGAGCTACCTAAAACTTATCTCTGCTGTGCTCTGCCGCAGGTGGTGCGGTGGATGCTGGTGGAGATAGGTTAGATGATTTGATCTCTCTGCTCATATTATCACACTGATCCGAGTCTGAAATGTGAGTTCTTACAAAACGAGTCTGCAACAAGAAAAAAGACAAAAGTCACAAGAGAAGGGGCTTTGCCAAGCCATAAAGGAAAATGATGTCTTCCTTGTGTTTATGAAGCGGAGGAAGGGTAGAGAAAGGATTCAAAGCGGACATGTGTGGGTAACCACTGGTGGCTGAAATATGGATATGTTTGGAGAGTGGGGAGGCTCGGGGTTCTTCCAGTGAAATGACAGGGTATATGCTAACTCACAGTTTACACAATCTGTACCAGATCTCCCTTGTGAGAGGAGTATCTTACTCGTCTGATGGGTGCGTCCCGGAGGAGAAACTATTCAGAACAGTGTTCGGAGTTCTAAGCACTCAGCTCCCAAATGAGAGGTTGGCACCTGGTGAGGTTTCTCTCTGGTCCAGCAGTTTTCTGACGAGCATCAGTACAGTAACTGTGGGACTGTTGTTTTATTAGAGCTTCCAGACATGCCAAGATGGAGTATTTACATGTAATTTAGAGAAAAAAAAGGTGGTGCGATAGAAATCTTAAGATCTGTGAGTTTTAGATTCAGTAAAAACACATAGCAGATAACTGTAGCCCTGCTGTAAATTACATAAGTAAGAAAATCACGATTGAAGCTTTTCCTTAGCTGTAGTCGTACATGGGATCTAAACTATTTCTTCATATTCCACTGACAGTTTGAGTGGTCATTACTGGACAGACTGCCCTACAGGGCTGTGCTCGGGCAATTCTAAAGTTTTATGAAGATTACTTTGTAAATATTTTTCTCCTATTAGGGAGTCCAAATCCCTGCTCTTAAGTGTGTAAGGTCATTCAGCCAAAGCTACAGAGCCATAACTTTGGTCTTCATAATTACTGCCTTTTGAAATTCAGTGTTTAATGAAGAACATTGTTCGTCAGCAAAAATGAATGCTCTTGTGCCCGAGGTATGAGAGTTAATCGCTGCTGCTCGCCTTTAACTGCAGGCAGGAGCACAGACTGTTTACAGCCTGCTGCCACGGGGTGTGATCCTGCCCTGCTTGGGCCTGTTTACCTTGAGTGAAAAGGTCACTGAAGTGTGAAAGGATGAAGAAGCCGCGCGTCTTGACAGGAGAGGATTCCTCTGGCAGGGGAAGGCAGGCAGCTCTGAGCCTGCCGCCTGCTGAGAAGTCCCTTCCTGAGCCCCTGGCAGGGGCAGGCAGAGGGCAGGAGGAGGTGTGTGGGAGCCCTGCCAGCCCGCAGCCAGCACGGGTGGGTCCCACACTGCCCAGAGCAGGCAGAGGAGGTGTGTGGGAGCCCTGCCAGCCCGCAGCCAGCACGGGTGGGTCCCACACTGCCCAGAGCAGGCAGAGGAGGTGTGTGGGAGCCCTGCCAGCCCGCAGCCAGCGCAGGTGGGTCCTGCACTGCCCAGAGCAGTCCTGCATCGCTGAGGCTGCGGTGCTGTTTGTAGCCATCCTGATGCTCTGCCATATGGGAATCCCGTGCGGCACCACTCGCACACTGGGTGAAAGTTTTCATCTGTAGCTTTCAAGACAGGTGCAAGGTGGAAATGAATGTTTACGATTTCAGTAGTAAAATCTCCTAGGAAAACTGGTGCTTTGATCAGTACCCACTCTAGAATACCAAAAACAAAGCAGAAAAGGAAATGATTTCAGAGTAAAACAGACACTGGACTAAAAGAGTGCAAATAAGTTGAAATTTTGCTTTATACATTCGATGCTTACCTCACCTGTCATTAAGTTGTCTGAACTTGAGTTAAATCTGCCTAGGGAATAAGCAACTAAATGATGAATTAAACTGGATGTGAAGTTGTAGTAATCTAAGAATTTAAGTTGATTCATACTGTAGCAAGGAAATGACATGGGAAGAAATGCATGAGCTGCTTCTTTCAGCAAAGACAAACTATAAAATACTTTATTCTGCATGTGATTAATACTTTCCCCCCCCCCGTGTTTCATGCACAGCTGGCCGTAAACCGAAGACCCAACAATCAGCTATATCTGATGGCTCTCCAGATCTAGGTATAAAGAAGAAACCTAGAGAAGGAAAAGGTATCTTTTTTCCATTTATCCAGTCTTTAAAATTATGCAGTGGAGATGTATCTGTCACAGGAAGTACACAGATCTTTAACAGCTTGGTGGACAAGTTGGTACTGACTTAATTAGTGTTTCAATTGTTTCCAATCTCTGAATTTGTTTGTATGAGATCTAACACAAGGATGTGTGGAACTGCTCTAGAAGTGCCCTGTACTACACTCTGCAGTTAATAAGCTTTCTGATTTTTCATTTGTTTTGCTTTGTGTTTATTGACTCTTGCTGTCTATTGTGGTGTGTGTTAACTTACTGCTAGACACAGAAGTTGCTGAGCTCCTGCTGAAAGGCATGTTCTCGCGTAGAAGCAGAGTATGGATGTTTGTAATGGTGGTGGCTGAAAACACCTTTTCATAGTTGATTCACAAACTTCAGTGGGAGTATGTTGCTTGACTAGTAGATTGAGTTTGGTTGAAGGGGAAAACCAAATGGTGATATGTTTCTTTACTGGTTGAGTGGGGGATTTTGTGCAGGAGAGTCATGCTTTCCTAATGTTTTTCCTGATAAACAGCGGGTCCTTTCTTGGACTCCTGGTCCTTGCTATTTACCCAGCAGGGAGATGGACTAGGTCATTTGCTCACAGGTTACCTTTGAGTTGGCATACAGCGTATGAGCTCTTCCCCTGGTTATAGGTGAGAAATGTGGATCTCTTTCCCACTTACTGCACTGAAGGTTGTTTGGAGATGTTGCTATGACTGGGAGAAACAAAGCTCAGGGACTTTCAGTGGCAGCGTAATAACTGAAAGAGTGTGCAGTGGGCAGCTCCACTATTATTTTGGGATTTGTTTGAAAGCAGGATCTCAGCTGTTTACATCATTCCTTATCTGGGTACAGCTCCTGAGTTGTCACATTTGTCAGTAGGGCAAGGAGGAATGGAACTGACACTATGCAGGTGTTAGCTCACGAAAACCAGTGCAAACAGTAATTAAACATCCCTGCAGTGGCCACCGTTGCGGTCTTTGGGACCTCAGTGAAAGTCATAGATTTTGCATCTTCTGCACTTAAAAGTACATCTTGTTTAAATTTTCTTTTTAGTATTCTTGAAGCCTTCTTAGCTTGCTTTCTTACTCTGTTTCACTACTACAGTTTTCCATTATCTGACTAGAACTTGTAAAGTGTCCCAGTTCCTAGTTTGCTGCACAAATAACTTTGAGAAAGGAGACCCGTATTTCTGTCTTCTAGTTTTTGTCTGTACTGGTGATTTCACTGTATAGCTGTTTTGTGAAGTGGGAGATGGTACTGCTTTGGGTTTTTTATTTTATTTTTTATTTCTGTGGACCCTCATAATGATCTACTTATGTCTCTTGCTCTCACAAGGTATCTCATCCCATATATTACACTACAACTGGCATAAAATACATTTTTCTTTTAATGTAGGCTGACTTGATGTCCTGCAAAATACTTTGTTACTGGATTTATTTTTTTGTTGTTTTTTTTTTTTTTAAAGATTACTTGCAAATGTAGGGTATTTTACATGCAGTGTGTTTTTGGGAAGCCAGGAATTATTCCTAGAGCTCAGCACTGTCAGCAGAGTTAAGTCATGGAGGAGGAGGAGGACAGCTGGTTGTGTACGTTTGTTGTCTATGTCCTTTGTGCATTCCTGATGCATTCTGGTGCAAAGTGGAGCAGCTTCAGTTGTGCCCTTCATTCAGTTTATTATACAGGAGGAACTGGAGACTTCTTAATATTTTTTCTTGAAGTGAGATAGTATTTTATTGTCCTCACATAGTGGATTGGCAGTTTAGGCATGGTTTCTCTTCCCATATTTTGTTTTTCATTTACATAAACACTCTTTTTAAGGTGCAAGCAGTTGGAGGGAGCAAAATTGGCTTTGAGCCTCTCTGTATAGATGCTGGTACCGATGTGAGAGTTTATTGATACACACAATGCCGTGTACCATTCACATACTCTCTGGCCATTAATCCTTCTATTTTGAGACGACAGTTAACATTCTTAAGTAGCTGGCAGCTGTAATAATTGGCTAGCCACTAAAATTTCTTTCATTGTGCAAACCCTACTCTGTATTGAAGTTGGGATAGGTAATAATCCTGGCTGCTTACCGTACTGGTTAGCGTGAGACCTTTCAGGAGCGGAAGTGACAGTTGTACACTGTCAAATACAGCTTCTCTCTTCCTGGCAAGGGGCAGTTTGTATGCCTTTAAAAAAATTACTTACATCCTTCTGTCCTTCAGTGTCATAAAATGCACTGGCATTCCCATTCCCTGTTCAAGCAAATATGAGAAGATATTTCTGAGCTCTCAACCTGCCTCTGTTGAGCAGATGTAGGTTGTAGTGACTTGGAACACCCTCCCACTCTTCTTCTCAGGAGCTGAGAATGGGTGCTGGATTGAACAGGCTTCTGTGCTATTTAGCAGATCACTTGGATTAGCTCCTTTCAGAACATAAATATTTGTGGAAGCTTTACTAAACTTAACAGAATGAGTGAATATGTGCAGGTTACATTACATACCATCCTCTGCATAATATCTGCTTGTAATGCAGGTCATTCAGAGTTACCTATATATGGAGACTTTCTGTTATGTTTAAAAGAGGGTTTCTAATATATAAATGCTTTCTGATTATAGGAAATACAACGTACTTATGGGAGTTTCTTCTGGACCTTCTCCAGGACAAAAATACTTGTCCTCGATATATTAAATGGACTCAGCGAGAGAAGGGAATCTTTAAACTCGTGGACTCGAAAGCTGTCTCCAGACTGTGGGGAAAACACAAAAACAAACCCGATATGAACTATGAGACTATGGGAAGAGCTCTGAGGTAAAAACTCTTACATCCTTAAGATACCTACTGTAATTTTAAACCTGATTCTTAATTTTGCCTGTAGAAATGTAACAGTTCTGAAATTTTAAAAGCTCTGCCCTCTTGCCGACTCAGCTGTTTAAAAAGCATCAGTGTCTCACGTTTCCTATTGCTTTAGGTTGCCAGTTAATTTGCAATTTAATTCCTGAAGTATGTATTTAAAAGGTCAGATTTTTTTCCAGCTGGGTCCTTCTGATACTTTGCCAGCATGCTCTGCCAGCTTCTTCCCGTACCTGCTCACATTGTAGTTTTTACTGTGGTTACTTCAGATCTTCTTGTTAGCATAGAATGAGTTGGCTTTTTAAAAAATCTGTCACTATGTTGGTTACTACTTGTACTTTTCTTGCAGATATTACTATCAAAGAGGAATCCTTGCAAAAGTGGAGGGACAGAGGCTTGTATATCAGTTTAAGGAGATGCCAAAAAACATAGTGGTCATAGATGATGACAAAAGCGAGTCCTGCAATGAAGATTTGTCAATGCCTACAGATGAAAAGTCATTGGAAAGAGTGTCTTTATCTGCAGAAAACCTTTTAAAAGCGGCAACTTCTGTACGTGGAGGAAAAAATTCCTCTCAGCTAAGCTGTACCAGAACAGAAAAGGCAGTCACCAGAGTTGTGAATATTGCCTCACCAGTGCATGATACATCAACATCTCGTCCTTCAACTACCACTACTACTGTCCCAGCAACGACAGCTCCCAGGTTTGTATTACTGTGGCTTGGGCTTGTTGCTTGCTAATGATAAACAATATTTTTGTTAGGAAGCTGTCTTTTTTGGTTTATGTTTTAAATGTTGGTAACCATTTCTGATTTGGAAGTAGCAGTATTAATATGATGGAGTACTACGAAAGTCTTGCTCATGAAATCAGAGCCAACTGTCAATATGCTTGTTCTTATGTATTTTAAGAATACGTAGAGAGGGAGGGGGGATAAAGATATGTGAATGCTGCTAAATTTCCAGTCCTATTGCTCAATGTGCAAAAGGTTTGGGGTTGGTTTGCTTGTTTTTTTGTTTGGTTGTTTTTTTTACAGAACCAATTAAAAAATCTGTAAATCCTAGATTTTTCTGTCCCTGTTGTCACCTCTAATGGTGCCCTGTGTTTTGGCTTAAACACACATATCCTTCTTTCTTCTGCAGGACTGTACGTGTGGCAATGCAAGTGCCTGTTGTAATGACCTCTCTGGGACAGAAGATCTCAACTGTGGCAGTGCAGTCCGTAAACGCAGGGTCACCATTAATAACCAACACAAGTCCAACCACAGCAACAACTCCAAAGGTAGTAATCCAGACAATCCCTACTGTGATGCCAACCTCGGCTGAAAACGGAGACAAAATCACAATGCAGCCTGCCAAAATCATTACGATCCCTGCCACACAGCTCACGCAGTGTCAGTTACAAACAAAAACAGGCCTGTCTGGGTCAGGAAGTATTAACATCGTGGGAACCCCGCTGGCTGTTAGAGCACTAACCCCAGTGTCTATAGCTCATGGGACACCAGTAATGAGACTATCGGTGCCTGCTCAGCAGGCGTCTGGCCAGACTCCTCCCAGGGTGATTAGTGCAGTTCTAAAAACTCCAGAAGTTAAATCAGACACAGTGGCTTTAAAACAGGAACGTGAAGTGAAAACACTGCAGCTGGTAAAAGAAGAGAAGCCAGCAGATGGAGGCAAGACTGTGACCCACGTAGTAGTAGTTAGCACACCCTCAGCTATTGCCCTTCCTGTAACAATGAAAACGGAATCATAACGTGCGAGAAATGAAGAATGGGTTGCTTCCAGCATGGACTTCTAGACTGTTACGGTTTGGAATATACTGACATGATTGGGGGAGGGAAGTGGACGCGATCACCAAGTCAAAAAGGAGAGTTTTGAAATGTTAATAAACCTGCATATGTTGAAGACTTACTGGAAAAAAGTTTATTTTCCCGTGTTTCAGTGGGAATTGAACCACATTGATATGCTGACAAAAACTGCCTCTTCCAGTTCGGAAACAGCTGAACCTCTGGAGAAGGAGAGAGAGAGAGAGGGACTGAAAAGGGACCAAACAGTTCACTACGTTACCCGTTACCAAGTTACACTAAGACCTGGAACACTAAAAGAGAGTTGTGTGAGAGGTTGCCTTGGTGTTTAGTTTTCAGAGGGAGAGGAGAGTCTCATTGTTACAAATGGCAAATTTGATGCATTTTATATGCATACCAGCAATTACTACTGTGTGCCCGCAGTACTCCACTGGTGCTATGTGAAAAACTCTGCTATTAGGTATTGTAGAATGTGAAATAAAGGAGAAGATTAAAGAGCTTCTAAAAGAAGACAGAGAGCTAGAGGGATGTTTGTATCATACAGCTTAAGCAGGTTCAAAATGAAAGCCTTAGACTGATTTTCAGTTATATTTCTTGAAATAAGCTAATGGCTTGTTTGTGTAAAGCTTTTTTATGAAAACAAATTTTTTAAAAATCTTGTACCTAGCACAGTATTGTTATAGAATTACATGTAACATATTTTGTATGGTAGTTAAAAGTCTGTCTAAATTTCTTATTTGTGGACAAAATAGCAGCAGGCTTTCTGCCTTCTGCTGTAACATGCCTGTGTCTCTCACTTAGCCTTGACATCCGTGCATACATTTCAGTTTCAGCTCTACTCTATCACTTGAAAGGTCACGCCCAGCATGAGCTTTTGTCAGGTAGTTCTAAACCTGTAAATTTTTTTTAGTTGAAGTTAAGAGGGAAGTACCAGTGTTCAGAATGAACTATAATAGTTTGTATATTCAACATTTGAAGTATATTCTATTTTGTTGTACTCTTGTTTCAAAGTGTATTCAAGTAGGTTTTACTGAAATATAGAAAGGAAATTTAATGGTGTTTGGTCTGCTTTTTATTTTTTTTTTACTTCTTCCTTTCAATCTATTAACCTTCTTCTCTGCTTATTTGAAATCTTCCAGGCATTCAGCCTAAGGTAGCTGATACCGGGTGGAAGTGTGGAACTCCTCACTGCTCCGGTGCTCTGAACGGCTGACCAACTCTCTCACACAGTGCACTGAAATATTTTTCATTGAAATATCTGTGAAGCTTGCAGTAGTTGATAAGGTAACTTCTGACAGGGGTCTAGTTCTCATTCTTTTTCAGGATGGTGGGCATGCTCACGCAGTGTTGTTGCATTGCACCTTATCACAAGTGCTTGTGGAGTAACTTCAGTGTAAGAAGTTAACTGCCCTCCAGCTGGCAGGTGATAACTTTGTGTGTAATGGTGTAATTTTGTTGTAATGTGAAGAAGACAGAGTTTGCTTAAATGACCCTGAGAATCAATAACTTAGAGCTCTGTGAATTACCAAACCTTTCCTCCAGCTACACCTTAACTTCCTAAGGCTGCACTGCAACGGAGAGGTAGAAATGAGCAGACTTGGCCACTCCAGTGGCTACTCCACTACTAATCTCTTTGATGATCTCATGGAGACTACTGGTAGGTAGAAGTTGATAAAACATAAATCCTGAGTTATGCTGCTGGTCCTTTTGACGTTGTTGCCATTGACATTTCCAACTGTTGTCTTGGCTTCAGCACAAATACATACCTTTAGGCAGATATTTTTTTTCCTGATTGAAGTAAGTATCTAATTATGTTTTCCATTTATAATTGCACTGAAGTTATGGATATCATGATACATTACTGCCGGGTAAAGCTCGGGTGAGAGAGAACAAGCAGTACACAAATTACTCCATAGCTGCAGTCCACGTGCAACAGTTTGGCTTAAAATAGATGCAGGGTGGCTTACCCTGTTTTCATGGGGACCCCACTGGCACTAAACTAAAATAAACTAAAAAAGTTACTAGAGAAGCAGCACATCTTGTAGGTAGCTGGGTGCCCAGTGGCACCTCCAGTTCCCAGTGAGATGCCCTGGAAAGTCTTCAGAGCAGGAACTTGGATAATCTTGAAATACTTTAAGTCTAAATGACCATCTAAGTACTTCATGCGTGGAGGAGCAATTTTAATGGAAATCTGGAATTTAGGTCTTCGGTAACGTTAAAAGGGACCAGCATTAAATATTTACATTGAAGTTTATTTTTTCCCCTCTAACTTTTAATACTGAAAAATGAGTTACCTCTAGAGTCCTAGCAGTAGGCCCCATTCTTTTCTTTGACTGGTAAGAAATGTGGTAAGAAAATAGCTCCATACAGCCAGGCCAGCATGTGGGGAGCTTTGAAAGCTTTCTGAAAAAGGGATTGTTTTTCATACCCTAAGCAGGGAGGCAGAGTTTAAGAACAAATGAATGAACAAGCTGAAGCAGGTAAAAAAGTGTGGTGCAGAAGGAGGAGTAATCTCTTCCACTAGCAGTTAACCCAAAGAGGCAAAGGTTCTTAGAGTTGAGGTGTGTTTCTGACCAGGGGTAGAGGACAAAGACTCCTTCACAGGGGGAAATGGAGGAGGAAGAAGAGGATTTATGCTGCCAAGAAAGAGGTGGGACAGAAAGGGGAGTGGGGAAGAAGCTGGGCAATGGGTTGACTAATTTGTTAGTCTGAGAGGCACTAATGTTCTGGGTAAAGGGACATGGAGCAGTGTGAAGAGAGGCAGATAGAGCAAATTGGAGCTAGAAGATGAGAGCAAAGTAATAGCATTTTAAAACCCATATTTTTAAGTCTTTTTTGTAAGGAATCCTTTTCTAAATGGCTGTTATTTGCTTGTATATGGAAGAGATGCTGTATCTAAGAGCATGAAATTTATATCTCCGGAGTATTTGTAAGTAGCCCTTTCCAACACCTAATTTAGATCCACTGGAAGTCAAATGGGGACAGACTGTCTTTCTGGAAATAGATAAGGATCTCCAGCTGATAACCTTCTTCTAAGTTAGAGCCAAGGCTTCATCATGTAATTGCCAAAATGAAAGGAACGAAGGCACACGTGTTTGCTACTGGTGAGATGGGCAGCTCGCAGCCGTGCTCCAAGAGCGCTGCTGTCACTGTTGGTGCTGCATCTTGCCACAGAACTGGTGATGGTCCTTTGGCTCTCTCCCCTGGCCACCTGGTGAGCGACACACGCGCTGCCAGGGGACATTTATCACAAGTTCCTTAAGTGCAGCAAAAATCCGAGTCTGTATGAGGATGGGCTGACTGAAATGGGAAGGGTACTTAACCTGGCTTCCAACAGCGGAGCCCCTTGTTGTTAACCTTTCCTTGTATGCCTCTGTACACCTCACTTTTTTTCCATAATTTAGCTGCTACTTACAAGTACAGACGGGCTTTTTGCCACAGTCAGGTGGTGATTTCAGCATCTCTGCTTGAGCACAGCTCTTCAGCATTGCTTTGTGTGCATGTGGTTCCCCTGAGCTGTTCTGAGATCCAGCTGTACTTCACAAGTGGTGTGCACTCCAGGTAACAAGCTGTGCTTCTTACAAGGGGCGGCTTTCCCTGGGGATTTCTGTGGCCAAATGTCAGAGGGGCAGGATTCCCACCTGAAAACAAGCTGTGCTTCTTAGAAGGGGCGGCTTTCCCTGGGGATTTCTGTGGCCAAATGTCAGAGGGGCAGGATTCCCACCTGAAAACAAGCTGTGCTTCTTAGAAGGGGCGGCTTTCCCTGGGGATTTCTGTGGCCAAATGTCAGAGGGGCAGGATTCCCACCTGAAAACAAGCTGTGCTTCTTAGAAGGGGCGGCTTTCCCTGGGGATTTCTGTGGCCAAATGTCAGAGGGGCAGGATTCCCACCTGAAACTGCAAGTCTTTGTCAGGTTTGTGCAAGCTTAATCTTCAATATGCTGCTTTATGGGCAAGAAATGTTTTTCTGGTGGTGTTGAAGGACATGACCTCAGGATGAGGGAGCTTTGGTCAGGTTAGTAGCGTCTGAAATGGACAAAGGGATGCTGAAAACTGAAGGAAATTAATATCTAGCTGTAACCCTAGACTTCTGCAATCCCTCTGAAAAACCTGTTATTTCATCCATGTGTGAAAGCGGGACCAGCTTTCACATCTCAAGCTGGTGGCTCATGTAGAAGAATCCAGGCTTAATTCATCCTTGGCAGGTAGTGACTACATGTGTGAGTGGAATGAAACTCTAGTGTGAAGTGAGCATGCTTTATACAGAAGGCACTGAGGCATACACAGCCATGGTATCACTGAGTTTACATATATAGATAAAAATATTTCCATTTTTCAAATAACTGTTGTAAGTTACAGGAGGGACAGGGTAATGCCATGTAATCCACAGGAAAAAAAATGCAACTCAGAATAAAGATCACAGAATCACAGAATGTTAGGAATTGGAAGGGACCTCGGAAAATCATCTAGTCCAACCCCCCTGCCAGAGTGGGACAACCTAGAGCAGGGCACACAGGAATGCATCCAGTTGGGTTTTGAATGTCTCCAGAGAAGGAGACTCCATAACCTAATGTCATGATGTGCATATCACATTTTCTGGGTTGTGGTAAAGAAAGTTGAAAGGGGAATCCTACCCTGGAGATCATGGGTTTTGTTTCTCTTGGACGAAGTCCATCTTAGTTAGCATTGAAGTGAAGTGTGGTGCAGGGATGGCTGAGCTCTTGGGATCCTCTGCTAATTGATTTCATCAACTTTAGGACTGTGGAGAATAACATCTGAGCTGATCAAGGATCAGTGAGCCAGAGGCAGCCAAGAGTTGAGGAAGTGGAGAGGTGCCTGAAGCCTCAGTTGTTACTCACCATGACACGTGCAGCGGGGATCTCAGTTATGCGTGAAGATTGTCACAGCCAGAACAAGATAAATTCAATTTCTGCCTCGCAGAGACAGTTCACGTAGCAGGTATTAAGCTTATTAAGTGAAGAAGATCCAAGTGACACTATCTACTTCTGATCTAATTGTTCTCCAAGAGGGAGTGTTTTAATAAGCTCGCAACAGCTTCTGCCTTTCGGCAAATTAAGTAAGTGGGTCATTTCTTCCTTCAGCTAGCTTGAGGGTGAGGGAAAACTGCTGCTGCTAAAGCTAATTCAGTTTTTATTCAAGATTAAAGGATCTGTTGAGACCTTTTTTAGCCTTGGTGTGCTTACAAGGCAGACAGCTACAAGAAGAGCTTTGAAGACATTTTTACTGTAGGAGTCATACTGCTACGTTGGAAAAAAAAATTAGAAACCTTCCTGCTTCTTTCTACGAAAAATATTTACTGTATTGATATTTATAGCAGGCAAAAGCATTTCAGTGCAGCAGATCGGCCTCTTGTTGAATAAAACAAAACAAGAGCAATATTTCACTTAAGTTTTCCAAAAGATATATTTTTTTAGCAAGTACTGGAGTAAAAGGGTGAAGCTGACTGGGAAGTTACCAGTTAAATTTTGCATCTTGTCTACCTTTTATTAAAATGCAGCAGAAAGGGTTCATCGTAGTACTACAGCAGGAATGTGTGATTTCCTTCGAGCTGCCTTGTGATGGGGGGAGTCCCCAGCCTTTTCATCAGTATTTCACCCTCCCCTCGCCTTCAAAATTGCCCTTTAAGGACATGAAGCAGTGAACATCTACTGTCACATGTCCAGGGTGAAATAATCCCAGCCCTTTCCACTTCAGAAGAGCTCTGCAGTGATGGCAATATCATACAAATCATGCCATTTCCCTGCAGTTTGGTTTCTTTTGTAGGAGGGTTAATGATGAGAGCAAGGCTCTGAGTGAAACGGCGTAAGAATCGTCCAGACACCAAATATCATCCCCCTGTGAGAGTGGTGGTGGGAGTTTTGCAGCTGCAATGGTTCAGCTCCTGCTGGTAAACAAAGCCTACCATAATCGGTGCTGTGGCTCTGTGCCCTGGCAGTGGTGACACAGTATCATGGTGATGGATGCCCTCGGCTGTCCTTAGGAAAATGGAGCTGCTTATGCAAGAGTAAAATGGAAATTAAGGGCTTTTTGGTGGTGGTGGATCTTCTGCTTGTTTTTTGGGTTTTTTTTTGTGTTTTTTTTTTTTTTTGCACTTGTTTAATAGTTTTTTGTGGATAAGGAAAAAAATACAGCTGTAAGTACAGTCTCTAACACAAATGTAGTTTCTTCTAGAAACTGCCAAAAATGTCTGAATGGAAACTCCAGCTTCTGGTGTGCCTTTTTGTGGTAGCAAGGAGTTGACTTTTTAAAGGTACTATCTTAAAGGTCTGCATTGTGTGTTGCTTTTAGAAGTGCTTACCTACAGATGACTAGATACCTTCATTAGTGTCCCATGTGAGATCCTTGTCTCTAGAGAGGCTTGGACTTGACAGATGGACCACTCTGTGGATAAGGAATTGGCTGTTTGGTTGCATTCAGAGTTGTGGTCAATGGCTTGATGTCCAAGTGGGAGATAAGTGATGAGTGGTGTTCCTCATGGGCCAGTATTGGGACCAATGCTCTTTAACATCTTTGTCAGTGACATGGATGGTGGGATTGGGTGCACCCTCAGCAAGTTTGCTGATGACACCAAGCTGTGTGGTGCAGTTGACATGCAGGAGGGGAGGGATGCCATCCAGAGGGATCTGGACAGGCTGGAGAGGTGGGCTTGTTCCAACCGCATGAAGTTCAGGAAGGCCAAGTGCAAAGTCCTGCGTGGGGGTTCAGGTGATCCTGAGCAGAAATACAGGCTGGGTGGAGAATGGATTGAGAACAGCTCTGAAGAGAAGGACTTGGGGGAGTTGGTTGATGAGAAGCTCAACACAAGCTGGCAGTGTGTGCTTGTAGCCCGGAAAACCAACCGTGTCCTGGACTGCATCAAAAGAAGCATGGCCAGCAGGGCGAGGGAGGTGATTCTGCCCCTCTACTCTGCTCTGGTGAGACCCCACCTGGAGACCTGTGTCCAGTTCATTTGTTTGCCTGAAAGGGACTGCGTGTGGGAATTTGGGACATGAGTTGCCAGACTGCACACTTCACTGACCAGCAACACAAGTACAGTGATCTGTAGGCTCTGTAAAGCACATACCGGTGGGGTTTCCTGTTCTTCCAGTGATGTTTTAAAAGAAAGTGACAAATAGAGCTGCCTCCTGTGAGCAGCCAGCTCTGCTAGGGATGCTCAGCAGCCCCAGGAGAGGGGAGGGGAATACTCTCACCCTGCTTTGCAGTGCTGGCCACTGGCCAGGTTCGGAGTTCCACACAGCTGCTGGAAAGAGTAATATTTAGGGTAATACAGAGCCTAGGCTTTGTCTTCAGCTAGGGGAGAGAGCAGCTTAACAGCACTGAAGGCAACCCCCTTCCTACAGACTTGCTGTGCAATTTGGGCATTTCAAGTCCGATAAAGAGCAGTTGCTGTGAAGGCAGAGCAGCTGTGTCAGCTTGTAAGATCAGGACTGCAGGATCAGGGAGGGGAGTCTCGAAGCAGCAGCATCACCACTACCTTGAAGCTCAAACAGTGCCTAGTTGGGACAGATCACCTACTTACGATAGGGAAAGGGAAAAGATGGCAGCAGAGACATTACTTTTATCTTCCAAAGACTTTTATTAATAAACACCTGGAACATTTAAGAACTACTACGGGCCTTACTTTACGTGGAATTACTGCTTTATTTGCTCTGCCTCGTCTTTCCCAGCTATCTAAATGTCAGCCCAGCTCCAGTTGTTGTCTCTGCCCTCCTCTCCCTACCTCACTTGCCAGCGTAGTGGCATGTTTACCATCCATATATGCAATACCTATGCCATAGCAATAAGCACCACTCCATACACAAGAGTTACTATGCTACCACAGCTCTGTCATAGCCCAGGCATTTAGCTAGAGCTCCCCTGGGCCACAGAAAGAGGCTCCTGAAGGCTGTTGCTCTATGATTTCAAGTCAGATGCAGGATCACCAATGTCTCTCAATAAATATATTTTATCTTCTAAGAGGTTCCAGTGTAGCTTTAGATTCTGAAGATAAATAAAGTATTTCAACATGAAAACTGGCCCTTTACTGAAACAGCAAGGTTGACAAGACTATAAATTTAAACCATTTAGAAAAGTAATACTCGAAGTGGAGGAGGAAATACTCCTTGGTTAGGTGTGTTCTCTGGAGGGAAGCACAGAAGAGACCAAGGACAGTCACTGTGTACATAGCTATGGGCTGTACGTGTGTAACGGACACATGCACGCTCACCTGGGAAAGTGAGGAGGAGATCACTGTATGATGTGGACTACTTAGCCTCTGTTTCCTCACCTGCTCTTACTGGAGGGGCCTTCCTCACACCGTGCTATTATCCATTCACTTTTAATGAAATCGTCATCTGAAGTCATGTAAAAGTGTAGTATGAGTTTATATTTGTTCATGTCTAAACTGCACTGAACTTCCTTTGTACTGCAAGAGAAGAAGATTTAAGAGAATCTCTCTGAGTAGTCAAGCCTGATTCCCTTTGGTACTTGCACAAGCTTAACATGAAATAAATAAAATTAGCATGCTGTCAGGGCAAGTTGTTTTACAAACAAAAGTGTTTTGGTTTAAGTACTGAGGTGTCCGCATTCATTAGAGGATTAAATCCTTAAACACAGGGGTTAGTGAAAGGATAAAGCTCATTTACCTTCTGGTTTTCACACCCTGACGTGACAAGAACACCGTGACAAGAACTCTCTGCACAATGCCCCTCCCTTGGAGGCCCCAGATTAACAAGTGCTGTGCAGCAAGCGTAACTCCAAACAAGTGCCCAACATAATGTTCAGTCAACAGTACTCCCTCATCCTTCAATAGCCTCCTGCTTCAAGAGTTGTCTCTAGGAGAAAATGGGGGTGAGTTAAGACACTGCAGTACCAGGTGGCATTCCAACACATTACAGCAGTCTGTCGGGGTCTTGATTAAAGCTAAAGTCACACACCAGAGACAGGTGATCGGAGGGGTAATTGAACGATGGCAGCCTGTTGGGCCCAATTTGCTCTTCAGTCAGCAAGCCCAGGGCTGAGTTCACATTCAAGGCATGCTGGGAATACCAGATATAATCCAGCGTGTGCCGGCACTCTCCCGAGGGCCGGATCTTCCAGGTGGTGTACGGGGGTTCTGACTGCCCGTCGGGACTCAGCAGCTTGTATGCACTGTTTAAGTTGAGGCTGGAGTTAGAAAATTCTTTGTAGACCTCCTCGGTTGGCTCTGCATTGAAGTCTCCGCAGACGATCAGCGGGATCTTTGCACCTTGGGTAATACTCTTCAGGTTCTGGAGAAGATCGCAGCCTTGTGCGGACCGAAACCTCTCCCAGCCAGTGCGGGCTTTCAGGTGGGTGACAGCAATGCAGAACAGTCTTCCAGTTTCATTGCACTTCAGCGTCTGAGCTATGGCCACCTGGTTGGTCTTCAGCTTCATGGCGGTCAGCCGGATGTTAGCGCTGTTGATGAGCTCAAAGCGGTCTTTGAGGAAGAACAAGGCGCAGCCGTCCGGCCCGTTGTTCTGCTCCACGTCCAGGCACGGAGACCATGGCTTCGGGAAGAAAGTGCATTGGTAGCCCAGTCGGCTGAGGAGTGGCTCAAAGGTGTCAAAGTAGTGGTCGACCTCTTGCAGGCACAAGATGTCAGGCTTGTACGCAAGGATCTCCTCCAGGATGAGGCACTTCCTCTCTTCCCACTTCAGAGCTTCTATGGGGCACTGAACAAAGTTGTCTTTGCCTTCTCCGAGAGCTGGAATTAGCAGGGAGGGGGAGAATTAAAAAAAAGAAGTTACTGACAGCTAAACCGGGCTGTTTTCCTCCCGGCTTTGTGGAGGCCAGAGGAGCTGGTGGTGGATTGTGGCCCCGCAGGAGAGCAGGCAGCCTGTCACCCTGCATGAGGCTGGAACAGGGAGCGGCGTGAGGCTCTCACAACACTTCACCTTCTCTGCACAACACACGCACACCAGTTTACACACAGGTGCTGGGTTTTTCAGGAGTAGCTGCTGACTTTATGGGTGCCAGGTTTCCTGCTGGGTGTGAGAAGCCCTCAGAGCACTGAACTCTCTCAAAAAAACATTAAGTTCCCTTTACAGGTACAAGTTAAAGACTTCTTTCCCCTTTCCCCAAAAGTCACTACACTGTGTCAAGTGCTCCCACGTGTGGCTGCCACAGCTCCAGCCTAAGGAAAAACGCAGTGGGATAGGAGTGACTGAACTGCAGAACATTAACACAGTCCCTGCATGGGGGATTTCCCACCCCAAAAGATTTTAAGGTGAGACTGTTGCATAAACCCACTTACAGCCTTGATTTGAAGGCTCTGAGAAGATAAGTTAAAATTATTTTGAAGAACTAAGAATTCCCATAAGGGATCTGAATCCCTGAACAGTTCACCTATAAAACTAATCAGAAAGCCGTAGTGAAGCTTTACGAGGAATAAAACTTAGGGCAGGATGAGTCTTTTTCTGGAGGTTAACAACTATCTAAAGGTGGTGGGTCACAGCTTTTTGAATATGCTGCGTTAGGACAGGAATTCAGAGCTGCCTTTGGCATCACAGCCACAAGGAGAGACCTTTTTTACTTCCCTATAGAACGGAGGGCAAGCTGCTATTTCAAGTGGTGAAAATACCGCCCCCTTGCAGCCCTCAGCCAGCTGTGCCTCACATAACCCATGGGTCTCCCTTTGCTCTGCCAGCCCCAGGCATGCCCAACCACAGAGACACAGCTGCACGTAAAGGTTTTCATGGCCGAGTTTGATCTCAAGGTCACACCCTGAGCTTAGAGGCAGCTCCTACCTTGGGCAAGGATGTTCCACTGCATGACCCGAATGGGGCGGTGGTTACTGGCAGCGTTCTTCTTCAGGTCCACAAAGTTCCTCTGAAAGCGGGGGGGCCGTTTCTGCAGCACGATCTGACATTCCTCCAGCAAATCCTTGGGGTCTATAGGATCCAGCTGTGCCAAGTCCGGCTGCTCCAGGCAGTCCTGGTGCTGGGTCACGGCACTGCTGCTCAGCGTCTTGGCGAGCGCGCTGTAGAGCCGGCTCGTGCTGTTTCCCATGGAACACACTAGAAAGGAAAAAAATGGCGTTACGAGATGTCCACTGTGATCTTCTCACCACTCAGGCACCTTACAGACAACCTTGTCACAGTGCCAGCCATTTGTGGTTTGTGCAGGAGCCTGTTCCTGAACCTGAGATAAAATAAGGAGGCTGCAGGTTAGTTGCCCACAGTCTCATGTGGGCAGAACTGGTGTCACCAGAGGCTGCTGACCTCTGCAGCACACAAACCCCCTGGTGTAAGACGTCATTCAGGTGTCTTCTAAGGGAAGGAAGGAGTCTTTCATCCAGAAGAGCAGGGCTAAGATTAACTTCTGCAAGTGCTGTAGGAAACAGAAGACAGCATGCTTTCCCCCTCCTCAGAGAGGAGAGCATGAGCCCAGCAGTGGACACACCTGCTCTTTATTTCGGGTGCAGCATTGGAGACCTTATTGCCCTCTACAGCTACCTACAAGGAGGTTGTAGTGAGGCTGGTGTTGGTCTCTTCTCCCGAATTGCTAATGACAGGACGAGAGGAAATGGCCTCAAGTTCTGTCAGGGGAAGTTTAGGTTGGATATTAGGAAGAAGTTCTTTACTGAGAGGGTGGTTGGGCACTGGAATGGGCTGCCCAGGGAGGTGGTGGAGTCACTGTCCCTGGGGGTGTTCAAAAAACGGGTTGATGAGGCACTTGAGGCCATGGTCTGATGGTCTAATGGCTAGGAATATGATGGGATAAAGGTTGGACTTGATGACCCTGGAGGTCCCTTCCAACCATAATGATTCTATGATTCTATGATTTGTCTCCAACAGGGATGGTGCTCTGCAGGGCCCCGTACCCTGTGCCTATCTGGGATGCCTCCGGGCTGCAAGCAGAGCAGCAAGCAGGGTGACTCATTCCCTCACGTTAATATTTAATAGGAATCTCTGATCACAGCTTCGTTTGCTCCACAAGCAGCATTGTTTTCAAGAACGCGGAGTGGCCAGATGCTTCTGCTGGCTTAGACCTTCGGATGGGGAGTGGAGAAGGGGGTCTCTCCAGCTCCCCTTCACACTCCTATGCTCACCCCCCTCACCCTCCTCTCTCCCTTCATCTCCTTGTTCCTTCATGCTGTGCCCCAGCTCGGCAGCTTCCAGCACACCCTGTGGTCCTGCAGTCCTCCCCAGGCCACAGTGACCTCCTGCTCCTTTGGCCACCTTAAGCACATGTCCTCCAAATAAGCAGCTGTCCCCCAGCTCTCCCTGCTAGCAGTTAGCCCCTGCTGCCCCATGTCTCCTGCAGGGAGGTCTCCCCATCCCACACAGGGTCGCAGTTGCCACAGTGGGGATGTGTGTGCATGTGTCCACTCCGTTTTGCCCTGTGGCTAACACGCAGGAGGTGGCTGCAGCCCTCATCCCTTAGAAGAGGGTCAAGCAGCAGAGGCACCCCTGGCAGACAGCAGCCCTCATGACTGCTGTACTGTAATGTACCTCCTCCTCCCACTCCACAAAAGCATGACCAGTACCACCACGCAGCTGTAAGTGCCCAGAGGCTTCCTTACTTCAAGTGCACAGGAGTCTGAGTTTTCAGGGTCAGGCTTTCAGGGTAGCTGTGGAGGAGTTTGGTATTCCTACACATCTCCACAGTAAATCCTCAGCACGGCTGTGCATGTCCCAAGCTGTGGCTGATCCCTCTCTGGAGGTGTTCAAGGCCAGGTTGGATGGGGCTTGGAGCAACCTGGTCTGGTGGGAGGTGTCCCTGCCCATGGCAGGGGGTTGGGACTGGACAAGCTTTAAGGTCCCTTCCAACCCAAACCATTCTATGATCTCTGCCAACACTTCCTCAGGGGGAGGCGTTTGCTCTGAAGTGCCACCCTCACCCCAGCACATGGGGAATACTTGGAAGGAGGCTGTGTTTGCACTTTTCCACACTCAGCTCTCTGCCCGAGCAGTGTGCCTGGATGCTTGGCTTCCCTCCAAGCAAGGCAGGAAAAGCAGCACTTGCTCCACAGCGACTTGCACAAGAGGCAACACCGACCAAGTTCCCTTGTTGTCTCAAGTTACTGACTCCAAACACATTTTGCAAAGGTAATCTTGAGCAAAAGAACATCGGTATTGCATTGCTGTTTGCCCACAGTGGCATTTAAGGAAGTTTATTTGTACCTTTGAGTTACTTAGAAATGGAAGAGCCTTGTCATCTCGTGGCAGATTTGGGGTACTACCCAACACACGTGCACGTTCTGCCTTTGCTAGCCTGACCTACAGCATTACCAGTCCTGAGAGCTGGTGACAGACACGACAATGACAGCCCTGGCTAGAGGGGACAGCAGGCAGATGGAAGCCCTAACAGTTCAATAAACACTTAGAAAGAGTAAAAGAGAAAAGAAAGACCCTGCAGCAGGAGCCTCATGTCCTTGTCTTCAGGAAAGTGGGTACTTTTAAAGACAATAAAAATTGCTTGCTTCAACATATGTTTATATGTGTAAGCATGTCCCTGAATGCTTCTGAAGTCCTACACTGGGAATTTAAACTGTATGTAGGATGTCTTCCCTCACCTCCACCCCCATCTCCATCCTTTTAGTTGAAGTCCCATGAGTTCCTCAAACTGAGATGCGAGCCTGGGCTCACAAGCAGGGATCTCTTTCTAAGGGAACTGTGTTTGAAGTGTTCCAGTTTCTGTGGTCTTTCTCGGTTACAACCCTTGCCAAGAAGCCAAGTGCAGCTGAAGTTGAGGAAATGCCACTTCATAGTGAGGGAAGCTGGCCTGAACATGAAATCCCTGAGCAGGACCCCGACACGGCTGCGAGGGGATAGGGAGCAGGGGCAAAAGTGTGCTCTGTGGTGGTCACAGAAGAGTCCAGCTTACACACTGCTGGAGCTGCCAGGCAGCCATGCAGAAACCCAGAGACATCAATAGAGCTTTTAATGAAATCACCACAGGGAGCTCCTCGCCTATTTTTAGGGTAGGCACAGCCCGTAGGTAAGTGCTGCAGCTGGAGAGAAGTACAGAGTGTTTTCTGCTACCTCAGGGATGGCATCAGCAGCTGGGTACAGCCCTGAGCCCTGCATCCCACACAGCTCTGCCCCCAAAGGCACACCCCTGCCCTGCCCTCCCAGCACAGCACCAGCCAGGCACTGGGGAGCCCACGCAAAGGCAGGGTCTTCTGCACAGCCCCTGCCATGCCATGGATGAGCGTGGCTCACGCGGGACTCTCCAAAGCAATAAGCAGAGGAGTTCTTCTGCTCCAAGAAGCCATTAGGAAGAGCCTGGGCTGTTCGTGCTTGACCTGAATCAGAGGGAGGATGTTGCAAGGGATGAGCTGGCACCAAGGGTAAGCCAGGTGCAAAAAGCACCTAGAGCCAAAAGTCTACCCTGAAGCTCTGAGCAGCTTTCATCTGTTACAGCAGGATGAAGCCTAAGCTCAGTCATGCACCTGCCAAGCTGCAAACAAAGCCAGAGTATTGTCTGGATCTCATTGTTCCTGGGATCACGAGGTATCCAGCTCTTCATGGGGAGTCAGGCACAGCCCAACTTGCACGGGACATGCTACAGCCCAGCTGCAGCACAGATCTGACAGCTTCTAAAGTCATGAACACCTCAGGAAGGAAAAAGAGCTTCTGCTTTCTTTTGAGAGACCAGGGAAGGTTGGGTGAAAGAGGCCCTGGGCTGTAAATCAAATGCTTTCAGGCCTGTTGCAGGTGGCTTGGGAAGCCCTTGGCTGAAGGGGGACTCCTGCGGGAAGACTCCAGCTTAAGAAGACTGATGACCTGCACAAGTTCTTTGTCCCCAGAGTGCTGAAACAGTCACAGCACAGAATGAATGCAGAACAGGGGCCAGATCAGTAACCTGAACATTGAAACTCCAAACACAGAATCCACTCGTTATATTTGCAGTGCTTAACGTGTCTGTGGCAGCGAGGCAAGTACAAGGTCACTGTTCTGAGCTCCTGACAGTCCAAGTTGAATGACCTGTAACTTGCTGGGCCAATGTCTGCTGCCAGCATGGTGACACTGTGGTGCTGTGGCACATGGAGGAACACGTGGACTCCTGAGCTTGCACTTTAGCAGTGGGTGGTGAACGTGGATGCAATATCACAGTAGGGAACACCTGCTCAGCAGTTACTATACAAGGTGCTTAAAATAAAAAAAGAGCCTTTCTCAGCAAGGGTGGTGCCTCAGTACAGTAAGGGCAGGGGAAGACTTTAAACTGTTCCTTAACCTTCAGAAGAACAGGATTCAAAGCTCAAAGGTTTCTGTGTCATCCGGTGATGGCAAAGAAGATGAACTTCTAGGATCTCGGGCAATGAGCAGTCATGGACTTTATTTTAAGGACTTTGCTTCAAAGACAAGGCCTGCAGCGTGCAGGCAGACCAGGGCCCCTACCTTTTGGGTAAGGTGAACAGCAATCTGGTTTCCCTTCCTTTCATCTCCTACCTCCCAGGACTGCTTGTGGCTGCGAGCCCCCTCCCCACCTTGTCACTGCAGGGATCTCACTGCCACAGGTGAAGGGCTCCACCACAGCTGCAGCCTGGTCTGCACCAGCCCCTGCAGCCAAGGAGGGCAGCAGCAGCAGGAGATGCCTTCCCTGCAGTCCCAGCTCTGGGAGGAACTTGGCAGATGCCATCCCCATGTGACAAATCTGATGCTACAGGGTATCACACTACACATACAGCCTTGTTTGGGCCAGCGAGGGGAGCACAGCCCCAGGCCACCCACACAAAGCTGCAGCTGCTTGGAGTTAAGGCCTAATGTTGGCACCTGGGCCAGGCTGAGGCACAGGGGAGTCAGGACCCTCAGATGGGGGTTTGGAGAGCTCAGACGGGGGTTTTAATAGCAGGGGAGATGCTTCCTGGTCAACACCAGGGAGATGAGGGAAGCTCAAATCCTGCCCCGAGCAATACACAGAGCTGGTACTTGGCACAAGCTCTGGGAAGCCTTTGGCTCACAGGCACATCTGCTCCTCTTCCCTGAGGCTCCGTGAAGCTTCCATTGGGCCGACTGGCACCCTGCCCCGGCTCCTCCAAGAGTGGAAGCCCCCTGCCCCATCCTGGCTTGCAGCCCCCTCCTGTACACAGCACTGCAGGGAATGCACAGACTTCACCCCAGCCTGAGGGCAGGAGGGACAAGCGGGTCTCTGTGTGCCAGGTGAGTGCCACAGCCCCGGAGGGAGGGTGCCGGGATCGTCCCCTCGCCCAGCAGCAGCAGCCGGGAGCCTCCCCTGGGGGTGTGCGGAGCTGCTGGTCCAGACGGGGCTCAGCGCTGGATCCGGGCACAGAGGGAGCCTGATCCGTGCCAAGGTGCTGTCCCCACACCGGCTCCGGGCGGAGCGCCCGAGGGCAGGCGGGGCCCCGCACGCTGCCCGCGCTCCCTTTGGGGACAGGGAACGGGGTGGAATCCCCGACCGAACCCGAGGGCTCGGCATCGCCTGAGCCCGCCCGCGGTGCGTCCGGCTGTCCCCGCACGGGCTGTCCCATCCCCGCACGGGCTGCCCAGGGCACCCCCCGTGAAGGGCGGCCGGGACGGGCGGGGAGCGGCTCTCGGCAGGGCTGCGGCGGCAGGACCGGCCCGTCGGG
>VZRW01008036.1:138918-344417 GCA_013398125.1 Aegotheles bennettii
CCCCGCGGGGTCCTCGGCCGGGGGGGTCCCCGGGACGCGGTACCGGAACCCCCGCGCCCCCGCATGAGCCGTGAGCCGCCCCCGCGGGGACTCGCGGCCGCTCTCCGGGCCGGGGGGGCCGCACCGCACCCCCTCCGCGCTCCCGCGAGCTGCTTTTGTCACTGCTGCTGTCATCGCTTCTGTCACTGCCCACGCGTGCGGGCGCCCCGCGAGGTGCCCCCGGGCACAAGGGGGGTTTCAGCTCCCCGGGCACTTACACCGGCCCGGCGGGGCTGGGGGTCCGCAGGGAGGCGGGGGCTCCCCTTCTCATGGGATGAGAGCTCCGGCTTTCCAGGACAGCTCCGCGCTCACCTCATCCCTGCGGGGTGGGACAGCGTGGGAGGGGGATTGCGGCTCACCCTGGCCCCGGGGGACACGAAGGGCGCCGGGTCGCTGTCCTCCTCCTTAGCCACCTTTTAATCTCCTTGGAGACTCTCCACAGGCCTCTTGGCCCTTCTGGCTCTTACCCCGAGCATAAGGGAACTCACTTCGGATCACGTCCATCCCAGTCACAGACCTTTGTATTTGCCAGCTCCTTCCCTACAACATCGCTGCTGGGGCAGCTCCGATTTTCCTAGTGCCAGGGTCCCCCCAGGAACCCTTTCCTCCCTTGCTGGAGGCAGGTGCATCACTTGTCTTTATTCCACCACCCCAGACGGCTCTTCTTGCCCGGATTTGAGGGAGGGGTTTGCTAGGGGCTTGGAGGTGGCTTGGGAGAATTTCAAGAGCTTCCTGGATGTTGGAGGTATCCGTTAGCTCTCTTTCTGCCCACCCTCTGCTTGCTTTGCTTCTCTGCCTCAGACTTTTCTGTGTCTCTCTCATTTCCAGAGCTGATTTTGATGCCTTGCACCATTTTGATGCTTTGAGCGCAGGGCAGGAGCTTGGCTCTTATGAGCCATGCTGATTCCACCCCTGAAGGCTTGTGCTGATCTGTTATTCTCATCTATAATTTTATACATATCTGTTTATATCATCTATTTATCTTTGTTCCTCTTTATGATTGTCAAAAAAAGCCCAGATGGTGGTAGACTCACATGCCCTTTGCTGGCTGTGTTTTTCTCTCTACGCTGCTTTTCTGTTGAAGAAGAGTGAGTTGGGACATGTATGGAGCAGCTGCAGCTTCAGAGGTGGGTCCTGGTGCTACGTGCTTGAACTTACACCTGGGCATGGGTAGGCTTGTCTGCCCCTCGCTAAGCACAATACTGGAAACTCTAATGGCTAAAGGATTTAAAATGAAGATAACTAGAGAACAAGAAAGATAATTAAACAAGAGAGATAATTAATCAATTGTTTAAGGTAGGTAATTAGTGCCCTGCTAACTTCTCCAAGTTTTGTGTTGTGTGAAACGAAGCAGCCGTGCTGCCCGTCCCAGACAGAGATGGGCACAGGGGAGAGGTGGCTGGAGAGCCATGGAGGGCAGGGCAGGAGCTTGGCTCTCAGCGCTTTCAGACACTGTGACCACCCCTTGCACACCTCAGCTCGGATACACATCCTCTCCACTTCAGATCTGCGTGGGAGAGGTGGAGGCTTGGTTGCCATGCAAAGCTCTGAGCCCCGGTTCCTTGCTAAGCAGACTGGGCGCCTCACCGGACCTTGGCTGCTCTCGAGTCTGGGCACCGTTATCAGACGGGCACACTCCTCACCAGGAGTTGGTTTCTGTGCCTGCTGGGTGTGATCATCTGGAACCAGCGCTTTTCTTTCCCTGTCTAGAAGGCCGGAAACTTCTGGAAGGAAGAAGTGGTTGGTGATCCAAGTGACCCATGAGCTAGCCTAATGGCCCAGCCCCTTCTGGCAGGATTTGGAGAAGCAAATATACAACAGCAGTGGCCTTAGGCCCAGGTTTTGCTTCATTATCTGCCCTGACGCCGCCGGCAGGTGACAGACTTGGTGACAGGGAAGCTGCTGGCTGACTGTGTGATCCTGCTCAGGAGACAAGGCAGCTGGGCCCATCTCTGAGCTCCGTGTCCTCAGCTCCTGCCAGGCAGTCGCTGGTGTTCAGGTCTATCTTAGCCCGATGGCTCTTCATTCTGCTTCTCCTGCCTCATGGGGAAACCCTTTGTCCCCAGTGGTGGCTGCTCCTCCTCCCTGCCTCTCCCCACCTCCTGCTCCAGCAGGTTTCGGTGGGCAGCTGAGCGCCCAGAGGGCTCAGCGGCCGTTAGGTAACCGGTGGCTGGGAGGTGTGGTGTGTTCAGGAGTCAGTTTATTACTCTTATGACTCGATTAGCTGGGTTTAGGCCAAACAACCTCCTTATGTGATCTGTGAGGAGGAGGAAGGAGAGGGAGTTTCCAGCTCCTGGTGGCACTGAATGTGCTTTTCTCGGCTTTCCTAAGCTGTGTGTGCCCAAGCCAGGGTGACAATAATGAAGGTGTCTTTGAAAGAAACAAAAGCTACTGATGAAGCACGAAGCTGTTTTCCACATCTACCACTTTGTTCCCAGGATTTGGGAATAACAGTGATTTAGTTCCAAAGTATGAGTCAGTGTTTGGTTGGCGTCTCTAGGAGTGACTTCAAAGTCCTGAGAGGCTGCCATGGAAAATAAAATCCTCCTGAAAATACACAAAAGATGCAATTAATTTTAGGTGCATGTGACTTGGAGAGAAGAGAGAAGTAAGTTTCCTCTGAAGGTGATTTCAGCTATCCCGTGCACATCTGGCTGATGTTTCCACTAGCTGAGAGCTGTGAGCCAGGGGAGAGAAGGAGGAGTCCAGGCCAGAGTCTGCATAGACTGCGAGAAATGCTCTTTTCTTAACCTTTTGACCTGTTGTTACCCTGGAGATGCTGATTCTTCAAACATCCTGGTCACTGGGCAGACTGTTAATCTTTTTCCAATGCTGTGTAAATCCCAGGCCCAGTGGAGCTGTTACTTATTAAAATTATGCATATGACTAACGTTTTCCCAGCATGTAGTAAAGCCAGTGATTTCCACAAACGCTGCTTCCTTGGGGTTAATAATGAGCTGAGGATGATGACCCTTCCACCTTCTTGGTCAGGCAGCTATTCCCAACTGGTCATCCCTATGTCAGGAAAGTGCTTGTGCAGCGTTGGGTGCTGCTGCCCTAACACTGCCAGCATTGTCAGTGAGAAAAAGCATGATCTGAAAGTAAACTGTGATCCTGTGAGGGATGGACAGTCATCACTGGAATATCACAGTGGATTAACAGGAAAAATCCTGTGGTGTTTTGTGCAGCAGTGGTGGCTGCAGGTGTGGTGGTTTCTAACATCCCAGCACCTTCTTATTTCTCCCACAAGGAAAGCCATCTCCTGGGATGGTGGCTGCTGGCTGCTTTCCCATGGGATGCCCCCCCGGGATGCCCCTTTGCCCTGCCACGTGCCCAGGAGCCCTTCATGTCCCCACCATCACTCTGCTGTGGGGCATCCTCCTTCCCCTCTGTGCCTCGTCTTGGTTTTGGGCACCTGGGAGGAAGGTGGGAGCCAGGACTTGGTGGCAGGTGTGGGGTGGCAGTGCTGGGTTAACAGTTGGACTTGATGATCTGAAATGATCAACCACAATAATTCTATTGATGCTATCTTGGTGAGTTTGGGGAGGCTACCCCTAAACAGGTTAACCTGAGGTGGCAGGAGGGCAGAGGATGGATGTTTAGAACCGGTAGCATTGCCATGGGTAGCTGAGATAGCTTTCCAAAGCACTCGGCTCTGATTTCTCAAGTCTTTCAGTGACTAAAGTGTCTCAGAAAGTGGAGCTTTGCCACTTTAACCCAATATCTGTTTTCCCTGAGAGATGAGTAGCAGTAAGTCTGGGCAGTGGATGGTGAAGTCTTCCATGCAGCCAAGGAGGAGAGGGAACCCTAGTGACACTTGTGACATCTTGTTAAATAAACACACGTCTCACTCCATCTCAGATCGGAATATGCACTGCCGTGTGGGGGATTAAACAGAGTGCTGCATGTTTAGAAGCAGGTGTCTGCCTAAGAGGCGTCTGCCTGTTGAATCAAAATTTCCAAGACCTCTACACATGGCAACCAGCTTTTGGCTTGACGTGCTCAGTAACTCTCTGAATCTACTTTGTGACAATAGTTTTTGAAATATTTATTCATGCTCCGAAGGCCTCTTACCTTCCTGGGGCAAAGCCATTTTGATTTCCTTTGATAATGCTAGCGACACTGAGGGGAATTGATGTGTGGGCATCTCTCCTTGGAGCCACTGCAGCCATGGGTGCTGCCATCTCACCTGCACCCGAGGAGGATAATTTATTTCCATTTAGCACATGGGAGAAAGCATTTCCATTCAACTCTGTCTTCTGAGAGACAGAAATGGACATGTTGTCCATTTAGGATGTCAATGTGACCACGGGCATTTTGGTGGTGGCTTCTGAACAGGGATCGGATGGTGACAGGATTTTCAGAGGAGTTTAGAAATGTCAGGCTCTGCAAGGCCTGGCAGGGCTGCCACGTCCCCCTGGCCCACCAGCAGGTGCTGCAGCCCTTCCCCAGTGCTGTGTGGCAGTTATGGGTGATGTAGTGATGCAGGAGTGGTTCACCCATACCGGGAACATGAGGCAAACGGGAGACAGGTAGAGCGAGAACTGTGAAGAGCCTGGGATTCACACAGCATTGATTTTGTTTGCTGCTTTTCCAGAGCCCAGATCAGTGAAGGTGCTGTCCCTGTGGAGCTCCTGACCCTGGGGAGCTCTGGGCAGTGATGCATCTCTGGACACACAGGCATGTGGAGGCAGGAGGAGTGGGGCTGGGGCTGCCCATGAGCACCATTCATTGCAGCTGGTGCTGGGGCCATCCTTGCTCCCTGTTCAGAGCTGCTCTGCAAATGTTGCTCTTTGCTATGTGCTCCAAGAGGCAGAAGATGCAGCCTCCTTCCCAGTGACTGCTTCAGGGGTGAGAGTATCTTAGGCCAAGATAAGGAACCTTCTTGGTGTGAGCNGGAGTGTCACCCCAGATTGGTTTAGCCCTCTTCTATAGTATTGGAGGAAACATAGTTTTGGGGGATAAGCCAAGTAGAAGTCTGTCTTCCTACCCTCTCCTTTCGTCCCCTGTTCCCTCCCAGGGAGGTCTGGCTGGGATCCATTCTTCCTCCCCCTTTCAGCAGATTGCAAAATGATGTATTTGATTTCTGCACCAAGAACACCACCTCCAAGCAGGGTCTGAGATTCTGGCTTGCCAGGACAATGAGCATGAGCTGGTAAGAGAGAGAAGGGTGATGCCAGACAGCTTTAACTCTGGTTTCAAGCAGTTTTGAATGATTTTGTTACAAAGCCTCACCCTGATGTGTGTAAGGGGTGGTGAAGGAAGTTCCTGTGCTCCTGCCCTTAAGCACTGGGCACCTGTGGTCTGGGGTGGAGAATATCTGCCTGGCTTTATAGGTGAGCCTCTCAGCCTGCTGACCACAGTGTGGCCTGCAGCAAACCCAGGTACCGATGTCTCAACATCTGTGTTGCTTGTGCAGATTGTGTCGCATATCAGGCTGGAGACTTGAGAGGTGAAGTACAATAGGGACCACCTGGGCACCCAACCATCTCATCACCTGACTGCTGAAGCCCTTGAGATCATCTAGTGTCCTGTTTCCAGCCCCATTTGAGCAGGCTCAGCTGTTTTTCCAGTGGTAGGGGTGCAGTAGATATACCCTGCCTGATCTAAACATTATAAATCGGAGTCCCAGAGTTTTGGGGAGCTGCTCTGCAAATCACACGCAGGATATTTCTGTACTAAGCTACATTCCTGCTACCTGAGCTCCTCTTGAAAAGCAAAGCGATTGGTACTGGTGGAGAACTGTTGTCTTTGATGTGGAGATGCTGAGGATCCTTGGCTGGACACCAAGCTCCTCAGGTAAAATGGTGTTAATGTTCATCTCAGGAAATCAATACAACTTTGGTTTTTCACGGTTTACTGCCCTGGTTTCACGGTACCTTGGTGTCTCAGCAGATGAACTCGCCAGTCATCAGTTTCCAGCTAGTAAATTTGTAATCCAAGAAGGCTGGAGCGGTGGAGCCAGCAGCCAAGCCTGGGGCCGAACTTTCCACCCGGGGGTGTGTTCGGCCGTGGGTTGGTGGTTGGGCTGCCCCGGAGGCAGGGCTCAGGCAGCTCCCACTGCCTGGCTGGCATCCAGCCCTGCTTATGTCACCCACCCCTCCGGTTGTGCAAGTGTCCCCGCTTGCCCCCCCGATGGCTTTCGTAACCGGGCTCTGGGGTGCTTTGCCCTCTGCCCCACCGGTGCCCCAGGTCTCCTCAGGACACAGGCTTTGCTCAGCTCCAGCCAGCGTCAGTAGGAATGGGGGAGCCTGAAATCCGGGCTGGGAAGCTCTCGGTGCTGCTGGTGGCCGACCTCCCAGCTTGACACACCAAGTCAGAGGTGTCCTCTTGGCTGCCGGCTGGCCCCGTTTTGGGCTCTGTGCTCTTTCTGCAGCTGCCCTGGTTTTGCTGCTCCCCAGCCGTGAAGGTGAAGGCTGGCAGCTGGCACCTTCCTGAGTGGCTGGCTGGGCTGTCTCCTCGCCAGCCGTGTGCCAGAGGGCTTGCTCCGCCGGGGGGATGCAAACAGGTCGTGGCACATGCACCCGGGCTCTGCCCAGGGACAGCTTTGAACCCTGCAGAATTTTTCTGCGTATTTGATAGCAAGTCCCTCTGTGAATTGCCTGCTTGTAACACATCAAACATAGATTTAATTACAAATAGATTTGTCCTTCCAGGGCAGCTGTACGAGGTGTAGGAAGGTACTCTTCCCTCTGCAGGTTCATGCTGGAGTCTGGGTGAGACTGCTGTTGTTTCCCTCAGAGAGCGGCTGGGCTTTCTGAATTCATTATGTTACAGTTTCTTTCTTCGGAAGACATTCTCATTTTACCTTTGTATCACAAGGATATTAGGGGATTGATGCAGGCTCTCAGTAATAGACTTGCAGTAGCTCTAAGTTCAGAAGAACATTTGCAGAGAAAGGCAGGGTCAGAGGCTGATCCCTGCAGTGTGAAAGCATGGCTGTGCCTGGCACGGCTGGCTTCAGGGGTAATACTGCCATACATCAGCCTCCCCCAGCTCCTCTTCAGCCTGGTTGTTTCAGTGCTTTACTGCCCTAGGGTTTGGTGTGTCACCACGGCTCAGACCTGGCATCCAGGACCAACACCATCTCCATCTCCTGCTCCAGTGACCTGTGGAGCTGGCTGCAGCCAGAGAGGTGCTCCCAGGCACCAAATGGCCTGTCGTGATGCTGGGTTTATTATCTCCTGGCTACTTGGTGGAAGCATTGCTGGGTTGCCCAGGACCCTCGCGAGCTCCTGCTGAGGGTGTGTGTTTAGGTGACATTCCAGCCCCGACCTCTCAGTGTGAAGTAGTAATGCACTTGGTGGCTGATGAGTCGAGGGTGGGGAAAGAGTCACAGAATAGAGCCAAGAGTGTGGTATTTTAAAGAATAATTTTTAAAAAAGATGAAACTTTCAGGGTGATTTCAGGATTTCTGTATCCTGGACAGACAAGGGGTTGTTGTTTGAACAATTTGTCCTTTGCATGGGTGCGGAGGCTGCCCTGTGAAAACCCTTTCACCCCGAGAAAACAGGAGGCTAAACCCCTTTCCCCTTCACTGAGCCAGGTCCAGGACAGCAGCAAATTTCCCCTGAGGTGGACAACCAGCCCCGGGCACTGAAGTTCATGGCAGTGGGGACGGAAGGGTGGTGGGGAGGCAGCCTGGTGACCTGGCCCTGCAGTGGGGTGGCACAGAGCCAACCTGTGCACTGAGAAAGTGAAGCCGGAGTGGTTGATCATTACTGATTCCAGTGGGGCTTGAATGCATACCCTGGAGGGGAAAGGCTGGCTGTCCCACCAGCTGTGACCAAGCTGAGCATCCCTCCTGCAGAGCCATTCAGGAGCCAAAGTCTAGCGAAGTAAAGGTCTGATTTTCTTTCTGGCTCAGAGGTTTTAGGGCACTGTCAAAGGGCAGCATCTGGCCTGAGGTCAGGATTTAGTGCTCCTGGCAGCACTTATTCTTAATACAGTACTTAATACATATACAGGAAAGAAAGCCCCACTTGCCACTACGGACCAAAGCTCCGCCTGGCTGCTGGTGGTAGACACGGCTGACTTCACCTCGTCCCCAAACCCTCTGCAATTACAATACTGGCTTTTCTGGTAAACATAGGAAATTACCATTTGATTGTGCTCATGAAGCAGCATGGTGGTGCCACTTTAAGTTGCAATGGCCTCTCTCCTCTTGAAGGAAACCTTACCACCTATGCTATCATCCCGATTTAAGTGGCTGAGAGTGAAGATGAAGGGCAGCTCCATTTCTGGTTTCTGAGACAAGCAGGATAAATGAAACGGCACTGCACCTCCAGGTGAGGTGTTAGGCAAAGGGCAGAGCTGGCCCCGCTTGCAGAAACCCAGGCGGGCTCTGCACATATTTCCTTGTCTGGAAAACAGTGAGGTTTGACTGAAAAATAAACATAGCCCCAGGCTGTTTTAAAGGGGAAAAACACAAGCTCATGTCTCTGACGGCTTCAGGTCGTGGGGTGAGTTTTCTGTGCCATTTTTGTAGGTTTCAGTGTGTGAGCACGAGCCCTGCGTTGCTTTAACTGCATGGCGCCAGGGCCTGAGCTGGCCTGGGGAGCTCAGCACAGCTGGGCCGGTGCCACAGCTGCATGTGTGGGCACATGGCAGAGCAGGGGCTTTTCCAACACACCTTGGTTAATAAGCACTGTGCCTTTTCCAGCAAACTGTGTCCAAGTCCCTCAATACCTTCCACTGGTATGGATGAGCGAACTCCGCAGCAGCTTATTTTTAATTAAAAAAATAACAATTAAAATAAATGCTATATTTTAATAATAATGAAATATGAAATGATAGTTGTGGGTGATGGCATTTTTTATTTGCAATGTCACCTATTCAGTGTCTGCGGCTGTGTGCTGCATGTCTGCTCTGACCATGTGGCAGTGCCCTGCTGAGGCCACTTGCAGGGAGAGGGGACATTGCCTTAGCTGTGGATGTGGGGGTGCTGGGACCCCGAGGCTGTTTGTTTTTCAGATAGTGTTCACTGCCATTTCTATTTTATGCATTTCCAACTGCTGTCCAGCTGTCAGGTTGCTTTGAGACAAGCACAGTGCTGCCCACAGGTGATGTCCTCTTGAGAGTGCTTGGGGATGCCCAGTGCCAGGATCCCTGGCTCACCCTGGAAAGTGGATGGGCTTCTCCTTAAATTGGAGAGTGGTGTGCCAGCAGCACCTCCTGGCACCCGAGACCCCCAGTGGTGCTCACCTGGCTGTTTGCACAGACTCCAGAGGTAGCGAGGTCCGTCTTACTGATTCCCCTTGTGATCGCTGGGTTATCTTCTGCTTTGTTTGGCAATGCCACAAGAGCAGCCATGCCTGTGCTCAGAAGCACTGCTGTTCCTTTGCTTAGCTTGTTTCTTTCTCTTTTGATGCATTTCCCTCTTCTTTTCAGAGTTTCTCTCCTTGCAGTAACACTCCCTTCCCTTCCCTTCCCTTCCCTTCCCTTCCCTTCCCTTCCCGGGTGCAAACTTATCCCCTTTCATTTCCCCAAATGCTAAGAGATTATAGGATGTGTAGGAGCCCCTTCTCATGTTGGTGACAAACTGGGTGTCTGCTCCAGGTGAATTTGCCAACTGTTGTTTTTCTCTTGCTGCCCACCCCCTTGGCCCTGGTTTGAAGGTGGTGGTGGACTCCCAGGCAGGCACGCTCTCCGCACCCCAGCCCTCCCTCCAGCTTTGGGAGCCTGCTCTCTCCTCTCCTGGACCTTCACCATGGAGTGAGAGGACCTAGGGCAGAAATGGAATCTGTTTCTCGTTTCCATCATTAACTCGTCAGGCTCAAGGGGGGAAATCCTTGTGCAGGAGGTAGGGCAGAGCCCTCCTCAATGTTCAGGCTAGTTGTGATGCTGAGGACTTGAACTCCCCCTCCGAGTCCCTCTGAGCACTGTTGCCTGTTACCCAGCTCTGAGTGGAACCACTCTGCTTAGTCCCAAACGTATACACCTCTGCTAGCAGAGAAGTACTTCTTCCAATGCCAGAAAAGATGTGAGGCTCATTAAGAGCTCTTTGCACGCCAGGGTTGGAGGTGGGTGCTCGGAAATGCTCCCATGGCTGCGGGGTGGAGAGGGACGTTGCTTTTTAATAGCAGCAATGACAAACATTCAGTTTCTCATTGCTCCGCAACAGCTGATTGAGTTATCCCAGGCTTCTTCCCTCCCCAGATTAGCTCCAATAATTGCAGTCACGGGAACAGAGGTTTCATTACATTGCCCAGGGGGTGAAGGCCGGGGTTGCCACCAAGCTGCAGATGTACTCATGGCAGGTATTATTATAAGGATGGGATCTACCAGCACCTCCTTGCATGCTTTGGTGGGCTTCAGCTGGTGCTTGGCTGCCCCTCTGGCAATCAGAAATGTCCTGTGAACTCAGCCTTGCTTTCAATATGTATTTTTTTTCCCAGACAAGTGAAATGCAGTGTGCTGCAAGCGCTCGGTTTTTGTTGCTAGGTGAATAAACGAGTTTCTGCTGGGTTGTAATTCAGCCTTGTTTGCAAGTGACCCTTGGCGATCTCCGGTCCAGCGTTTCCAAATCTGCAGGTGCAGCCCCGTGTCTGCAGAAATCCAGCTTTCCTTCACTAGATGTCACTGTCTATTCAGAGAATTTCCGAAGCTGGTGGATTACTAAATTAGGAAAAAAAAAAAACCAAGCTATTTGGGGAGGGTGTGTAAGTGACTGACAAACATATTTTCCATTAGGTCTAAAATAAGAAGGTTTTCCTCTTCTTTATCCCCCTGCAGTTTGCAAGAGACATTCAGTGCCGTTTGGGAAAATGAGGTCCCTGGGAGCCCTTCCCAAGCAAGGTGTGGGAGGCTGGTGGCCACCTCGCCCTCGTGTGCCCTCGCCTTCGCCAAGTGCGGGTGGTAGGATGGAGTGTGCTATAATAATCCTTCCCTCAGGGCACAGACCAAAAAATAATAGTAGATAAGAAAAAGTCCACTCACTGCAATGAAGGAACAATTTTCATCTTGTTCCTGGAGTTTCTTTTTTTAAAAGATCTTTCTTTTGGGGTTGTAGAGAGAGTTGTAATTAACCCTTTAATTAAGCCATCAGGATAAATAGACTACAAAGAGATAAGAGTGTGTGTGATGGGCAGTTGTTGCTGGCTGCATTAGCCTCCATGTTTGTGTTGTCTTAGCTGGAAAGAATAAACATGTCTTGCGTGGCATAATGCCATTCTTCCTCTGGCTTTTCTTCCAGGTTTTTACTCAATTCTAAGGATTCTTCAGCCAGCTAGTTATGGCACTAATAGATAGCGCTTTAGGCAGAGCTGATAACAAGGCAAATCTGGCTTTTGCCCCTTTTTATTTACATTCTGGTGTGGGTTTAGCATCACAGATGCCCTCAAAATTACGGAATTTGCATCCTGAAAGATTTTAACTTGGAAGAGAGCGTTGAGAGCTGGGCTTTGCTACACTGGGAATATTGCTTCTTTCTGGTTTGGCAGGCAATGGAGCAGATAAACACACTGCTGTGCCAGACCTGCCTTCATTTCACCGTGTGGCCTTCCCCCCCTGCCCACCAAGGGGTGACACGCACGCACCCCTGTGCATTACACTGATACCTTCGTGCAAAGGGAAGGTAAAAACCCAGGTGTCCTCACTGAGGGTGACTCAACTTGGATGAGGGTGCCGCAGCGGTGACCTCCCTAGATGCAAGGTGACCTGCAACAGGGAGAGATGCTCATGAGATAGAGGTGAGTGGGCAACTTGGGCCCTCTTCTCAGCTCTCACCTGGGCGGTCGCATCTCTCCTTGCCTGACTGTGGACTGTTTCTGACACCCTTCTGCTGTGCTGCACATCAGCCCTGGGTGCAGCACAGAGCAGAGAGCATTTATTGTGTGTTCTTCCCTGTTTTCTTGTGACTTTGGACCTGGCTAATGTGCATAGCAAGTGGGTGACCTGGTCTCATGGAGCCCCCTTTTATCTTCTGACACTTGAATACCATGAAATTGGGAAATGGTCAACACTGCCACCTGGATGTAAGACTAACAAGTGGTCCTACCCACTCAGTAAGGCCTTGGATGGGACTTGTGTGCTGGAATTACACCCCCTTGCACGTCTGATAGAATTGATCTCTTCAGCACCTCTGCTTTGCCCTTGGTGGAGTGGGGAATGGGGACCCACTCCCTCAGACACTTGCAGACCTAGCGATGAACTGCAGTGGCTTTGTTACATTTTGTATTTACTGGGATGCAAGCAAAATCCTTGATCTAATGCAAACTTTGTGGCTATTTCTGGGGTGCATGTAGGGACACAAAGCACCCGTGCTGTGTTTTACTACAATTTGTCTCTGTTCTCATGTTAGCTACTTAGCAAAATTTTCCTATTCCGCTTTCATTAGCTTAAAAAAGCTGCAGGGGGACTTTCTGCGGCAGCGCAATGAGCCATGCGAGCTCCCAACTCGCCTCTTCTCTCCTCTTTAATCTCTGTAAGGGCACAACAGAGCCCCAGACACCGGCTGTGGGCTGGAAGGACGTGCCCCATGTGAAGGGGGTTTTATGCCTCGCCTCTCCATTATGTGGTTCCCTCACATGGGAGGAAGAGGCTGAGGGTGTACGGAACAGTGTGATGGCTCAAAATCATCCTCCCTCCAGTCCATAGGGCTCTGCTAAACCAAAAGAGAAATGGAAAGAGCAGCCCCGTGTTGGATGAATATCAGTTAATGCTTTTACAAAACATGCCTTGAAAGGCCTGGAGTGAAAACCATGTGTGGGGAGGAAGCCAGCAGACACAACTGAGAAAAGGCAATTGCTGTTTGTAAAACATTCAAAGGAAACGGAGCAGTATTAATTTTATTTGGAATTTATAATCAAAGGGAAAGTTGCTGTTTTGATTGGAGATGGAAAATTGCCTGGTTATCTTCACGTTTATGGAACCTGCACGGGGAAGTGTTTCTCTGCTGCTGTAGCGAAGGAAAATATAAAAAGGAGAGAACAGAGAGGGGAAGGAAAATATCGCTTTTGTGTCTGCTTTGTGTTCTGTGACCGGCATTAGCAAACAATCCTGTTGCTTTTCAGAGCTGTTCTCCTGCGTGTGTGGGGCCTTCCCAGGGAACAACAGCAAGGCACAGGCTTCAGCAGCCGCAAATCTGGGTGATTTCCTTGCTTTTCTGCAACTTCCTCAGTTCTGTCGGGCACCAAGCTGTTGGCTGTTTTTTCAGCCTCCTTGTCTGTGAAATGGGACAATTCTGGTTTGTTTTGTAGAGGGTGTGGGAAGGTTAAGGGTTTTTCTCTTTTTGACATATCCAGAATCAAAAGCATCTCGAAGGTTTTCACTTGTTCAGTTTGGAGAAGCAGGGATGAAAGGCACGAGCATCAGGGGTAGTGCAAAATGCCACATCTTGGCAAGGATCTTTTCTCAGCTGGCTTCTGTAGATCTGTCTGGCAACCCAGTCAATGAAAAGCAAAAAGAGGGGGAAACCCCAACCCCACAGCTTGACCATTTGTGGCACATAGATTTTATTTATTTATTGCAGCTTTGTGCAGCAATATTCCCCATCTCCAATGCCAGCATCTTGAGGCCTTTTGGAAGGAGCTGGTAGATGTCCAGCACTCCTGTCATGGCTTTTCATCCATTCCTTTGTACTCTTAAGGTGCACCCACAGGCTCAGCTGGGCTCTGGTAGCCATAAATGTGAACCAACATCAAGCTCCTCAGTCCCTCAAAGGCAGAAGAAATGCCCATGAAGTGAGAAGCTTTAAGTTTTCCAGAGGAGTTCCACCCTGCCCACCAGACTCCCTGGCACCAGGGTGCCTGGAAGGTGAAGGGGTGCAATCACTATATTTGCATGAAACACATCCAGTCTTGCCGATCACCTTGCGAATCGTGGAGGTGAGATTTCCCCCCAGCCCCTCTGTGTGTCAGGATGGCCCGGCATGGGTGTCACCTCTTCCCTGGCATGTGGAAGAGTGATAAAAGCCATTATTATTTTTTTTCCTCTCATTGCTGGACTTTCAGGGGCTGCCATGGCCTGTGTGAGGCTGGCAGAGTGTTGCACAAATAACCCTCTGTCCTCGCAGCTGCTGGAGGCTGACCGAGTGGCATGGTGGAGGAGAGAAGGTGTTTCTTTTTGCAGCCAAAGTGCACAGGCAGAGAACTGCTGAAGCTGCGGGGCTGCAGGAGTAGCCTTGCTCTGGCCCAAGTGCAGGCACTGAGAGCAGAGCTGATGGTGATGCTTTTGTGTTGGCTTACAATACTGTCCCCTGGGTGCAGAGTGCTTAAAACCCCTAGGGTAAATGAGAGAAATGGTCAATAAATGACATGTATCAAAGGACACAGCCGTCCTCTAAGCAGCTTTCCTTGTGCTTGCCAAACTGTGGCCCAATATTTGAGCACCTGCATCTCACCGGGGCAGTGGCTGGAGGAAGCAGGAGGTGCCTGGGCTGTGCTGGGCAGGAAGCGCTCCAGCAGCACTCAGATGTGATGGCTCAGCAGGTGGAGGGGGGAAGGAGGCAAAGACAGCCAGACTTCTCCAAGGCTGTTCCCTTTTCAGAACGCAGACTTTTAAACTGCCCTTGCTTTATTTTTCCAAAGGCTGCGGCATGCCTGATCAGAGCTGGTTAGCATGAACCACTAGGTGTTTGAAACCAGAAGGGTTTGCTTTTGTCTCAGTGGCATCTGGAGGACTTGGGAAGCCTTTTAGGGCTTGCTCCCTTTCAGGAACAAGGATGAACCTTCTGTGGCTGCCTCCCCCTCTCGACTCCCCTCAAACAGCAAGTCACTGAATTTTTAGCATGTCCTTGATGGAAATAGCTCCTTAATATCAGTTGAGCTTTTTGCAGATCTCCCCGTCTCTTGGTGTTTCTCTGTTCCCTTATCTTGTTTACGAAACTGTATTATGTGAGACAAAACTCATTTGCTGGTGAGGAAGGGACATTGTACTCAATGGGATATTTACTGTGTACCTGAGGTATAATCTATCCTCTGCAGTAATACAGACTCCAAAATGAATGGGTATTTATTTATAATAATATAGCAGACAGTCCATAGGGAGGTGTCATCTTGTTCGTAATCAATCCCGGCGCGATGCTCTGGTTGCAGCACAATAACACTTTGCATTAAGTGATGAATTGGTTTAGTCTTCTCGTTCTGACTGTCATTTTTCTTCACTGAAGATGCATTGCCTCCATTATGCGACCCTTGTAGCTGAGCATCAAATATCCACGGGCGCTTAAAAGGGAGCAGGTGAGATCATGCGTATTCCCGTGTAGGAAGGGAAGGGAGCAGCCCCCCGAACAGCCGCGCTGTTGATTATAGGGAGTAATGGGTTCCAAATAGGTGACTGGGTGCAGCGCGAGCTGCGCTTGCGGTGAGGTAAGCAATGATTTATTCTGCTGAAGTGGGTCATTATTGAACTAACATTGTATTTCTGGATTGATTTCAACTCACAACTTGATGACAGAGTGGATATTTTACTGCCGGAGAAATAGACCATCCATGGTACCAAACAAGCTAGATATATTTTAAAAGAGACATTCTTGGTATGCTGGGGAAAACAACAGCAGCAAAACCTCTATTAAAAGAACTGAATTTGGGTGCTACAGAGATGCAATCGATATGCCTGTGCTGTAAATGTACGGCTGTTACCGTCAAAGTGGGAAACCTGCCCATTGCTCAGCAGCTCATGAGTGAGTTGCCAGAAAAATAATAACCTGCTTTATGAAAGATACTGTAGAAAATGTAGTCATAGCATCATATCTGAAGGCTGCCTTGGCTGGGGTCTGGATGTTTTGCAAGGTGATGCTGCCCGGAAGGGGAAGCCGTGGGATGGGGAGTATGGGGAGAGAGCAGCAGGGCTGTGGGACGCAGAGAGAAAGTGGGACCGGCTGCTTTCCTTGGTCCTGTGTCCTTCCCTCCCATGCTTGTCCAAATCCTAGACACCCCCTGGGCTGTGACTGTCAGGTCATTTGCCCGGATCACTCATCCAACAGGCCCAGACCTCCAAGATGTCCTTTAATGTGTGGCAGGTTGGGCTGCCCATGTACACCTTGGCTTGCACATCAATAGGTTCAAGGGCTGGGAGACTCTGAAGAGTAACAGGAGGAGAAAACAGGTCCATGTTTTTAATCCTTTCTGCTCCCTTGTGATACATGAGAAAAGCTTGCAAATGTCCTTCTGTCTTTGTAAAATCAGAAATACCAGGGGTACGAAGTCTGATCTTCACTGTATTCCCCTGGAGGCAACAGAAATGTCTCGGCTCTCAAAGGAGGAGATGCGATGTGCAGAGACAGCTCTTCTCCTTGTCTCAGGGAGTTAGGGAAGAGGTGAGGAAAATACACAAAACACCTGATACATGCTACGTGATCTCAGTAACAACCATGCTGTTTGCAGTAGGAGTAGCTAAAATAATAATCCTTCCCCTCCGCCACTTTTCCATGAAGCCTTCTAAGAAAAATGAGGTAGGTAAAAATACATTGAAACACTGGGGAGAAATTGGCAGGTTTGAAAGAGACTCAAGAACATCCTTGGCACCCTTTTATGCAGCACAAAGAAAATTGCTTTTCCTTCCTAGGCCACCTTTACAGAGCGTTTAATTTTAAGAAAAGCGACTTAGCTCTCCCAGGCTGCCCCGTTTGCTGCTCTCCCTCCCTGTGCCAGTGGAGGAGGTGGGCACTGGGCAGGTGGCTTTTCCCACTGTCCTCTCCCCAGCTGCAGAAACTGGTCACTGACTTAACATGGAAGAGGCCTCAAAATCAGTTATTCCTCGGAGGTGGGAGCTCCTGCTGGGACCTGAGCTCAGAGCCAGCAGGGGTGGGGACCGGTGGACTGTCAGGGACAGTCGGCTGTGGAACTGCTGGGCAGACCTCTGGCTCAGTTGCTGCTTCCCTGGGTTTGGGGTGAATCTGATGTGTGGGGGTACAGTGCTTGCTGCAGACCTCCTCTTGGTCCTTGGGTTGCTCCTAGATGTAGACGCCCATCACTTCAGTCTGGGAGGAGGCTTTTGCAACTCCTCCAGATCGGGCACTGGGCAGAGCAGATGCGGTGGTGCTGAGCTTGGGGAGGACCCCTTGAGGACTTACCTGCTCCTGGGGCATCCCACAGCCCCAGCCTGCATGTTGCCTGCCTGCTCTGCTTGTGGCTGACCTACCTCAGCGCTTCCTGAGGGCAAAGAGGGATGGTGATGGCCGGAGTGGCACATGCCCAGGCAGAGGCCTCTGCCAGCAGCACCATTTTGCAGTCTTGACAAAGGCACATTTTCCTCCTGCTCTTGATGAGCCCTGGAGAGAAGACAGAGTCCTTCACAAGGCACTCAGGCTTTAGAGAAGTGGGAAAACACAGTAAAATCAATATGTAGGGAAATTGCAGATGCTCTGGGGCCAAGTGCTCAATGTAACATCAAACTACCTGTCATAGGTGTCACCCTCCACTTCCACCGATGCCACTGAAGTCACTTTCTAAACTGCCAATTTGGAGCATCCTCTAGGTATGGACTGTAACTCATCTGATCATTTCCAGAGCAAATTCAACTCTCACTGTAATGCCCTGTTTTATACAGCCACCTCGGGTACAGGCTGTTAAATCTTCTCTCCCAAGCACAGGATACCAGGCTCCATTAGATGCAGCCTTGACATAAAGATCTTGCTACGGCATGCCAAATTCTTCCTTCTCAAATTCAATCTTTTGAAGAGAGGGAGCTTTCTGCTGCATGGCCATCTTGAGTCTTCCCTCCTCTTTTTGGAAAGTGAAAACTTAAAGCTCAGAGTGGATTTGCGAGGTTAATTATTGACTGCAGAGCATCTCCCCTAGCGTCTGGGAGACGGTGTGGCTCCTTGCTGATGTGTGCTGCTGACTGAGATCACTTGGGTCCAATTTCAGCCTGGTTACTGACCGGGGAAACAGCACAGGACAAATCTCTCCTTGCCTCAAATTTCCCATTTCTAAATTGGAATAAATACAGTCGCTTCCATTGTCTGGTGCTGTGACAGCGCCATCATGAGAGAGACTGTATGAGACAAGTATTACTTATGAATTTTCATTATAAATCCATTTGGATTTGAACTGAACTGTTGCCTTTATAATGGGTTTTAATTTAGATCTGTGGTCAAGAGTCTCTGGAGTGGTCTTCACTGAGTTAGATGTCTGACATAAACTAGCTGGCTGGGCTTTCATTACAGGCTGTGTAGGAAGCATCCCCTACAAAGACAGGTGATAAATCCAGATCAGCTGTGTTGGCTCCTGCTCTGTCCTTCCTGTGTGTAATAAAAGATCCAAGTTGTCTCGCATTCTCTGGTCTCTTGTGAATCCTGTGTGCTTGCACACGATGATGGCATTTCCAAAGGAAGTCTCTTTCTGTCTGTAGCTGTGATGTTCTGAAGGTGTCTGGTGTATTTTATTTGGAAAATGCTTGCAAGGCATGTGGAGTTACCATTGCCAGCAGTTCACAAAATCACCCTTCTTTAAGGGAAAACCCTCTGCTGTAAGGTGAGGTAATAACACGGAGGACTTGAAAATTGTTCCTGTCTCTTGCTCGCTGATTGGTGTAGCAGTTCTGCTTTTTCCAAGATGAACTTTGCTTCAATGAGTCTTGATGTTGCTGTACTGCATATACACCATGTGCTGACCTTGGGCTTGTCCTTACAATGTCTTGTACTTCAGTCTGTAAACCGTCTTTCTCCATGCTGTTGCCACTTTGCTTCCACCTCTCTCTGAGCCCTGCCTGAGTCCTAACTGGGTGGCTGGACAGCTTCTCACCTAGGTGAGATATTTGACTCACTCAGCTCCCTTCTGTCTCTTCTTTGCTCCCTTTTGATCCTGAAGCAGGTTTTAGTTCTGATGCCTGATTTTCCTTTGTGTCTAACTTGCTCAGGCTATTAAAACTTCTTAATATGATCACAATCTTGTTTCTTTTCTTTGCTGGCCTCTTTGGTCAATACAGCTGCTTGAAAGCTTAACTTCACTCTAATGTGTTCTCCAGCTCTGTCACTCAGCTGCCCTGCCTCCTCTACTAGCAATTTCACGGAGTCGGCAAAATCACCCTAATTCACCACTTTTAATCAGTCATTCCTGTCTAAATCCAATCTGTGGCTACAAAAACAATAGCGAGTCACTGTTCTTGCTGCCTCTGTTCTGAGAAAGGAAAAAGATGTGGAAGAGAAGGAGAGAGAAGGTGCCGCCTGCGTGCAGAACTAGAAGCTAAGGTCCTATCTTTTTCCTGCATGACATAAATCCCTATTAAAGTAAATGGGATTTATATCCTGCAGTGAAGAAAAAGACCTCGGGAGCTTTTGCTTGTCCTTCTGATTACCATAGCACTAAGGAGGTCATTAAAGCCCCCATTTCACTTCTAACTGAGCACCTTTGACTTTTCAGAGGTGCTGAGGACTTCTACTGCCTGCTGACCTTACTAAGAACTAGAAGTATCTGGCAGGTCCTGATGCACAGGTGTGAGTATCTGAGTGTTTTTGTCTGTGTTTGCTCTCTTTCTCCCCAGACTCACTTTATTAGCTCACTCATCTACAAAACTGAGATACCAGAATAGCCTGCTGGCCAGAGGTGTTGTGAGGGTTAATGACCATGCTGCAAAGTGCTTTGAGGATCATGAGCACTGTAAGACCTACCTACTTGGTAGGTCTTCAGATGAGGCTGAACTCACAGCCTTCTTTAAAACCACCTTGCCTTGGGCTGAGCTCTGACTGTGTCTCTGTGCTGTGCTGGGAGAGCCCCATGTAGGTGCAAAGAGAGGGGTTGCTTGTGCCCTCTTCTCAGGACCTCCAGTGTGTGTTGAGTCCATTGTGGTGGGACACTACCCTATGGACACAGAGATACTCTCTGCCTCCTTGTAAGATGGAAATAATATATATATCAGAAAAAATGCTGTTGAGATAGTGTATGCATAAAGATACATACATAAGATGTTTTTTTCCAAGCATAACTCTTGCCCTTTGTGGGATCAGATAAGGTCTCCTCTCCCCAGACAAATGACCACTGTGCATATGCAATTTGACTCTACATCATGTATGTTGTGTTAAATGTGTTTCTGTGCAGCAGCCTTGCATAGCGCAAAGAAACACGTGTTGTACTTTTGTTTAGGAAACCCAAGACAGAGAAAGGAGAGTCCTTGCACAGGCTGTATCTGTAACCAACCAAGGACCAAGCCCCTCCACCCTTACCAAATCACTGTCCCGTCAGAAGTCTGTGGTGTGGGTACAGTCATCTCTTTTGCCCCTCAGCTGTTGGACTGTCAATTCAGGGTCAATAACTGCGTATTTAGCAGTGGCCAAATAGGTCCTTTCCACACGTCATAGGGGCACAGGATGGCTGGTAGGCATCTTTTGATGGCTGATAAGACGTTTATGAGATCTCTCTAAGACTAAAAATAGGGGCTAATGCAAGGTGATCAGGGCAGGTTTTAAAAAGGAATTAGGCACTTGAAAGCCATTTAAATTAAAGGGCATGAGAGCAGTGACCTTGCAGAGTTTTATTTGCAAGCACTAGGTCTCCAGAACAGCTGAGTAACATCCAGATTGAAAGTAACCTGACCTAGAAGTGAACAAGCAGAATACGTGAGAGGCAAACGTGTGAGTAACGGAGGCCAGCACCAGAGAAGCAAGGAAGTGTCTATGTTTAAAATGGAAACTAAACAACCAGCACAAGAGCCAAATATAAGCAGAGGAAGGCAAGTGAGAGATGGAATAAACAATCTTTAAGGATGCTGTGGACAGTATGTACACGGATATGTTGGTCGCAGGGGTCACCAGTTCTTATTCAGAGCCATCAGCACTGGAGAAAATGACTACTGACAGGACTGGCTTTTGCCACTGGGACTTTCCCTTCCAAATGTTTGTTTTGTGGTGCAGAGGCAGCCTTACCTGCAGAACAGGCAAGTCCTTCTCTATGACACGTCGCTGGGCCATTCTGGGAATTGCTAATGGCCAAGCTGTATTTTGAACAGAGATTTATGATCGCCTTTCCAGTCAATTAAAATTCTAGATATTGCTAAGGCAGAATTCAATTAAGGTTAATTGGAGCTTCTGAAAACTGCTTTTCCAAAGGGAAACAATGGTGGGATTGCATATCCTAGAGGGTTTCTATCACTTTTAAATAACTTTCAGTTCTGTTCTTGCCTGACGCTGCTCTAATCTTCCCTCAAGCCCCACGCTTTCGCTATTATCAAGCAATTCAAATGTTGATTTTTTTTTCTGTCATAATTTATCATTTTGACTTATTTGTTCTTTTTACGTCTTCTTCTAAAGGCGAGAAAAAAAAACACAACACAGCACAAACCCAAACCCTGCAGTAGCCTGGAAATGTTTTTGTATCAGTCCCAGTGGCCTGACATGAAAGATATATAGCCACTTCTAAGAATTTGACAACACTTCAGCAACAATTATGCAGACAGGTACAATAACAACTCCCTTCTCTTTTGCTGTTGAGAGGGATGATAAGGCTTTAATGAATTGTCAATAAAGATTAAAAAAGAATAAAATAAACAAAGAGTAGAGAAAACAAGTGCAAACAAAATACGATTAAAATGCTACTCAGGTTTCCCATTCTACCCTAAATTTTATTTTCTTGGCATCAAGGACTACTGTGACAGTTCTTCACACACTTGATTGAACTGGGAAAACACATGGGACTGTATCTTAGTCACAGAATGCAGAACATGTAGCTCTCAGCTCACAGAGCAATCTCATGGAGGGGTGAATAATCCTTTCAGCAGTTCATTTTGTCAGAATTTGCAATCCGTTGTTTACTGTGTGGGGATTAATAACAAAATGCCAACGAGGAATTAAAAAAGCAAGAGAAGGAGTGATATAGAGAGACAGAACAGCGACAGCTGGAGGGTCCCGCTCCTTCTCGCCCCCGTAGCGTGTGGTTGTCACTTGCCGACTGGGAGAATTTCTTGTTGAGCTTTACTTTCTGTGGTTTCAGGAGTAGATTAACATTTCTCTCTGCACATGCCCCGGTGCTTCGCTGTTTAAAGGAAACCAGATCAACCCTTGACACAACTGTTTTTTAGAGTTTCCCTCTCTTCATGGGAGATAAAGGGAAGCAAAGCCACGGGCAATTATTGTGTAGAAGTTAAAGGGAAAAGTTTCTTTGATAAGAGATGATTGTGTAATTATACAATCGCCAAAGGAGAGGAACATGTAGGTGGATGCTCTCTCTGATGTGTGATTACTAATGAATTCTCTGTATTCCTTGTGGAAAAGAGCCACAACTGTAAAATTAAGTAGTCAATGCCTCTTTGATGAAAGGGTTTGCGGCCACTGATGTCCTTTATCAAAGTACAGTGCAGCATTGAAGGAACAGCAAGAATAGCAAGCCTCAGCTTCAAGTAAAGCAGTTGGAGAGGAGAAACTCTACAGAAGTAATTTCTCTAGGAAATTTTTTATAGCTTTTTCTAGTAACAGAATCCTTTTGCCTGGGAAAATGGTGGGTAGGCTCTTACCAGCAGGTATGCAGCTGCTGAAGTTCAACCATACAGTACCACACAGCATATGGGCAGAAGATATTAGAGTCAGTGTCAGATTTAGGTGCGTGAGTTAGTAAGGACTGACAGATACAGAGGCATTAAAAGCATCCTTGCTTAGAAAGGTGAAAAGTGCCAGATGACTACTTAGTGAAGCATGCATCCTACTTGACAGTCCAGGGAGTGCTAGGGTACATCTCTTTCTCTCTCCCTTCCTTTCCTTTTCTTCCCTTCCCCTCCTCCAGCTCTCCACATAAGCTTCTGCATTAACTTTTGAAAGAAACCTTTTCATGAAGCTTCCTTTTTTTCAGGCTTGCAATTCACACTGTGTTCCTAGGATAAAAATTTACTTGTTGAAGTGTATCACGCAACAGGAAAAAAAATATTTGTCTTTGGGATAAAATGTAACAAAGTCAGCTTTGACCTGAGATTCTGGATGTGGAACCAGGTGGGATGATGACACGTGGCAATTAGATGCTGCCTGCTGCAACTAAGGGGAAGGGATACTGTAAGCACCGAGTTGTTTCCTGGAAAATGAAAAGAGGAAAATGACATTAAGGCAGCGGTTACCATTCCCTGGGCTGCCTAGTGGCAAAGGATGTTGCAAGTCATAGCCAGAATGAGGGTGGACAGGAATCTGTGCATGGTCCTCCTGCCCTGGTGTGGCCAGGTGGACTTTCTCAGTCAGCGTTGCTGATGATATTCGTGCTGACAGAGTTATGTAAATGGTTGTTTATAACATCCCTCGCATGTTCCTTGGATGGAACCACCGTGGAGGGCTCTGAGATTCCCTGGAGGAGAAAAGTGGTGAGTAGCTGAATATTTTTATTTGCTAATAAATAGCTGAGAAGACCTCTTAATAAGGCGCTCCAGCTATAAAATCAGAAATTATCCTCCCTGCTCTTATCTTCTCTGGAAACAAATTCTGCTGCAAAGCTTTTCCTGGGCCATTTTAAAGCAGTATTGTTAAATACATTAAAGACCACTTATTTTGGAATCAGATACAGCTGAGAGACATTTTGAAACTCTATAACTAAATGGAAGACCTAGGAAAAAATAAAGCATTTTTGCTCAATAGCAATAGCTAGCAACCTAGATATTGCTGCCTAGGTAGATTATTCTAAAGAAAGAATCCATGAGCTGAAAATACTTCATGGCTGTCCATCGAGACATTGTGAAGAAGATTTAAGAGGATCTAGGTGATCCCAGCATCCACGGAAAAATAATGATAGCAAGGTTATCTGGCTCCAGGCTATCCATAGCAATCTCCTCAAACATTAAAAAAAGTGCAAAAGGCTATACAACAACCCTCATAGCTGATATTGTGAAATGAGAGGGAAAGGAATGCGGAAATAATACTTGAATAAACAAGTGGAATAGATGTATGACTAAGTGGACATGTTTCCCTGTAGATAGGATATGGGGAATATGCAGAGCTGAAGGAAAATGTTATACTGCAGTCTGAGGAAAGAGCACAGGCTGAAGCCTGAGATTAGCTACTGCAAGAACTGGGATCAGGTATCTTAAACTCTTCCTCTTTTTCTGCCTTTTGTTTTTCAGACTGGAAATGCTTTTTTCATGGGGGTTTGTACTAAAGAGGCTCAGCAGCGCTTTTGCCATTACAGCACATTTGTCTTGGATCACTCGAGATGTATTCGTGTGTAGCTCGGATTCTTGCTAGGCACTGAAAATACAGAGAGATTATTTTATTATCCCTTTACTGCATGGTATATTAAAGGTTTCAAGAAAATCCAGCCAATTGATCACAGAGCATGCTGTCCTTGAAAGGTGTGCTAGTCTTTCCAGTACATTTATCAACGAGGCAACTCAAAGCAATTCCGTGTTGGCATCAGATTTCACATCCGCAGGTTCATAACCAGTGTTTATATCCACACTTATTTATGTTCATCTCAGCTCCTGTGCTGAGAATTCGGGATATGTGTGTGTGCGTGTTTGTGTGTGTGTGCTTACATCCAGAAATGACTGAATCTTTATAGGTGGTTTAAGAAACTCACTTTGTGTTCATTAGGTTGACCTGTTCCCTTCAAAAAATAGGGCAACTTTTCCTTGGTAACTGAGAAAGTAATATCAGCATTAACAATGAGGTTCAGTTTTTGATATACTATGTTGTGTATCATAAAGGTTCCACATTTTTCCTCATACAAACTTATTTTTATTACATAAACTTATTTTTATTTATATAAACTTATTTTTGTTTCCTTGCTCTGATTTTGTTTTCCTAAAGATGTTGTAATGTATTTTTTCTGTAGCAGCCTATGGCCATCAGTAAAGGAAGCATCCAGAAGAACTGGGGCAAACACGTGTAAGTGTGAAATTTAAACAAATTAACTTTTATTTGTACAATTTAACAGTGGGCTTCCTTTTCTAATAATTTGGCCTGAAAAATATGAGTATTTGGAGCTTTAGTTATCTCTATAATATTACAAGATATCCTAGCAAGAGCTGCTGCACGTTTCATCTGATAGGCCTTAAGAATTCATCTGGTTATTGAACACCAATTACCCTGAAAGTATTTTAATTAGGAGACAAAACATATTCCAGTGATAAGCACAAAGTGAAACTTCCATGAAAATTTGTTCAAACACAGCTTCTCTTGCAGAACTCTTTGTGCGGGCTGAATTGTCAGAGAGGTGCAAATGTATAAAAGAGAAATTTAATTCACCAGCACATTCAGTGATAATATAGGTCACTGATAACTTCTGGACTGAGAAACTAACCATAAGAAGTTGCAATGTGAATGGAAATTTGGGTTCTCTGCTGTGCTATGTTAAGGTGCTTGCTGCCCAGGAATAGCAGAAGGTCTGAAAAACGCTTTGAGATCCTTAGGAGGTGCCATGGATGTGCACCTTACACAGACATCTTAATTACATACTAATGAGCAGAACAGTAGCAGATAGACGAGGGAAGGGCAATGTATTGTAGTCATATCTATCCTAGAAACAGAAATCAGCTGGGAGCTGATTTTGAAGTACCTTCCTTCCATTGGTAATTTTTATTTTCAGAGTGAAACAGTTTAAACTTATCTGCTTCTTTCTTATTTATGTTGATGTGTTTATATGATTATACCCTTCTAGGCTACATCTTTCTCTCCCTTATATCCGTGAATCTCCAGACTGGTGGGATTTTACCTGAGAAAAGAATTTAACACTACTTGGGCATTTATTTTTCTTTTTTTTGAGCATCTACTTGATTGTTCAGGGCCCTTGGGTTCAGTTGTGCTCCCCCCAATCTTGCCAGCATCGCAGATCTTTCCTTGCTAATTGAGGGGTTTTGGTAAGCACTCTTCTCCATAGCTGTTTGCATTTTGAACTTTTATGCAGCTTACTGGAGAAACTTCTTGTTAGTATTTTTTCTTTTTTCTTGGAAACATATTTAGAAGATAATTACCTCATGACTTTCTGTTATGCCAGCTGTTTGGTATGGCCACCCTGAAATTACTCTTAATCCAGGTAAGGTAAAACAAAAAGTGGAGAAGAGCGATTATCCAGAAAAAATCCAAAACAAAAGGCCGTTAAAGAGTTGTGGGAACAGCCAAGCAGGAGTGAAGGGGATGTTGTTGCCTAGGGCTGGGTATAGCACAGAGGGCTTCCATCCCTAGTGTACGAGCCTCCAAGCTAGCAGAGGCTGTGCAGCATCCTTTACTGCAGCCTGCTTCTCGCCACACTCCGTGCCTTTGGGCAGCACTCGTGGGAGATGGTCCTGACCTGTGTTCCTGTGTTCCTATGTTCCTTCATAGCTGTGTCCATCTTCACAGCCACCTTTTTTCTCCATCATTTGATAGTTGCTCAATCAGAGGTAGCCCCTTGCTTCTTGTCATGGTAGCAGTGGGTGCCAGGGGCCCATGCCAGTGTGGCCCAGCACTGCCCAGGACTCAGGTGGGCAGTCGGTGCCTCCTGGGAGGTCAGCGAGAGGCATAGCTATCTGCTGCTCATGGGGGCTTGTTCTCATGGCAAAGCCCTTTCATGTATAAATCTATGGTTTGTGCTTTTTTCCGAATCGTTGCAAAGCTGGGATTAATGGCTGGAATTATGCAAGTGTGAAGGTAGTTAATCACCTTGCAGCAGCTGTGGGTTGAGTGGTGTCCCCGGCTCTGCTTCTGAAGGACACTGGGGCAGTGTGTTAGAAAGCTGCTGTGAATGCCTGATGAGCCTGTGGCACTTTCCAAAGCCCTGCTCAAAACCAGAGCTGTGCTGGCTTCCTCGGAAAGTGCCATTAGATGGCAGTAAAGGCTTTTGCAAAGGGCATTGCGGGAGGAATTCTTTAACTCGAATTGTTTGTCGCTTTGGGATCCTTGTAGGAGACCTTGATCATAAATCCCGCATGCAATAAGGGGTTCATAATGCATCCTACAGAGTACATGTTGTATTGTTCCCCGAGATATAAAGTTTCATTTTCAATAGAAAAGGCTCTTTTCTTTCCCCTTTTCTATTTCTTTTTCTTTTCACATCTAGCATATTCCCACTGTTTAATTTTCTTTGAAAGAAACAGGCAAGCTAAGCCTATAATGTGCACTGGCCGAGACATCTGTGTGATGGTTGCAGGGAAATGCAGGGTTGCTTGCATGAGGGAGGGAAAATGGATAAGCCACAGTTTTGGCAGACTGGATATGGAGTTATATATTCCTTGCCTAAAAAGGAACATTACCCTTGTTGAAGATGTATTCATGCTGATCCACCCAGACAGAGTGGCCAGACACAGAAAAGCATTTTGCAGAGATGTGCTTCGTTATGGGAAAATAGTTAAGGAGGAAATTGAAACTTGATTTTGCCTTGTTTTGTCATCATCAGTAGCTATCAGGTAGGAATTTGGGTGTAAAAAATGAGTGGGAAGACAAACAGAAATTCTTTTCTGCCACATGGTGACATTATATGCTCCCCTGATAATAATGTGCTATGGAAAGAATTACTGATGTTCATGAAGGTGAAGAAAAGCAGACTTATACCTGCCACACACCCACACTCCAGCCTGTTCTTATCACTGGTATTACTTTTAGCACATTCTTCTCAGTAACAGTAATGAAAAATAGGTGAAAAGCCATTAGTGAGATTTCCTCCTTCCATCTTCCAGGGGAATGGTGCTAAAGACAATGTTGTACACGATTTGCCTGGAAAACAGCCTTTCTAGAAGCATTGGTTATAATTTGGGGTTTGAGAGCTGCAGTGCAGGAGGTAATTTTGGATTCTTTAAGCTGGTTCTGTGAGATGCTGTTGATGAAGTTGGTGAGGGAATATATGCAAACACAGTCACTATTTGAATCGTATTAATGGATGACAGAAAGCTGGAAAAGCCTTGGCTTACACAGCCACCAAGGAGCATTCTTTGTTACCAGCATGTGCTGCCTTAGGTCTGAAATACAAAGATGGGGATGTCATCAGAACAGGTTGTTTCATGGTGTTCCTTGCACCTCCTGCTCTCAATCAGCCCAGAAATGCCAGGTGGCTGGCATCGTGGGGTCTGTTGATGGCTATGCTCTAGTCCAGTGCAAGCCAGCAACGCTGTTCTTGTAGAGTTTAGGTAAGGAGAGAAGATGAGGGATTACTGGGGAAAATGAATTTGTGATGTGGAAGTGTTCTCCCGTACACTGGGAGCTTGGGAGTTACTCTGGGACTTACTGGCCTGCTGTCTCTTAGCTTTCAGTGAAAACTGACTGTCTGCACAAGGAGTGACTATTGCTCCTCTAACGTTATTCTTGTGACTCTTCAGGTTCTGCCTGAGATGACCTTCTGAGAAGCTGTGGTAAGAACTTCTCAGTTGCCTCTGACCTTTCTGGGCGTGCTCAGACCCAACATGGCACAGAGCTGCAAGTGGCCCCAGCTCTGCAAGACCATGCACCAAGGCCAAAGTTATGGCACTGACTGGGTGAAGTGTTGTTGCCTTTGACTGGAGTAGGGACATTGCTTTTCCCACTGGAAATCAGATGGCGACCTCAACAAAATTAAGATTTTACCCTACTTCATATTGTCAGTTGCATTTTTTTTTTCAACTATAAACCAACTGTACTCAAAAACTCACTACCTAGAGTTGTTTTTTGCTGTGAAGACATTTAATCATCTCCTCACTTGGACTGCTCTGAATCAATGCAAACCACTTGATTTCAGCTAGATTGAAAGTATAACTGCATTGCCAGGATTTTGGAAGGCTGGAGTTTATAATTAGGAATGTGGAGGCTGGGATTATTTCAATTTTATTTCCTTTTTTTCCACTTTGTGGGGGTACTTGATTTTCCTTACCTTATAGTTGTATAGGTATTCTGAGTTTCTCCAGGTTTCTGTAACTCTTGATGTTTCTTTTCTGTGAAAGAGTTGTGTGGATGAGAGATGCGTGGAACAAGACCCCTCCATCTTCTTCTTTTATCAAGAATTTACCAGGGCTTGCTCAAAATGCAGACATTGTAGGATTAAGTATTACTAGGAAAAGGTTCAGGGGAGATTAATGTGTGAGCAATTCTTCTTTTATTGATGTACACTTCCTGAATGTCTTCTTAAGATCCAATGCCATTTTTTAAGCTGACTTTGGCTAATGATAAGCTCTGGGGTAGGAACTGTCTTATGACCCAGAGAGGTTCTAGTTATCTGGTTTTGACATTCCATGTGTATCTTCTTGTAACAGCACATGTTCAGAATCTAGGACTGAGTCCTACCCTCAGTTGTTCCCAAACAATGCTGTATCTTGAAGATGAAGATATTAACTTAATTTGCCTTTAGAATGGTGATCATGAAAGCCTTAGCCTTGACTTTGTGCTGTCATATTCACAGACCGAAAGGAAGAGAAGATAAACTTTATATCCTCTATTCTTTTTTCTTCCCCTAAAGGCCCCTCTTTGGCCTTTCTGTGATGCTCATGCAGGGACAAGGTGGTCCCTCAAGGCCACCCTCTTTGTTACATTGACCCAAAGGCAAGTTCTCCTCCGACACTTCCCAGCAGGAATTTTTACTGGTTTCTTTTGTCATCCTGGCTCAGCCCCTGGTCTGGGCCAGAGCAACACTTCCATCCTGAGGGGCAGCAAACAGTGTGTTTGGGTGGCTGGAGGTGGCCTCACACTGTAGTCTGGGCATTGGCGTCCCAGCCTCCTGGGAGCCCAGGACTAGCTCAGCCTTTCCTGTGGCCTCATGCAAGAACACAAGCCTAAAGTAATGTGTCAACCTCAAAGAGTCCATCAGATTTCACCTTCTTTTCCCTCTATTCCTCACATGTCTTTTACCCCTTCCTATAATTTGAGATAATGTACACTGTTGATAACACCTACGCACTCTGCCTGCTGGCCCATAGGTGTTGTATAACATTATTTTCCTGTTACCTGAGTTTATGATTGACAGAAGCTTTCACAATTTTTTTTTTTTGCTTTTTTTTTGAGCTTGAAGTGCTGTTTGTCCCCAGACCATTTGTGGTGTTTTAGAAAATAATTTCCTTTCTTTTTAGACACTTTGAAAATCTTTCAATGTGCTGGAGTTGATAGGGAAGCGAGGAGTGTGGGAATGCTCCTTTCCAGGGCCTTTGGTCAGGCCTTTGACCTTGTAGCAGAAGGTGGTTGGGAAAGGACACATCATGAAGAATTCAGTTGGTAATATTTCAGGGTGCTCCTCACATGAGCGAAAGTGAGATGGGCACAGCTTCTGTGAATAACTAGTGCTCCCCAAGGTATATGCCACAGAGCATTATCGATTGCCCAAGATTTGCATCATTCTTGCATGCTGGTGTCTTTCTTGATCCCTGTTTCACTTAGGTATGCAATTCCAGTGCTGTTATTCAGTAAACTGTACACACAGAGAACACAAAGCACTTCACAGCTTTCTGGCTGCCAAGGAAAAACCTTCATGGTTCCATTTGATTTGAATACGTTTTAGTTTTTCACAATAATTTATACCTTTGGTTGGGGGTTTTTTGTATCAAGGGAGACTGAGGAGTATAGAGAATATGAGTTTCATGGGATGGCAGGTTTCACCACAAACATACAGGCATCCTAATTTTGTTAGAAGTCAGATATCTGAGATAGATTAGAAATGTATTTTGCAATTTGAAATTTAATTGGATTTATGCTCAGAAGAGGAATCCAAGTGAATGAAAGGGATCTCAGGATGTTCTTTTTCAAGCACGAAAAATAATTGTTTTGATGAAATGTAAATCCTTGAATATTAGCATTTTTTTCTTGGTGAATATTTGCCATAGCCCTGCTGAGAACCGAGGCAAATCCTGTCAATCCTTTTGGTCCTTTCAGTTACCTTTAAACCCACTTTGGGATCTCAACCTTGTGAGTGTCCAGTGAAATTCAGTAAATTTGGCTGTATTTACTCAATGCATTTGCAACTACTGAGGAATGGCAATGTTACCATCAGTATATGTGCTTCTCTCTACCTACCTGGGTTTTCTCAGTGGTGCTAGGTGGTACTGACCTGTCAAAGTGGGGCTGGAGGAAGTCACTCATTGCATCTATGGTGATAAATGAGTCATTTAGTTCCCCCCTTGGACAGCTGTTTCATCTTCGGTTATGCAAAACAGAAGGAAAATACTGAAGTTCTCTTGAAATGAGTCTTGCATTTTGTTTTCTGCTACCAGGGGGTAAGCTCATCTCTGGGATCCCGAGTCCTGCAAATTCACACTGAGGTTGTTCAGACTGTATTTTGGGGGCAGCATCAACAGACTAAATCCTCGCTTCTGCTTTGCCGCTCTGTTGTGTGGCAGAGCTGCTTTGGCAGCTGCACAGTGAACTGGATTCAACAAGCTGAAAGACTAACTTTAATTTTTTTTCCAGTTGAACCCATACCCAGCTCTGGTTCACCATGGAGCTGCACCCAATACAAGTGCCACTCTTGGGTGTATCATGTAGAGAGGGAATGAGGAAGGGCAGATGGGAACTGGAAGATTTCTGCTGGTTTAAAGACTGCAGCTTCCGAGTGTGTAAGGCCAGACAGATGTAGGCTACTTTTCTAGTTCCTACCAGCTAGAAGCTCTCTCTTACATGCCATCCAATTTGCTGTCCTCTGCTCAGCCAAGTTTGTGGGCATTTGCTTGACATCTCAGTAATCCCAACGATGACAACTCCCTGCACTGTGCAGAATCAAGCCTTGCACCTCTGGGTACAGGCTTGTAGTGTGTCCTCAGGCAAAGCTGAAGCATACAGCTGTGGCGCAGAGATATGCACAAGAAACAACATAATTATTTACACTGTAAATGCTCGGTTCCCTTTGTGTTATTTCCAATATTCCCAACATGCCTTACTGGTTCCCCTTGTAATATGAAAAATAACATGGCAGTTATAGCTAACTCCTTCCATGAATGGCACATAGTTTCACAGAAGGATTTCTTTTCCTTGCCTTCATCTAAAACCAAGCAAACAATGTTTCTGTGACACAGTAAGAGAGCTGGTATGAAATTTGCCTCTAGAGACCACAGGGAATTCTTAGCTATCAACCTGAGGCATTTTGTGCTCTGTGGAAGCTGTTTTTTTTCAATTCATCTCCTGTCCGTTCCTTGGCTTTTATGTTGTTGTAGGGTCTGATCCTGCACACAGTGATGTGGGAGGTGGATTAGCTCATGAACAGGCTCATGATTGAGCTTGGAGTGGAAGTTACACACATTATCAGATGAGCATCTGTAGCTTCTGGATCGGGTCTCTCCCCCTTCTGCTCCTGAATAAAATATTCAGTCTTCATAAATTGGTGCTGTGAGGTAAACCTCCTGACTTGCACATTCGTAACACAGACCTGTAACAAAACCTGTGTTTTTTCCCCTAAAGATTTGCATTGGCTAGGATGGAAATCCCCTCACAGCTGAAGCAATCTATATTTTAAGCATTTTCCCTTCCTGTGCCTCCCAGTTAAAATGTCATCTAAAGTACAGCTGGAAAATCTCTTATAGAAAGAATAATTCTTTTTCCTTTCCACTTTCTGGCTGTTTCTGTATGTTTTACCTCAGATCTACCTGTCCTCAGGCCCAGACAATGCTCCTGTAATTTATGGATGCCCTTTGTCTGTGTCAGCTGTACTAGAGTCTGCAGAGCTTCTCCTGCCTCCAGAAATGTTCAGAAACTTTTGATGGTATCCTCACACATAGACAGTGCTGTGATTCCTGCCTGCAGAGGGAAAGGGATGGGAACAGTGATGAGGCACCATAGACAAGATGATTAAAAGCAGGCTGGGATGGGAAGAGGGGATTGACAGGGAGATAATGAGAAACAAGCTTGCAACCTTAAGAGTTCTTCATTTTACACTTGATTTCTTCTCTTAATGTCTATGTCATGTCTTATTTTTGCCATAGCCATTTCACACACATGAAAAGAGAGTCACCAATAAAATGGCCAGGAAGCTTCTCTGTGCTAGGCCTGGACATAGGAACCCCAAGATCTGTCTCCTGTCTTTCACTCAAAGTCTGTGGCCCCAGAGGTGGAAGAGAATGGCAGCTGAACAGCAGAGTTAACATCACTCGATTGTATGTCTCTGTTTCTCCAGGGCTGCAAGCCACACTGCCATAACCACCCCAGGACCGGCAGGTCACGTTGGGCTTGCAGGCTATGTTCCTATTTAATTACTAAAGGACTGACAGGAACTTGCAGGCTTTGTCTGAGACTCTACTTCTGTCCCACCACATAGTTTTTCATGTGTGTATGTGATTGCAGCTGTACTACCCAATAAACCTTGCATCAGGCGAGTGTGTGTTGGTGACAGACTGGCCACAGACTATCCAGGCAGATATTTTTTATGCAAGAAGGTCAGGATGTGATCTAAGGAGGAGAAGGAGGTGTGATGGGACTCATGAATTTTCCTTCTCCCAGGAGCACATAAAACTACGGTTGATCTTAGCAGGCACTGCAGGGAAAGAAGTAATCAAAAGTATGACTGTAAGGAAGTGTAGACAGACACTGGGCTGTCTGTAAAGTGCATACTAGTCTGGGTGCCGCTGGCTATGTGGCCACGGCACTGTGGAGATTAGCTTGCACGGTTGAAGTGTTTATCCAGCTTGTTGGGAGTTTTTTTGCAGCTGTGCTAAGCCTGGTGATGCTGCAGCACTGTGGGAGGCTATACCGCTATCCCTTCCATGCCTCCTCTTCCAAGCATCACCGTGGCATACCCACCGTGGGTGGCTGGGATGCAATGGCCTGTTGACGTTGCTGGTACATCTTTGGCATCTCTAAAATGAAATGTAAAATTCAAGCATTTTTATTTCTGCCCTGTCAGTAAATTGAACTAGTAGGTAGTTTACACAGAGGCCGGACAGAGACTGGCATTTGGGACCACCTCTACCAGCTCTCAGAAGAGTTTTGCTGCGTGCTAGCAGAGCAGGAGCTCAGGAGTCTGACTGGCAAGGAGGGTCCACTTCCAGTACAATAGGAAGATAATCAATCATGCTACTAGCTTTTGTCTTGGCAAAGGTATTTAGCTGTCAGCCAGCTGTTTAGCTGCCTCAAGGCCACCTGCTTGACTGAAAAATAGAGAATCAGTTTCTTTCCCTTGCAAAGGGAAGTAGGGAATATTGACTTGTGTGATGATTTTAGGTGGATGATTAAATTTGGCCTCTTAGGCCCTAGTTGAACATTCAATTCAGATGACTAGTTTTCTTTTCATACACTGCTGAGCAATCTTGTGTTCTGCCACCACTAATGTTCTTGATGTTGATTGTCCTTTCACTTTAACAAAGCGCAGAGATGCCCAGCCTGCTCTCTATTTCCTGTGGCTATCAAAACATAATGAGAAGACTGCTTTCAGCTTAAGTTAAGGATACAGAGTCTACCCTGAGACAGAACGACTGTCTACCTCCAGAGAGTCACATATTGACGTTGTAATGGGTGCAATGAATAGTCAAGTCAGAAGGATCATAACTTTTCTACCGACTTAGGTTGTTTTCAAATATTCCAGTTAAAGCTGCCCGGGTCTTGGACATATATTTCCTGGGAAAAAAACCTAAAAAACCAAACTGACATGAACTTAGTGCTGGAACAACCTAAATGAATGGTAGGACTGTAGGATAAGCCCCTCTGTAAACAGATGTGAGTGAGGTAGGATAGACAAGGGTGGCAAAGAGAAAAGGGAGAAAGGCATTCTATTATTTGATATGCTCGCATGGATATACATTTATTAGGGAGTCCAAATATCAATGTGAGAGCAATACTACTAAAATACAGCAAAACTGAATGCTGATGGAGACAGCTGGTTGCCTTAGAGCTAGTTTAGTCATGTGACATATGCTTTCCTTACTGCCTGATGCTGCTACATAGACTAATAATATGTGTTTGACACCCAGAGGAAAATCAAATTGCGACTTTAATGGGTAGTGCTATTACGCATATTATTTACAGTTTTCACTAGGATTACCAGGTTGTTGCCTCAACTAATGTTAGGTAAATCTTTAGTGGAGAGTGTATAGTTTAGCTGCATCAGATCTTATCTTTTTAAGAAGGCTGTTCTTTCAAAAAACCCATAGGGATTCACTTAAGAAGGCTCCGCTGTTGCAAGCACAACTTATTTCCTTCAGTTAATGAATGCAGCCCCTCAGAAAGTGCTTTTGGGTGACAGATTCCAAGACGGGTGCTCATATCATAAAGGGATCCTGAACAGTAGCAAAGGTTTCTGAAGAAAAGAGTGCATAAAGGGCAGTTTGGAGTGTGTTACCCAAAAAGTAGCATTAGGAAGTGACCTTCTGATTGCTGAAGATACACTGCTGGATGGTTTTAATGGAGCTAGAATACAGCTGAGTTTGGGTTTAATAGATAAAGCGGATATAGATAATAGGATTAGGAAATAAGAGAAAGATAGAATTGTACACTGTAAAGCAAAGGCCTTTGCCCTTAGCAATGCTTTCTTGTTCTGAAAGCAAGAGTGGATGACATTTCAAATGTTGTCTCAAAAGAAGGTAAGAGCTGTGCAATATCTTTAAGCTGAGCCAGGGTGAGGAGAAGGCAATCTGCATTGCCTTACAAAAGTCATATTTATTGCCTTTAAATAGTCACATTTGAAAGGTGTATTTATGCAGCAAGCAAAGGTGTGATTATACTACAGGTAGGTATAACACAGATTTAATTCCGCCAGCCATAACCTCTCTAATGAAATTGTGCAGAGTAGGCTTTAGTATTCAGTGTGCAACTGGAGGATAAGCCCTGCAGCAACTCTGTACACATGCTCCAGTTGCTAGGTGGTGCCACTGCATCTTCATTAGCATTCTTATCTAATGACGGCCAATACCTGTAGCAATCACTTTGCTTGTATCAAACCAGTATTTTGCACTGGTGTAAACTATACAGGGAAGTTATAGATTGCATGGCTGTGTCTCTAATGAAAGATGAAAACACTTAATTTCCCTCTTCCAGCCTTCAGACTGAGCTGAAAATAAATCTACGTCTGAAGGAAAAAATGCACAAGTGAGTAAAATTAATTATTGGTTACAGTGAACAGAACGGATTATTATAATATATTACACTAGGTGCCTTTTATGTTACTGGTGGTGCCAGAAAGTTGCATTTGGTATTGTGCCTGATGCATCACATGATATATCACAATCATCTGACATGCAATATAAGACTTCAGTCATTAGGAGTGAAAAATAATGGATAACAACATACAGGAGGAGACAGTTAGCCGAGTTGTTACCAATTTGTGTAGAAGATTTTGCAGCTGCAATAAATACTCTGGTAGGAGTGTTTATGACTACTTGTTACAGAATGTGAGCTTACTGTAAATACAAGTGCAGTTTGTAAGATTTGTGGGTGGTCAGCCAGCCCACTTCTGTGTAATGCTGGAGAACGGTCATCAGGGGGAGGCTATTATTGCCATGGTTTTGCAGTACACAGGCATCTAATGGAAATGAGTAGAAATCTGGTCCTATAGTCTGACAGACCAGTCTTATTTCCCAGGGAAATAACTAAGCCATTGTTACAGGAATAAATAATAAAACACAAAGAGCCAAAGCAATACAATGATATGACTGCAGAGTGGAGCTGAAAATGCAAGCCTGGCCTGCTCAGCACTGGCACACAAACTTTAACCACTTCCAGTCCAATTCCAGTCTACATCACCAACCATTGGGATGATGAGTGTACGTGGGATTATCTTTATGAGTTAGGAAAACCTTTCCGACAGCCTTGGTCTGAAACTCCCCTTTGGTGCTGTGACGGTGCTTTATCCCCTGTCAGTGTGTGGAAATGATGAGCAGCCCTGTGTCACCGGCAGATGCTGGAGAATGACAGCAGCTCCTCACATCCCTTCAGAAAGGTGCCATATATTTTACACCTGGGTAGAATGGGGAGATTTGGTAATCAACTTTCCTGGGATTCCCTGGATCATGTGTAAGATTTTCAGCTCTGCCAGCTGTCCTAATGAGGTGATGCGATAATAGGGATGGGGATGATGCTTTTGATTTGGGACATTACTTGGTTAGTTGAATGTAAGCAGAAAGGCTGTGACAGGAGAGTCACCGTCCCTGGGGGTGTTCAACAAACGGGTTGATGAGGCACTTGAGGCCATGGTCTAATGGTTAGGAATATGATGGGGTAAAGGTTGGACTTGATGACCCTGGAGGTCCCTTCCAACCATAATGATTCTATGATTCTATGATTCTAAGCTAAGGGCACAAGAATGTATTTGCAGTTGCTGAAGTTGTCAGGTTATGATTTCTACATGTAGTTTTTCCCTGGATGCCATTTTACCATTTCTTTCTTAGCTTTTGTCGATTTATGTATAAGGGCCAGATGATTTACTCTCCTTTTTCCCCTCCTTTTGTCAGATGTGTAAATAAAGAACAAATATTTTCATCATTTACTTGTGGTGAGCATTTTCCCCCAGCTTCGATTGTAACCAAGCCTGGCTGTGAGGCTTACCAGGACTGTGAGAGAAAGCAAAGTCAAAGTGTATTGAATCTTTTCTTAAGGGCTGGTCACAACTGGTAACCATGAGGATGGGCTGTCTCCAGGAGACAGCCACTTTCTGGCGGTGGGCAAGGCAGAAGGCAAGGCAGAAGGCAAGGCAGAGCCCTTTCTGCTGTGGCTGAGACAGTTGCACATTGATTTTTGATACAGCTATGGAGGTAGGAGACAACCCTCACTGAAGACAGAGCAGAGCTTAGAAAATGAAGATCGGGGGAATCCAAATCTATTCAGGATACTTACTGTTTCCTGACTGAAGTTCCTCTAAAAGACACCCCAGCAGATAAACAAGCCAAGAACCAGAGAGGAAAAATATACTCATGTGTACTCACTTCACACATGTCATTAGCCACTTAAGTTTCCTTACAGCAAAAGATTTTATGTCTGGGGCTCAGTGACCTGAAGCCACAGTTCATGTAACAGGATTGGACCGTAGCAAATTTTGGTCAGTAGGGCATTCTTTCTGAGACAGTTTTTAAAGCAAATGGGGTTTGCTTAATATTTTAGGTAAGAAAGTAGTGTTTTGGGATTTCTAACCAGCAGCCAGTTGCATTTTATTTTTACTGTCCTACGTGCTGGGAGCACAGCATAAGTGTTTTCTCTCTGCAGCCCAATAGGTGTTGCTGGGGGAGAATGATGGATGCTGCAGTGCCCAGGTCTGAGGAAGACCGTGCCATTCCAATCTCTAGATTGTCATGAAGAGATGGGATTAATTCCCTGCCCTCTTCTCATTACAATTTGTGGCACTAGAATGAATCTGTTTCATACCATGAGGTGCTCTTGTTGCAATCTTCATTGCAGGCTCCAGAACAAACAAGGAGAGCAAAAAAGACAGAATAGTGACAAATGTGGCAAGGAGTCAGCCAATCCTTATGACCAATATAATAATGTGAGGAAAAAAAGGACCTACTTCCATGTCAGAAGTTCATGCAGAGCATGCAAATGACAAATTAAACTAATTTGTATGGTAAGAGACATACCTAAGGTGGTAGACTGCAAATGTAAAACCGTGATGAGGCTGACTGCTGGGGGATCCCCTGGGGATATCAGGTATTTTTGCTTATCCAAGGGAAATCCAAAATAATGCCATCAGTGTAACAAAGAGAATAAAGACCAGGATGTGTATAGAAAAGGAACTTTGGGTATAGGAGAGAAATATATGTACTCTGTCCTCTGAATATTTTCAGCATATCTCCTGTCTCAGCCCTGTTCAGGTGCCTGGTGTGGAAGCAATGATGGGAGTTTAAGTCTACCCAGACAAGGACTTGGGGTGAAACTCTGAGGATAGAAGAGGAGGTAGATCAGAACTATGTGGATGGAAATGGATGGAAAATCTTTGCACAGCAAAGAAGCAGCAGTGCTGCGTTTGCACAACTCTGGTGGAAACTTCACCAAATCATTCAGGTACCACGTTTGGGAAGCAGCTCCTGCCAATCCTAGGTATAGACCGAGACAGTGCAGCAAGGTAAGACAGCTTAGCCTAGGTGGAGGATAATCCTTTTTCTTTTTCTATTTATGCTGACCTGCAGCTGTGTAATTGTCCATCAATATGGAGTTTGATTGAGTTGGCATTTTGAACCTCCTTTGTATGCTTTTTTGCTTCAAGAAGTATTAAATTCTAGATAAAATTGGAATAGCTGCTTGGTAATGAGATCATTATATATAAATACTGAATTGCTCACAGGGGGTATAATGATTCCTCAGCCCAGGTATGCAGCACATAACTATTAACAACTAAGCACAGCCTGCTTTAGAGATATGTTTCCAGTGCTAATACATACAACCCCCTTCAGCATAAAGTTCAAGCCATAGAATGGGAATATGTTATTTACAGCTTTTGTTAGGAGGTGGAATGAGCTGGGGCTGGTTATTTACTTTTCATGTGGAGTTTTAAAGAATTCTGATTGACTGAGAAGACAAAGAAGCAAGGGAGGGAGCTGGTAAAGGACGAAAACCATATCAACTCGCTGTGTGAAGTCAGCTTCCTTTCAACACACATCCCCTTTGCACAGCATCAGGCGTGCTGTAGGGAATTAGCAGTTAATAACAGTGCTGCCTGAGATGGATCGGTGGTGAACTGTGCTGCGAAGCCTGAGTCCCTCCAGCCTTCAAGCAGCAGAAATGCTTGGCCATGAGCTGGGACAAAAGCCGCCTCTCCTGTGATGAGGTTTGCATGCAAAGCAAGGGGGCAGCGCTTGGCTGCTGTGCTAGGCTGGGAAGGGGGTTTGATTTCCCTGATCTGCTACAGGTTTCTGAAGTGATTTTGTCTTTAGCTTACAAATAGGGAACTTGAGGTAAACAGAGAGAAAGACCAAGCTTGTGTGCATCCCTCTCCTTGAGTTCTCACCTTTGAGATAAAACCATTTATACTGCCTCAGAGAGCATGAGGGCAAGTACATTAAAGATTATGAGGTGCTGAGGTATGGGTTGAGGGCAGATGAGTAAATACTGATGACAGATTCATTGCTTCTTAGGTCTATATGGAGAAGATAGGGCTGATAAAAGTAACAGGCAGCTCTGGACTTCTTACCATTGCTTATATGCTCCGTCTCTATCGAAATCACTTGAGTTACAGCTACTATACAAGTAACAGTCCTGGTGCTGTTCATAATAATGAGAGAAAACATGACCTATCAAAAAAACATATGTCAACTGCACACAGAAAAGCTGCAGGAGAGGCATTTTCTGTTCAGATGCTTGCTTTAGTGACCTTATGTGGGTCCATGTGTTGAAGCTGAGACCCAAATATGCCCTTGAGCTTCAGAGTTTCTGGTTATCATTTCACTGTGCCAAAAGGCAAATTTGGGATGTAGTGTTTGCTCTCTGCCGCACAGGCTCTGTAGGATGTCCTGTGTGTATTTTCCCTGACTTCTAGGATTATTTTTTTTCCTGATTTGATAAAACAAACTGTCTTTGTATGTATTAGAACAAAACCAGTCCTGGGGAAAATGTATAAAGTATGCATCTATGTTGCTTGACTTTTGCAAGCCTTGTCATACCAGTAAAATAGACAGCTGCTTAGAATAACAACTAGCAGAGAAACTTGGATGACTAAAGGCAGAGAAGGGTAAGACATCTGTTTGACTGTCTTGAGCTGCCAAACTCCTACACCCAGCCCTAGGGACTGAGATGCTGCTGTCACTGTCAATATAAAACTCTTCAGCTTGGCATCTAATGTGCCTTAACCTGGAAAGCTATATTTAAGCTAATAATCCAAATTATTTTGTATGTGGGAACTAAGTGGATTTTAGGATCACTCGCAGCTGCCTGACATTCTGAATGCAGAATGAATTTCTGTCAGCAAACTCAAAGGGTTCCTAGGACTCTGCTCCTCGATAGGAGCTGCTATCAGTCCACAGAAAGAAATACTAAAAAAAAAAGGGAATTGCAGTGCCCTGTTTCGGGTGGTGTGTCCCACCACAGTGGTGACACAGGTACAGCCACTCTGAACTGCATGAAGGGAGGGACTGAAAAACATTAAGGGATGCTTTGTAACTTCAGAGAAATCCAAAAGGCCATGGCTTTTTCTTAACAGAATCTTGAAGGGTTTTCCTCTCTTTTAATTTCTTTTTATTCCTTTTTATGTTATCTCAGACCTTCTCAGTGGTCCCACTTCAAAGTCTGAAAAATGAACTTGACCCCTTCTGGCAAAGGCTGGGCTGGGCCAACAACAAAGCTTCTTCTCTGCTTCAGTCTGCACGCCTAAAGCTTTGTTAAAATATAAACCCACATCAATGGGTTAATGGATCATTAAAGCATTCTACTTTTCTTTTCCCCTCTATTCTGGAAAGCTTTGAAGAGTTAATTAGGCTGCTGTAAGTATTAGGAAATTAGGAAATTTTGTAGCATTCCCCTGGCAAAGTAGCATTCCAGGCCACCACAGCATGTCCTACACCCTCTCTGCCAAACCACTACAGCCTGCAAATTCTCCTCAGCTGCCATCCCATTCACCCATCTTGGAGTAGGGGAGAACTGCCCTGGACCTGAAGAGCTAACACACCCTGTTATGCTTGTGCACCAGTGCTCAAGCCTTGGTTTTACAACACAAGAAACTCTGCATTCTTCATTTCCATCGGTTTCTCCTTCTTTCCTTCTTGTGGCTTATGTAAACTTCATAGGCAATTTACTAAAAAATTGGGGTCTCTTGGTTTATTATTCCCCTCCCTTTTGTTCTCCTTTCTCTTTGAGAGAGGTTTGCATTGCCACAGAACAGCTGCAGTGGTGCCTGCTTTGTTTTTGTTTGTATGCATTTGCCTGACATTGCCCCAGAATTAATTGTAAGGGAGGTAAATGGTGTGAGGGGAGTTCACTGGGATTAAACGGTGAAGAGATTTCAGAGTCATGTATTTAGCTTCCCTTGCCTGCTGGAGAAACTGAGGTCTTAACATGCAAACAACTGCGTTCCAAGTAAATTAAAAGCCACTATCTGACCTATGCTCATTATAGAGTTAGAACGTGGCCTATCATCAACACAGCACTTTCTGGTCTTCTCTGCAGCCAGTGTTTTAATGTGTCTATTTAGCTATATAATTTATTATCCTCAGGGCTTCTCAAAAACAATCCATTTGGCTGAGACAGGGTCATGAGACCTAGACCAGTTTTGTGCTATTGCTTTCCTAGTTGGTCAATAACTTTTGAACTGTTGACCATCTAGCAATTGGCAAAGAAAGGTTTCCTGACCTTGTGAACTATAAATAGATCAAGTGCTCCAGAAGGTAAATCTGAAGCTTGAAGGACATTTAGAGGAAAAGTTCTTTTAAAATTCAGATATTTAGATATTATTCCACACTTTGTAGATTGTAGGGCTTGTTTCTTTGCTCTCTGCTTGCTTTACGGGAGTGCCAGCCAGATTACAGGAAAGAGAAATTGTTAAAAAAAAATAGTAAAAAAAAAAAATTGTCATGGAAATGAGAATAAATGAAAATACTTGCAAATACTTCCAGGGAAGTCTGGTAGCATTTTCAAGGCTGTCCTGACTAAAAAGAGATTTTAAAGTTGATATGACTGACAGTAGCTATATAAAAATAGTGGAGGAGAAATGTCACTTGTATTAATCCAAGATGGAGGCAGGGGCTCTTTCCATTGGTGTTGCAATTGTAGATGACAGGGAGAGAGCAGAAAATACTGACATGCAGTATAAAAGTATTTTTTAAACTGGCAGATGAAAATGTCTACAGCCCAGACTTTAAATTTCCCAGGGAAAGGTTGTCTCCTTTATCACAGTGGGGATACTAGATGCCAGTGCTGATCCCTGCTATTAAAATTGCTCTCCCTTTTTTGCTTTCACTGTCTTCTGCTGTCTTTTTTTCTGAAAGTGAGACAAAGTTCTTCTGCTCCAGATATTCTTGTGTGGTTTATGCTTGGGTATAGATAGGACTGTCTATCATAGTTGCCAATTCCCTTTTTTCCCTCATTTATTGTTTGTTTGGGAGGGATGAGATCCAGCCAGTAGGAGAAAAGCATTGCCTTATTGCTGATTAAGTCTGGATAAACAGCATTGCCTCACCTCCTGATGGGAAGGGAGCTTGTGCTGCATGTGCTACCCCTGTCTGTCCTGGTAGGAAGAGTATGGGCTGTTTGGGGCTCATTTCTGTTCTCCAATTGTGTAATAGTCCCCGTTCACCACATTCTGAGTGTTGCTAGCTTCAAATTGAGAACATGTGTTTTTTCTTATCAGCAGGACTGCTGGTGAGGGACTGGGACTCTGCTGCAAAAATACATGTTTGGAGAGTAAGAGTTCCCCATGCTATTTCCAGTGAGATATTTCTTTCATTTAGGGCTTTCAGAAATGCATTGTTTAGCTGGAATAGTGCTCAGGCTGTCAGGACCCTTCTTGGCAGAAAACCCACAGAAAGCTCTGCCACAAAGACAGCCTAAAATATGCATTTTTTTTCTCTCTGGTAAGCACAGCTGACCAGTCGCAAAAGCAACCCCCTGAATATTCACTTGTCACATCTGTGGAAGACTCATTGGGGTGAGGAGAAGCTCCCTTCTCCCCAGTTCCCAAATGAAACCGCTTTCTGCTTCTGTGAGGGGGAAGAATTCAGGGCAGTATTTGACCCCCCCCAGACGTGCTGGCAGCAGCAGCAGCAGCAACCGAGCCCCTCTGAACAGGACGGGACCCCCGTACAACAGGTGCCCATTTGAATCTGCAGCTCACTCTTTCCTCTCCCCACGGGCTGCTGTGGGATGAATGCTGTGAGGATTTCTCTGGATTCATTTCGGTTTTAATTTCCTGCCTTTGAAATGCCTGTTGCTCGAGATGCCCTAGGTAGCAGTGCTTCCCTGCCTGCTCCAGGGATGAGCCAAGATGGCTGGGCTGAGAGCTCGGTACGACTCCCTCCTCCCTCTCCTCCCCAGACCTGCTTTGTCTGCTCTGTGTTAGGCTCTGAATGTCCTTGTTTTCCCCTAAAGCATCCTCACACAGTCTCGGGGATGTGTTTTGGCAAATGTAAAAGCCAACAGTCACTGAGCCCCCAACAATCTTCTCTGCTCTGCAGAAGGGTGCTTTCCCTCAGCTGCTTCTCCATGAGGTAAGGAATGAAGCTATTCCTTTCTGGGCATAAATTAGCATTTGTAACAACGCATTACTAAAGATGGAATGTAAGTGGCACTGATGTTAGTGTTGATAAGGCACCCAAGAACCCCCAGACCAGCGCTGATGGGGTAATGAACTGGACAAACCTTTTATTTTGGTGGTTCAAGCACCTCTTCCATCTTTGGTCACAGATTTCCAAATGTACACAGTGACAGTTTGTTCATTATGCACTTCCCACTGGGTGACTGTCTCATTTAACTGTGTCACCAGCTTGCATGCTGGGGCACATCAGACCATGTATTATTTTTTATAAAAGGTAGGCAGCCAGGGTAGCAGCTGCCGGGGGGCCTGTGAGGCGCCATTTCACGCACGTGCACAGGCTGTAGTGAGGCTGGTGTTGGTCTCTTCTCCCAAATTGCTGATGACAGGACGAGAGGAAATGGCCTCAAGTTCCGTCAGGGGAAGTTTAGGTTGGAGATTAGGAAGAAGTTCTTTACTGAGAGGGTGGTTGGGCACTGGAATGGGCTGCCCAGGGAGGTGGTGGAGTCACCGTCGCTGGGGGTGTTCAAAAAACGGGTTGATGAGGCACTTGAGGCCATGGTCTGATGGTCTGATGGTCAGGAATATGATGGGATAAAGGTTGGACTTGATGACCCTGGAGGTCCCTTCCAACCATAATGATTCTATGATCTACCAAGGTTGCATTGCCAGAGCCAGGCAGTGGTGTTGTACAGCCTGCCCTGGCCAGACCAGCCCCACCTGGGCCCACTGCAGCCCGGCCTGGGGCCCTGAGGAGTGGCTGTGCCTGGCCTTGCCTTCCCCCTCTGGCAGCACACGCAGGGACACCTCCTGCTGGCAAAGAAAACGCCAGGTTGGGGTACACCGAGGATCTTTGCAGGCATTTCTCTGCTGAAATGGATTTCAGACAGTCAGCTGTCACTCAGATATTCCTGGATGCAGCCGTTCCTGAGCAGGCAAGGCCATGGTGGGAGCTGAGGCGATTGGCAGGGCAATGGCTTTCGGATACCTCCTGGTGAATGTGTGGAAGACCACACAGGCCCTCCTGCTGGGGGAAGGAGAAACACACTGGGCTTGGGACATTTCAGGAAGGTGAGTATCTACTAATACCGTTATATAGAATCATAGAATCATTATGGTTGGAAGGGACCTCCAGGGTCATCAAGTCCAACCTTTATCCCATCATATTCCTAACCATTAGACCATTAGACCATGGCCTCAAGTGCCTCATCAACCTGTTTTTTGAACACCTCCAGGGACGGTGACTCCACCACCTCCCTGGGCAGCCCATTCCAGTGCCCAACCACCCTCTCAGTAAAGAACTTCTTCCTAATACCCAACCTAAACTTCCCCTGACAGAACTTGAGGCCATTTCCTCAATATAGTGTTGGGGCAAAGGAATACTAAACAATGAGGGGTTACAACCCTGGCAATTTTGAAGTCATGAGTATATGTAGAGCAGCTAGTAGAAATGGATGTGAAATGTAACTTACAGGTGTCATTCTGTCTATGGTAGGTATGGACCAGTGCTCATCCCTGCTGTCACAGAGCTGGAAGCAGATGTGTAACAGCAGTGTGTAGCTCCAGTCTGCAGGAACCTCCAGTCCTGAGACACTTCACAAGTGCCTGGATTTCTTCAGGCATCACCCATGCTACCCAGATATGTGTTTTTGAACTGCAGGTAGGTTGTATGGTTAATACTTGCCATTAATGTCCTGGGTATTAATGTTTGTAAAGCAGCCTGTATACTCTGGGTAATGTTCAGAAGTTTAATATGTTAAACCAAAGCTAAATGGAGGCACAGCTTGTACATCCCTACAGTAATCCATAGTATTGCTTTCTTTTTACAACCAGTCACCACCATAAAAAGGATTATCCATTATTCCAAAGTGTTCATTTTCTGTCACAAAAAGGCAAGAAATAGAGAAACACAGTATTCCCTCACACCCCTGTATAGTCAGAGCTTTATTTTAGGAATAAAGATCTGCAAGTGTGTTAATGAAGACGATCAAGGATACTTATGTATTCAAATGGCTTAATTGTCCAAACACTTATCTTTTGTGTCTGGAGTAGGGAGAATGGCTCTGCACAGAGCAACTTAAGTAATAATGAACTATATCAGTTCAATTGAGTGTCATAAAGAAGTTACTTTAATAATGATGGCATATCATATGTTGTTAAAAGATTTTCTCTAACATATAGGCCTACTAGATCTATAGGTACATATGTAATATTGAAATCATTGTTACAAGACCATGTCTGGCATTTCTTGATGTGGCACATTAAATGTCATGACTTTTAGGTGGAAAGGGGTCTTTCTATTAAATAAAAGGAAATCTTACAATGTACAGTAACTGGCATATGTACCATTCGTATTAAATACAATCGGCAGCAACCAGTGTAAGCAGCACAAAATGTGGCATTCCAGTTTTACAGCAGTGAGAGGAGGCTGGCTATTCACACAGCTCTTCAATCAAAGCAGTGAGGACTTGACTTCTCAGCATTAATGGTGCAGCTAGTGTGTTTTTCTGCAATGAAAGGTCATTTTCCTTCCCAGGAGAAAAACATTAAAAGTGTTTTTTTTTTCCTTAAAGAGAGTGAACGGGATGGGTGTAACCTTTAAGGATGACATTAAGTTTTGGACCACATACCTGCAGTAGGACGCAGGTACTATGAGGGATTGATTCAAATATGCTCAGCACCTTTCTTCTCCAGAGCAGATGGGTGAGAAATATGAGAGACACTGGAGTAACGCGGAGAGTAAAGACTCCTTTCCTTGCTGGCCACAGAAGGTAGTGTGGGGCAGCAATAAATTGCTATCCCTTACTACAAAGTTGAAGTCAAAGAGCAACTGTGCACGAGGGCACATCTGAGGGCAAGGTTACTCCTTCATGAAATATAAACATATCACACGTGGGTCGCTTAGATGCTGGAAACAGGCTGGGTGCAGCAATATGGAGCTCTGCTCTGACTAATTCACTTGCAGAGCCCCGTGCTGTTGTAACTAGTGGGGCTTTCAGTTGAATCATTTTGGGCAAGGTAGATGATTGCTTCTGCTGACTCAGCTTGCAAGCAGGGCTTCCAAATCCTGGTGTTAGGTTGTGGCAGCTACAGTTGTATTTCCTCTGTGTATTAGTAAGGCAGAGGTGGCTGGTTAAAAGATCAGATTAATCATTACTTATGGTGGGAGTTATGGGCACTTTCCTCTCTCTTTTTTTTTTGTAGGTGTAAAATTACTTTTTCAGTTTTCCTTATACTTGACATTCTGGGAAACACATACAGCCAAGGCCTCGAAAATGATCTTTAAACCTAGGGGAACACTTAAGGTTGTTCACACAGCTGTGCATATTCTTTGGGATGTAGCATGAACACCTCATCATATGAACTCTTAAGTGAAAACTAATCCTAATGAAAATAAACTCTACAGCCTATTGATTTGGGTGAAGAATTACAGCTTGTACAAGCATACAAATCTAAGGATGAGACTTTCAGTTTGTGTAAACCAGTATGGCTGCACTTATTTCAACCTATATTCACCAGTTGACCCTAGCTGAGGGACTAGCTCTAGCTTTTTGCTGCGATGAAAATATGAAACCTTTGGCAATAAATTTAGGACATGTGACTTTAAAGTGGTTGAAGTCTTTGAACTATCTTGTACTCAAGTTCATCACTGATATCTAGTTTTGAAAGATCTGCCCTTTTGTTTCTTTAGTACCTCTTAATTAAAGCTTCTTTTGTGATTGCCAGGTATTCCAAACCAAAACTGTTTTCTGCTCTAAATTCTTTTAAATAGATTTTAGTCTTTGTTTTGATTCTTAATTTCCTAAACACCAAAACAGTACCACCAAAGAACAACTTACACGAATCCAAACAAATAAACTAAATTGGAAGCAAGAGATTTGTGGTATGGTACGTCAAACACCACGTGAGAGGTGTCCCACAGTGTGTGATCCTGGGGCTCTTCCATGTAGGCAGAGCTTGTTTTCAACAACAAGTATGCACAGGTCAGTGTGTTTTAAAAAATAAAACCAATAAACCAACAAAGAATTGATAATTAAAATCCCATGCATCAGTTTCCAGTCGAAATGAAAATAAGATGACTGTTGTATCATTTAATATACTTCAGGAAGGCAGTAGATTCTTACAGTGATTACTGTGTGACTAAAAATGCAGAGACAATTGAGTATTGACTCCAAGGTTTCCAGTGATGGTGAGATGGGGCTTATACTTCTAAGTCAAGCTGGTAATAGTGCAGGCAAAACAGTTAGGTCTGTCTGCAAAAGGCTTAACTATGGAAAGGAGCAATCAGGGCCAATGTTGCTTTTGGTAGAGGACCAAATAGCCCTGAAATGTATCTCTTGAGGCCAAAGAATGGAAAGTAAGTGTGCTGGTGCAAGAATTTGTTGTTTGTTAATTGCAAGCTCTTGTCTACATTGTTCACTTACCTCAGATGGGTGAAGTACAGGGAGAAGAGAAGGTTGTCTGGTGCCTCCTGCCCTTGCAGAGCTATATTCCTTTTGCAAAGCAGAAGGCAGCAGTGCAGTCTTTGAAGGTCTGTGATTAGTTTTTCTGTCACCCATGGGTATTATTTACATTGAAATGGGAACAAGTCATGGCAGGGTCTGTGTGTTTGCATGCAGCTGCATTAGGTCTCATGCTTATCTCTTTAGCTTCCAGCGAGGTGGTGTGGTGTCTGGACCCTGCTGGCTGGTGGAAAGCTTCTGACTTCTTCTTAACCTGCACATGCTCTCAACCTTTGATTTTTTTTTTGACACAAGCCTCTCGCAGAATTGATGGAGTGCATTAAGCTGTTTCCAGAATGTCAGAGGGGTCTTTGATAGAGTTGATCTTCCTAATTCTCTAGTGACAACATGAATGACAGATGATACTCAGAGGAGCCCCCTCTTCATCTCCAACCACAGTGACCTCCAGTGCTGTCATGCTGTGCAGAGCCACAAGGCATGGCGAGGGCAGCTGTGCTCTGAGTGTGGCCCCAGGCACTCGGCAGTCCTGTGCAGGTAGGCATGAGGTGGACTGTGATGGGACAAGGGGCAGAGCTTGAGCTGCCCTGCTCCTTCAGTCACTTTGCAGATCTGTTAAGCTGTCACAGAAAAACAGCAGTGTGTAACCTCAAGGCTGCAGCAGCAATCTGGGAGCTGCTCGAAGTGACTGAGTTTTATAAACAACACTCCACAAATACACTGCGTCTCACATTTGACATCTATTCTGTTTGGCCTTAAGTATTGGTTAAAATAATACAGAGATTTATTAAATGTTTGCAAGTTTCACATCCTTTTTTTTTTTTTTGAAAGCTGTCATGCTTGGGCAGCTGCTTTTCAGACTTTGTAGGCTGAACCACTCCTGTTTCAAATGTTGTGCTAAAAGCAGAGCAAGTTGGCTGACAGACAGGTTAAAAGACACTAGAGAAGAAAAAGACAGTGAGGCCAAAAGAGCAATTGGCTGCAGAGTTGTCACCTGTAGTGCTTCTAGATCCAAAAAACCACTTAGACTCACTGTGTACCAAGACTCCAAGTCTACTTGGAGGCTACCAGATCTTGTGGCTGCTGCTCTTTCTGGTTACAGCTCCCTCAGCCTGTGCAAGTACTGGAGTTTTCTAGGTGGGCAGAGAGGACAGCAGGCTGCTCTGCTGTTACACACCAGCTCTCCAATTAATGGCTGGATAAGTATAGTAATGCATTGCCACGCAATGCAAATGAGTGACATTTAATGAAATGCAAGCTGATGAAAATGAGCATCAGCAGAAGGATCCTTTCAGGTTTAATTTCTTGTCTATCAGCTTAGGCCTGCGAGTATGAGTGTGCTAATGACAGCAATTTGAACCCTGATGCTAGCAGCTCAACAGAACTGCTCAGATGCTGGAGAAGCCGTAGTTACTCTAGTCCATGCCTGTGCTCTTGCACAGCCCATTGCAAAGGTCTGGGTGAGGCAGCTTGTTCCTCTCCTGTTTCTGTGCTGCCAAAGTAGCTCTTTCTGCTCCCTAAATGCTACCACACTTGATATGGGTGGCACAGAACCAGAGCTGGGGTGCAGCCAGGGCACTGGGGTACCTATAGCTGGATCTCCTCCTCATCCTGGCATATTCCTGATTCCTGTTCTTTATCTGGCACCAATTCTCAGGTTTTCTGGCAGGAGCCCTCTTTGCAAAACCCAAACCCCAGACTGAACAGATAATTTGCCATGATTTAGTACTGGCCAAGCCAGCGTAAGAGAGTGATAATGAATTCTGCCTCAAGCTGCTAAAAGGGCTTGTGCTGATGGTGTTGCTGAGCAGAGGATGTCAGGAGCACCAGGCTGATGTTAACATAGCAGACCAAATCTTAGTTAGTTACTTCAATGGTTGCGGTCTGGAGGGTCACATCCAGCTGAGCTAAGGAACATCTACAGTTCCCCAGCCTGTAACATCTGAACCCTTGACAATCTGAATGTATTTTCCCCCCACAAATATTATGAAGCAAACAGATGTCATGTCTCCCATTTTATGAGTCCAAATGGAAGCAGAGAGATGCTGAAATTCCTGGTCTTATGAAAATGGCTGCAATTTTAGCTTTTGTTCTAATTCTCAGAGCACCATAAGACAGGATAAAACACAGTCTAATCTAATCTATAGTTAAGAATCTGTAGATTCTTAAAATGCAAATTTCTTTTGTTTTGTTTTGCAGTTAATATTTTACTTGGAATTAAACTTTAAATTAACACTAGAGTCTCTGAGAGAATGACCTGTTCTTCTTTGCTCCCTCTGCTGGCTCAGCAGCTCATTGCATTGCCAGCTGTCCTACATCATTCATTTTGAAGAGGATAAAAATGGAAGTGCTGCAGTATGTCCAACACTGAAAATCAAAATTGGGATAATTAAACAATCCTGTTTTCTTCAATGGCTTATTTGGTATAGACAGAAAGACCAGAAGATAGAGAGCTATAATTTTTGCTCCTAGTGTTTAATAAATGTTTTCTATCTTAATGAATGGTAGAGGATACTTTTAGAAATACAACTGATGCAATCATGATGGTAAGGGAACAGTGTTTGGGCACTATTACTTCCTCCTGCCCCCCACTACCCAACACCTCCCACATTTTTTGCTGTCCAGGTTGGTTAGGTTTGTTTTCTCCCAACATACTTCAACTTTGCTGCGGTTGCACACCTGTCAGTGACTGGAATGTGAGTTTCCAATTCCTCATCTTTTTGATTGTTGATTTTCTTTCACAGCAGCCCTTTGAGGCTGGGCCTCTTCTCAAAGGTTTTTAGGAAGTCATTGCCACTAGCTATTCCATCTACAACATCTTTAGAAACTGTGGGATCCTTCTAGCACCTCTTCCCGATTTTACACGCTTTATTTTTCTTCTCCTTTCAGCCACCTTATCAGTCCTCTTTTTTATTTAAATAATCTTTAGCCTTTAATTTGCAGTGTTGTCATGTTTCTTATTTTTCTCTCTGTGCATGCGCATATGCATGTAAGACTGAAATTAAGACTCATTAAATAAAATCTCCACATGAGCCAGGTTATTGGTGAAAAATGTTTACTAGCAAGCTAATCCTCCAAAAATATTGACTTCTAAGAAGCTAGGAGCTCAGCAAAGGAGTAAAAGGTCTAAAAAATTAAATTTTGTCCTTAAGGTTCTGTATATTTTTCCATGAAGCTTCAAGACTTAGACCATTGAGAAGGTACAGCTGGACACCAGCAGGAAAAGCAACAATGTCACTGCAAAGCATTTGATATTTTTTGAACTATATTTTCAGAAACAAAAATGAAGCTTATTATTTTTGGGAGGGGAGGTCCCTAATTAATCAGAAAGTCCGATTTGCAAGTTAACTGCTGTGAGGGCTTTTTGTGTCTAGATCATGGAGGAGTAAAATTTAAGGTAAAATTTCCCTTGAAGACTCTTCCTCTGCCAGTAGCCTCCTTTTTTCTGGTCCTTTCCTCTGGTAGCCTGCTGCCTTTTCTTCAGTATTCCCCTTCTCTCTCTAATCCCCTTCTGCCTCTGATTTTGTGCAAGTTGCCTGAAAGTGCACATTTCCTGAAAGCCTGTGTTCAAATATCCTTTTAAAGATTAATTGCTGAGTTCTGGGTTGGACCTGAAAATACAGTAGTTGAGAAAGCCAAATAGTTCTGTGTTTCGTAATGGAAAACATTTTTTGTCTCCACTAGTGATATTACATGAAAAATATTCTTTTTTTTTTTCCCCATTAGCTTGACTACTTAGAGATTTACTTATAGCTTCATTGTTTATGGTGTGGAGGTAAAGCATGATTTTAGGAGGATCAGGGGCACACAAGAGGAAATGTGAAAATGGAAGTGAAATGCTAGGAAATGTACAAAGAGAATACTGAAAAAATTAGGAACAGCTGTCTGCAAGACTTTTAAAATGCCTGAGCATATATGCACAGCTGTTAAATATCAACTTTCAACTCCAGATCTATAACAGGGAACCAGGGTTGAAGGATATAAAAGCAGAAATAAGTTGAAAGTAAAAAAAAATTATTAATAGTAACAAAAAAGAAAACCATATGCTTTAAAAATGGCACTGAATTAATAAATTAAATATCCTAAGGAAAAGGTAGAGAATTTTGAAAAATCCAGGTTGTTTACTGAGTGCCAGTGGCTGGGATGCATTTTTACTTGCTGGAAGTGCTGTAATGAAAGCCCACAGCAGCAAAATGTTTTGTCTTTCCTCGTACATTTCGGGTGTATTTAATGGGTTATGTATGGTTTCAGCATTTGCTGAGTACCAATTAGTAAATTCATGTTCAGTTGGTATTTTTTTTTTGCTAGAGGACAGTATTATTTAGCTCGTGAGTACTTACTCAGGGCTTCATCTCCAGACACTGACTTCATTCAGGTGAAGGGACCTCTGTATGCCAGACAACTGTGACAGCAAAAGGAGTGTACAGTCTGGTTTTGTGCTTTGGTACTGATTTCTTCTATGATTTTAGGCAAGCTGCTTCCATTAAGTTTGGGTGTCTAATATGAATGGTGATACTTAACTCATAAGTCTGAACATTTTATGGGTCCATCTAGGACGCTAGAAAGCAAAGGGCTTCATTCACAAATGCAGACAGAATAAAATTAGACAGAAACAGAGATTATCTTTTGTAGCCCAGTTCCCCTGATCCCTGCAGCAATTACAACTCAGCTGATTGTGGGGCAGCCACTAATGTATCCTATGGATGATGGATATCAGTGTTGATTTCCTTGGTATGTGTTAGTGTGCGATATAATAGCCTGATCTGTCCTGGTGGCAGGGGTGAGGACCCACGAGCTGGGGAGCAGCAAACATGGGAGTCCCTGGAGAAATCCCAGGGCAGGCTACCCTGCTCATGGGTCCGGGTTCTGCTATTAAGGCACTGCATTTGGAGAAAAATTGCCATGCTGGTCCTGTGTCTTAGTGCACTTACCCATGAAAAAAAGGATAATAATCTCTCTAGTCTGTGCAGTGCTTTGAAGTCTTTTCTGAGCTAGAGGGTCAGAGTGTTTAGTACCTTTTCCTGTGATGGGTCTCTGATACTTAAACATGCAGCAGTGAGTCAGAAGAATCAATTTGTTGCTTCTGTGAGGGCCATAATTCATCCTCCCTAATTGAAATGATCAAGGATGCAGAGGCGGCTCTCTGCTTCTGAGTAAACACTCCTTTTATGTTCCTTTAACACAAATACCTGACACTAAGTGGGGATGCATAAAAGGAAGTCAGGCTGCAGGCTTTATCCTGAAGTAGGTGTTTTGTGATGGATTAATGACAAATCATGATACATTATTTATCAGATAATAAGTGTGATAATTGTTCTTATTTATCATGAGTCTAGCTCAGCTCATTCTCCTGTCATTCCTTCAGTCAAGCTGCCCCTGGGGATTCACCAGATAAAAAACAGTCCAAAGGTCATTCCAACAATTTTTACTCATAATGGCATGCTGATTACCTCCTAATTGAAAAGTGTAAACTACAGACACTGTAAGTAATGCAAGTGACCCCTGTCCTCACAGCATAATGTGGTGAGTCCCTGTGTGTCTCACAGCCAGCCACAGCGAGCAGCATCCCCTCCCTGTAATACTCACATCTCCAGAATGAATTAGGAAGAAAGTTCCGTTATCATTACTGGGGAATGAGCAAACATTTTCCACATAGCGAGAACAAGAGGTTGCTCTGTAGATATATCATTACGGGAGCAATGCAGATGTAATTTGGGTTCAATTCTGGGGTGTGTGGTAGCACAGCGCTCTGGCTATCAGTTAAAAATCTCTCTCTTCTCATTGAGAAGGTGTGAAGATAGTGTTTCCATTTTTGCTACCTCTTTATTTATACTTCTCGTTGCAACGTACTGCAAAAAGAGCCCTTGTGCAGAATAAGCTTGTAGTTGTGGAAGAAAAAAGTGAGATCTATGTAATATATCTTCAAAAATTAATTTGCTAGAAAGCACAGATGTTACGATGCAGGAAACTCACCAGTTTTATTCTCTTGTGTCTCTGAGGTACTCTGACACTATCATGTTGATGCAAAATTCTCTAATCCTGTAGATGAGCAAATGAACATTACATGGCTTCACAATTTCTACTTAGAGCCCATACTAACCCTGCAGCATTGTTGTCTACTAAATCATGGTTTGGCCCAAATTCTTATCATGCATTCTATTTCTCACACTTCCCTCTTGTGCAGTTCTTTCCTTGGGATTCTTCTGTCTAGAGTCTGAAAACATCAAGTTTCTACATTGCCACTGAATAATCTTTGGCTTGTAGGTCACATTATCTCCTCTCCTAACCTAACAAATAAAATTTGTATAAAAAGGAGTATAAAATACCTGTCCCAGTCTATAGTTTCTGTCAGTACAGAGGAATGCCAAAGTGAGGGAAGCTTTTCTGAGCAGAAGATAGAGCAACACATCTGTGATTCACCTTCTACGGTGTTCCCTTTGGAAACACCATCCAGCTGCTGGCTGATAGTAACCTCACTGAGCTAATAATTTCACATCTTGGAAGTCTGGGAAATCTTCTGAGTATACCAAGACTCAGAAGTACCAGAAGTCACCCAAGTGCCAGAACATGACGACTCACAGGGCACCAACCACATGCTGTTTGTCTTGAAACCAAGTTCCTGAGATCAGCTCTTAGGACACTGTATGCCTGTTGTCTTCTCCTTGGGTTATTCATCTAGGCATCTCCCCTCTTCTAAAATATCAGAGCTTTGAGTTACCCAGAGTAGGGAGAACAGACGATTTAACACATGAAGCAATTACTCCCATTTTTATTTAGAATAGGCCTGAATAACTATTGTGGATAAACAGCATAGAACAGCTGTTCCACACTGTGGGCTTTCTTATTACATTTCATAAGCAAGGCTTTGTACACCACAGATCATATCTGAATGGAATTAATTTTATTAGCTTTATGCATGTACAAGGCAATTGTCTACATTTGAGTTAGTCAGCTTGCCTTTCCCAAGGGAAATAGCTGTTCTTCACCTAACTTTCTTCAGATGCCTGCTTTAGCACGAGATTAATTGTGCCCTAGAAATGCCACTTTAATTTTCATTGATTATTAAAGGAGCCTTGACAACCAAGTCTTATACAGATATTTAAATCTGATCAGATGAATCCCAGTTTCTAGCCCAGAGTAAGCACATCCCATAAGGAAATGAGAATGAAATTTAATCCACTATAAAATTAATACTTTCCTATTTTTTTAAAAAAGACATTTGAATACAAGGAGCTTTTATTTTCAGACATGTAGGTTGTTCAAGGTAAGCTACAGTTCTGCATCAGTAATGCAGTTAAGTCCTTTTAAACCAACAGTGTTAATTTTTTTCCAAAATCTTATATAGATGGTAAGTTGGGAAAAAAAAAAAAAGACTTACTGCAAGGAAAAAAAAGTGTTGAGGAGAGCTCAATCTGGGTAACAGCTTCCAGGTGTGGTCACAGCCATAAATGATCAGGTCAAGGCTAGCGACAGTTTAGTCCTGAGAAGCAGTGCCTGACCTTGTGTGCTCCTAGTTCAGTGAAAGAGGAACTAAACCAGGTAAGTCTAAAGGTAGAGACTCGCAGCAAGGTTAAAAAAATAACCCTGGGATTTATTTTAGCACGATTCCCTGCATACAATCATGTTAGAAACATGCCTGTTATAAGTTGCAGCCTTTTAGCTGAGGCTTGTAGCTTCCAGGGAAAGCACAGTGATTTCTTTCAGGTGCATTCATGTAAATCCTTGCTATGGTGTGCTCTACCCTCAGGTTCCTGGGAGTCAAATAGGATGATTTTTTGAGGGGGGGGGCACAAAATTGCATTGCCTTGAATTCATCTATCAGAAGAAGGATTGGTGGCATAAACTGAGTCTAAGATTTTATTTTTTTTTAATAAATCAGTAAGTTACAGAGGATTTTAACAGTAGGTAGTCTATGAAGCAGAAAAGAGGACTTCTGACAAAGTGAGTATGAATTAGTGTCTTTTCTGTCTTTCCAGCCTGACTAGTAAAGAAACGAGGTACTGCAGGTATTTGAGCTGATGTCTGATTTGTTTTAGCAATGAAGCTCATATTTACAACTAAATCCTTCTGAGAATATATGGATCTTTCTTGGCTCTTAGTTTAGATTAAGATTAATGAGCATAACACTTGTTAACTTTAATGGGCTTTTTCCTGATCGGTGGCAGTGAAATTACTAGATAATCTTGCAGGCTTACTTTGACAGAAATCAAGCTGCAAGATCAATCCCTTTTGCTTCAAAAAAGCAAAATATCTATTTACATTTTTTATCTTGCAGCACGTAGTTGAAGCTGGTATCTAGAAACTTCATACTTGGGGAAGCTCTGAGGAATTGCAGCTGGTGATATGTCTTTTAAAACAATCTATTTCAGTGTTTTTTAAGCATTTCTTAAGCACCCTGATCAACATCTACAAAAAACTTCATTTGCTGCATACATGACTGTGTAATTCAAATCAACACTTATCTGCACATGTTAGCACTTCAATGTTTTTATATTAATTCAACTCATTTACCCTTGCTCCTCATTACTAAGTAGTAATGGATCATTAAAAACAAAAAAAAAAAAGGAGAAAAAAGAAGGTCTGGGACATAACCCTGCAAGAAGCCCCAGGCCTGTGGGCAGAGCTCTGTAAATGGTTATGGCTCCATTGCCTTCAAAGGCTGGATGTTATTGCCTCCCGCAGCTGAAGGCTATCTGCCTGCTGAGAGATACACCAAGAGCTTTTTTTTTTTTCAATGGCTTCTCCTCTGCAACAAATGAAACAGCAGCCTTGAGGACCACATCCAGCTGACCTAAATTTGCTGGTGCCTATTCAGTCATTGCCTGCCTGGGTGACCCATCGGCCCCTCACAGTGAAAGCACGTTAGTGGTTTGTATCAGAAAACTGGGAATCGGAGCTGCTTGTTGCTGGGTTCAGTGGCAGCAGTCAGTAGTGTGAATCCGGGTCATAACTTGGAATCATGCTTCAGGAGCTCTTGTAAGGTATCTTTGCTAGTCTGTTTTTTTCCTTGGTGGGTGTGACTTTAGTGGTATTGGCTGGTGTAATCAAAATTTATTTGTAACTGGAAAGCTGCAATTTTTAAAAAGAATGTGATTCAGCGGAGAGCCGTACAGAATATGGAAGATGCACATAATTTGTTAAAGTGCAAGTGTTGCTTGGTGTTCTCTGCTAAGAAGTTGCATGTAATAGCAGTTGTTGGATCCCCTGAGGTTTCATAAAAAACCTGGATTGTTACTGGACAATGCCTTATGTTGCTGAACTGATCCAAGCTAAAAGGCATACCCTTCTATTTTGTGTTTCTTGAATAGGGGTTGATATCTGTTTGTGAAAGAAATGTGTGAACTGAACAAGAGAGATGTGTTAATGCAAGCTGGAAACATAAGGAACAATGCCTCTCAAAGGCAGATGTGTTGTTAATGCACTTACTACCCCGCCTTACTTTCATGTGGTAGTCTTGTAGAGAGAGCACAAATGTTGCACCTTACTGACTACGTACAGTTGTAGGCACTCAACACCTCTGAAGTCTTTCCTTTTTTGTCTTGCAAACATCAAAGGAAATATAAAGTTGACCTTAGAACCTGGGTCTAACACTGAAATATCTTCTAAGTTGTTTGGTTTTAAAACTGTCTCTTGGATTGATTTGCCCTTTCTGTTTTTTATAATATCTTTGGGGGAATGGGGTGAAGGAACTGAGTGGCTGTGCAGGAAAGTCTCCAGATCATGTATCTGATGAAGAAGGTTGACTTCTGCTTAATATGGTTGTTCTTGAAGAAGGAGGAAAGAGTGAGCTGAAAAAAGGGATGTAAAAGGAGCTGATGCAGATCTGGGCACAGATGTACAGAGAGTGTAAGGGGACAAACAGTAATGCTCCTGAGAATCAACTACCATGCTTCGACCTTTGCTTGCAGAAGCATATTTTTCTCTAATCTTGCTTAAGGGGCAACCTCAAATCCAGGTTACTTGGGTTTTGTGTGTATTTTCAGAAATGAACTCTCAGAGTACAAGTTTAGTATATTTACAATAGGCCATTCAAAGTAGAGTAGTATAAATGCTTGGTGTGAATGCAAGTTACCATGCTGTTTATCTTGATATGCCTGCAACTTTTGGAAAACCCAGGGACTGGTGAGCACCAAGCAGATCACTTGACACTGAGTTCTTGTTTTAGATGTCTGAGAGATTTTTGAGGATCAGGACGAATTTCTAAACAAAGTTTGGTTTTGATCACATTCAGTTCTGGGTATTCACAGTGTACTTTTAAGCTTCTCTCACTCTCATCTCCAAACCCTGCTTGAAGTCCTCAGAGGCCTCCACCAAAGGGTGGCTGGGATTTTGAGCCAGCCTGTTTCGTCCTGATGCTAATCAGTCTTGCCTCCTCCCAGTGAGTTAGGCAGAGATGTGTCTTTGTGAAAAATGAGTGTTGCTTGATAACTGTGACTTGCAAACAAAAATGAGGTTCTCTAAGGCACTATTTTTATTTTACGTGTAAGTATCTGTGGTAAAACTATCCTTTGGTGTCTCTGCATAATACTGTGAGGGTTGGATTGTTGTTCTTCAGCCATTCTTCTGAGCAGGATTGTTGCAAGACATGGATTCCTATACAGAAGTGGTGGTTGCTTGGTACCCATCAGATGGAGAGGGTCATCCATTCCCTAGTGCAGATTACACTTTTCTTTCCAGTTTGCTGAGAGAGCAAGTGAAGGGGCTGGCTCTTCTCCATACACTGGTAGGCAGTAGCTGCTGACCTATACAGGGTTGTGCAGGAGCAGCAGCATGGCCAAAATGTCACTTAACCTGTACCTGCCCTTCCTCAGTCTGTCTGAGTTGGGGCAAAAAGCCTCACAGAACTCGCATGCTAGAAGATAACGATGTAGTCAGCTGAATGAATGAAGCCTTTGCTGCCAGAGAGAGGTTTGTTCAAGTACTGTGTGGGCTCTTCTTTCTGGTGTGCTTCAAAAGTACAGCATGGTAGCTCACAAAGATGCCTGCACTTACAGGCAGCATCTTTGTATCAGAGATCAATTCTCCTTAACAAGTGGGGTAAATCCACCTGGCTCTCTCCGTGCTGTACTATGGGCTCCTGCTGTCCTGGATGGATACTGGTGGCCAGGCTTCTTGCAGAACCCAGTTCTCTTCTTAGCAGCAAGAGGCCATCTCCACTGAAGTCAGTGTGAAAGGATTTGACTAGGCTTGCTTCTACTGACTTTGGCTACTGAATTTGGCTACTGAATTCAGCAGTCTTAGGGTTACATTCATGATTGGCACTTGCTTTAAGGTGGTGTAACATCATATTTGACATGGTGGTAGGTCTATCAAACAAATTGCTAAGAACAAGAGGTTTCTTATACCAGTTTTAATAGTGCAGTAAGTCAGAAGCAAATGTAAATTTACTGTTTTTAATCAGAAGTTTGACAGTGAGGGAGAACCTTCTGAGATTTCCTTTTGTGCTGCATAGTCTCCTGGTAAGTTGGAACTGTAGTTTTTAGACATAGGTTGATGGAGAGACTGATAGGAAACAACAGGGGGAAGGTGTCCTGATTTATCAGTAGATTCTCAAATAAAGAGAAGCTAAAACAAGTTTCCTATCATCATTTTTTCTGCCAGACATGGTGAGGAAGATTTTCTTTCTTTTTAAACATAATATTGCATGCGTACAGCTCAAATAATGAAGACAAGCAGTCCTCAGGTGTACAGGGAAAAAGTTATCTCATGCTGAGTTGTATGCAAGTGGATTTGTGATTTTTGCTGGCACAAATCTACAAATCTAACTACTAAAGTAGTAAAACCTAAATCCAGGTGAAGTTCATATCCTACAACCATCTTCATGGAAGCTGGGTCCTGCTTTGTCATGAGAATTGATTGCTGTACTTGAATTTTTGCTGATAGAATGGTCATGTTTGGCTGAAAGACTACTGATTTTTTTTTTTTCAGTGACAAGTCAGTATATATCACTGTATATAACCTGTCTGTAGAAAGAGGTTCCCATGCTTATGACAGAATGATATGACTTCAGCCTATGCTTTCTTTTGCAATGTATTTATATTGAAAATAATCTCTTCAAATCTAGTGAGAGATTCAGTAGAGTAGGCAGGGTGGAAACTTGATTGATCCTTTTTGGATGAGCTTAGTAATGACTTGTAGTGCACAGATGGATCAAATTGCCTTCAAGTGCCAGAGAGCTTTAAATTTTGATGATAGTCTAAAGTTTTGCTAGATTCTACGTTGTTTGATTTGAGATGTGTGCTTCCAATCTCAGAAAGTTGGTGCATGTGGCAGAAGAGCCTCAAGATTGCTGAAAGTCAGTGTTACAGGTTACTGTGTCTTTCAGCACAAACCTCCAACTACTAACACAATGGGAGGAGAACCAGGGCAAAGAAGTGTACTTGCCACTCGTGAACAGTACACTGACCTGCAGTGATAAAATATGAGAAACACTGAGTTGTTTATGCTTCTGCATGGAAATGTACACCAAAAAACCCCAAGAATTAAAGTCTTGGTGGATGTATGTGCTAAACTTTCAAACTCAGACATGTCTGGCTTACGGTGTCAAAGTTCCATTATTGTTTTCATAGCTGATAGTGCATGTTTCTGTACTTTAAAAAGATTTATAAACTTCTAACAGTTTGGCCCAGGTTCTTAAAACCATAACTACCTATGTTACAGGAAATCTTCTTAATATTTTCCTGCAAAACTGAAAGGGGTAACCAAATATAACACTGAGGGCTTACATTTACATAGGATGTCCTTTCTTTCAAAGGATGCTGGTCACTTGAATTGGATTGTGATCATCTGTTGGCTGTAATGGGAACTAGTGGCACATAGCAGCTGGTCAGCTGTGCTCACTGGCAGGCATTTCCAGTCAGAACTCAATTCCCTATCTTCTAGTTCAGAATGAAAAATGTTCCTACTGTACCTGAAACAGGACAAAGTCTGGGGAGAAAAAGAACAAACATCTGTATTGAGATCATGGAAGGAATATATAGGTAGGTAGTATGCCATTGCTTAGTTGGTATTGAGCTGAGTCTTGTCTCCAAGTACTGGCATCTCATTGACAGCACAGGCTTTTGCTGTAGAGCATATTTGTGTACATGCTCCCTGTATAAGCTGTCTCTTTTGTGCTGTGGTCTTCTCCCCCTCCTTATTCTCCCATACATAAACTGCCTTGGGCTTCGACACTAACAGCAGCACAAGTTAATCAAATTCAAAGAAGTTTTCCCTTTTGTGTGATGTTTCACTTCAAAGCAAGATTTTTGGGGGTATGAGAGACTCATATGGCATGTACACAATTTCAGGGAAAGAATGGGGAAAATCGGGACAGACTGGTAAGTGACCCAGCTAACCTCTCTCCCTGTACACAACACTTGCTATTTTCTTCAATAAAGTCTCTTTCAAAGCAATCTCAGTCTTTCATCAAAGAGATTTCCAGTGCATTCCCAATGGGTTTACATAAATCTTGGTGTTCTTGTTCTTTTTTTCTTTCATACCCCCCTGCAAGTCCTTGTGTTTCCATTTCTTTAAATCTTTTATCCTCAGGTTGGTACCAATGGCAATATGGATTACCTATCAGCACCTCCAAATATTCCACAAAGTCCTTGTCTGTTCTCCCCCTGCGGTGCTTACAGTCACAGATGTGATGAAAGAAATTTGAAAGGCACAGCTAGGCAATCCTGAACAGGGCTCAGTGCATTCCCCTTTTTTACAGCTTATTGCTTTCTGAATGTTTCTTTTGACCGGTCATCAATCATTGTGGTGGTAACTCTGAAGTGATTCCTGAAATATCTGTTCCTCTGATAAAAGTGAACAATAGCACATACAGTGTGGGGTGGGGGGGAAGACACTTTGGGCTTCAAGTTAAACAAGTGCTTTGTTCTGACTCTGGTTATCTTTCTTTTTCTTTAAAGTAAAAGATTTTCCTCAGCAGGACCCCACTAGTTAGCCTAAGAGAGACCTCTGTGTGCATAAGTGGCAATCAGAAGCAGCAGAGAAACAGGATTGAAGACAAATGGAGACACATGCAGTCTCTGACAGAAGAGCTCCAGGGAATGGGAGAGGAAAGAAAAGCAGGACACCAGCTTAGAGTTTCCTTTCAGTCTCTGAATCTTCTCTTTCTGAGAAGTTTTTTAAAGAGTGCTCAACTTTGAAAGACTGGGAACCTCAGCAACAAACACAGATCATTGCCTGGCTGGTGAAACAGGCCCTCAAACCCCCTGTGTAATCTTTACAAAGCCAAAGGAGTGTAAGGAGCTCTACGTGGCCTGGGCAGTCAGGCTGTGGTTTCGAGGGGCTTATCTGCACAGTGTGGGAGTGTGCTGGTGCCTCTGCATTACTGTCTGCCCATCCATTGAGGGGTGGTGGGATGGCTGGTACTGCAGGTCACTGCAGTGATTTGAGTTGCTTTGCCTTTCTGCCAGGAGGTACTACAAACCTAGGTCTTCATTTAAAGACTTTTCCCTCTATTTGAGTTACATTCAATTTTATGGGGTGGGAGTAAGAAGTGAGTAAAAATAACTCTTGTCTTTACCCTGCTTCTGCACTGGCAGGGCTCTTCCAAGAGCTTTGATTTGCTCCTTTCATTTGCTTGGATTATTTCCATTTTAAGGCCTTGTACCCTTAGAAGTGAATCACCCTTGTAATTGAGCAGCAAGCTGTGAATCTTTCTCCGTTCTTTGATTAAGCTGGTCCATTGATCAGAATGATTTTTTGGAATGCTCTGGAAGCTTCTTTGTCAGACTCTTGGAGTTTAAGACGTTACCATGCTTTTGATTAACTTGAATAAAAAAGTCCTAGCAGGATTGATGGATTCTTTTGCTCCAGTAGTGACGCTGACAGTTCATTCTTGTCCATCAGCTCTGTGCTTTACAGAGAACTTGCAAATTAAGAAGTTTATTTGTCACTAGTGGATAGAAAGGCAATGGAAATGGGTCTGGATTAGTCAGACTTCAGTGGTTATTTTCAGCAAAAGGCAGGAAGTTCACCAACCCACTCTGAGCTGTGAAGTGAGAAATCTGATTTCTTTTTTTGCTGAAGCTATCCTTCCTTAGCTTCTAGAGTAAAATTAATCTCTGGTGTAAATCCAGGAGTTACACCAGGGACTGAGTTATCCACAAGTGGATTGTCAGTGAACAAAAATTTCCTGTAGTGCTGAACATAACCTATCTATGAAGAAGCTGTCAGGTTTTGTAGTTCTTTTTTAAGTTCAGACTGCCTCATTTTTTTGTTGGAAACTGCTTATTTGAATTTCTCCATTCTATTTGTCAGAGAGGTCCTTCGGACCGTGTGGTTTCTGTTGTGGCAGTATAAAAATATGTGAGTGGAAAGACATACTCTGCTAGTATTTCAATGTAAAAGAGCTTAAGTTTATAACAGATCTGACACCAACATAAGCAGAAGAGCAGGTTTTGTTTTGGTTAAAAACTGAAGGTTGGATCGGCACTATCGCAGTTGCTCAGACTGTCACTATGCCTTCAGAAAGAGGTCAACCAACTAGAGAGAGAGGTGCCTGGACCCTCCATGGTGCAGGAGGAAGGGCTGAGGTTGGGCTGACTGGGCTTGTTTGGTCGAGAGGAGAAGGCTGGGGGTATACACTGTCATAGCATCAAAATAGGCGGAGAGGAAGAAAATTGTTTGCTCATCAAAACCCAAGGAAAGGACAAAAATGGGATTAAGTTGTAGTGGGGGGAATTTGGATAAAATATTAGGAAAGCTTTCCCAAAGACAACAATAGTAAACCACTGGAAAATACTGTTTGGGTGTCATGGATTTTTTTCTTGCTGGAAAGTTAAGTAGTACAGGAATGATGCTCGCTGCCCTGAAATCCAGTGGTGCCCTGAACCACTGGGTCCTCTTTCCAGTCCTGATTTCTGTGCTTATCTGATGGTACTAGGTTGTGGTGCAGGTCCAGGCTTACCACTACATCCACCCATCAGAGATGGGTTTATGGGGAAAGGTTGGACAGGCTTATGGGCAGGGTAAAGGCTTTAGTGTCTTCCCCTGCTTCTCTTTGTCACCAGTCTGAAGCACGTAATTTTATGTCTCCTGATGCAATTGCAGCTCTTACCCCATTTGTACATCTATCAGCATCTGCTAAATTATAGGTTTTTGTTTGGGATTTGGGCAGAAGAGATTGGAGCCAAATGCACATTTCTCACGTGGGATATCTCCAAAGAACCATTACTCATTTTCAGGATGTCCAGTGTCAGGACTGGATATGATTTTTGAGTTTGCTGGCACCTAACACACATTTTAAACCCCCTGCATTAGTCAGTTATCTCTCCTGTTTTCCTGTGTTTCTGCTGTTTGCTTATTGATGGCTAAGCAAGTTCAGTAACTGCTTGCAGCATGCTTCCTTCAGTAGTTAAAAGATTTAGTTGTTTCAAAGATGACTTTTTTTACTATGTTCTTTTTCTTCAGTAATGCATCCAGGTAATACAGATATAAATATTAATTGATTGATTGCATCTTTAAGGCTGAGAGAACAGAATTACGCTGGATTAATTTGGCTCTATAAATTGTAATGTGGACCCTGTACAGTATTTCATCAGCAGGCAAAGCCATTTCTCCTGTGTCTTCCCACTTAAGATAAGAGTCAGGCTTCCTACTATTTATGGTTTTGCTTATAGTCTTAGCACCACATTTCCACTGCTATAAACAGGGCTTACTCAGTGTCCTCAGTGGAGAAGTGTCTACCAGAGGTCAATCCAGTGGCAAACATCCTCTGTACATTCTCAGTGGCACAGAACTCGTGGATTTCCACTTTCTTCCTTGTCCCATGCTTTAAATGAGAGGTTTTTAGATTTGTGTAGAAAATGGATTCCTTGCAGTGGGCACAGTGAGTGGGTCACGCAACGTGTGGGACAAATTTGTCCCGGGCTTGTACAGCTTGAGAGCTGCCTATGGAAAGACAGCCCTTCTTTATGGGGTGTTGCAACAGTTGTGGCAACATGGAGAGCTGAACCTGTAAGTCCTCAGGATTTACAAAAACTTGTTTTTTCATAAATGTTTTAACGTTAATCTATTGGAATAGAAGTTGAGTTCTGCATTAGATTAGGTTTTACCAAGGTCATCAGGTTTTACTGAGTGGTTTGTGGAAGCTCAGCAGAGGGAGGTATTGAGATGTACATGAGTAACCATGGTTTATAGGCTCAGCTTTCTGTGGGTTAGTTTTCTATTTGTGAGATAATTAGAGCCAAAGTATAAGTTGGTGTATTAAATAGGCAAAATAATTAAAAGAAATTAAATTAATACTACTACTGTAAAGATCATCTTGCCACTGGGTCTTTTGCATTGCTTCTGCAAAAACCTCTTGTCAACTGTACTTTCTGTGTTGTATTTCTTCCACTACATTTGCCTGAAGGGCTGCCCTACAACAGCAGGAGCAGCAGAGTGGTTGCTTTCCATGTAAGAAATAATCTGTTTTTAAATAGAGTTTTCATGAACTGTAATATCTTTTGTAAATGAAGGAGCAGTTGCTTCCTGAAATAAAACATCACTTTTTTTAGTCAGCTCTAGTTTTAATACCTAGATGTGAGACAACAAAGGAAAGGACTCTGCAGTATGTTACTCATTACTTTGACATCCCACTTGCTATTAACCAAGTGTAGGTGTGTAGTCTACAATAGATGTTGTTGGTCCCTCAATAGTAAATGACAAAAGATAAACCTTTTTATCTTGGAAACCTGTCTTTAGCTGGACCAATGCCTTCAGGTGTTTCTAAGATGCAGTTTGCTTTTAGACATGTTTTCCTTCCCAGTGACTGTAGACAGAGCTCAGGTAGCTGATTAAAAGTAAAAGCCTACATTTAAATGGTTAGTATCAGCTGGATAAATCCAACATTATGAAAGTTCTCCCTTCTGGGAAAATGAAAATAAACAAAGCCATTTCATTTAAACTTCCTATGAGAATTGTAAGTTCTGAGCAAAATCAAAGTGTAAGCATTTGTTTGAAATGATCTTTGTTCTGGAATTATTTTGCATTACCTCCTTTTCCAGTGCAGTATAAGCTGTCTGTGGTACAGCATGAGAGAGAGCACTTGGGAAATCGGTCATAATGAGGACAGGAAATAACCAGGTTGGTCTTTTTTAAATAAAACATTAAAGTGGCATATGGGCACGCTTCCATGTTTTAGGTTTTATATGTGTTAGTGGTGGAAAATTAAAAAGATGCCATGGGAAAAGACTTCTGGTTTAAAAGCAAAAAAAACCCCTAGATTTCTTTCATGGTAATTTTTTTCAGCCTACATCACAGGTGAGGCACTTGCATCTCTGAAACAAGAGACCTGTGGTATGTATTTTGTTTAGATGTATAAATTTGGACATGTGTCTGATTTTTAATTCAAGAAGTAAGCAAGAAAAGAGTGAAGTGAGGCAGCATCCACCTGGGTGAGAGATGACAAGCTCTGTGTGCAGTAAGTCTGAATATTTTGTCTGTCTCACTTGCTTGGTCTGTAGCTTCAGAAGGGTGTGATGGCTCTAAAGGTGATATACAGTGCCTTGCCAGCCTCTGTTATTGGAAAAACTTGGTTGTGAGTGCATATGGGTCGGTCCTAGAGACACAAGCCAACAAGCAGGGCATTGAGTGGTTCAGACAACCTGCGGGAAGCAAAATGAGAGAATACACAGAGAAGTTCACATGCAGGAACCTTTGCTCCTGTATTAGGATTATGGAGCAAACAAGACTGCTCTGTAATCTGCCATAATTGCAACAAACCAGGATAGTGGTTCCTCCCAGCTTTCGACCTTCTATGAGGTGCTTCTTTGGTTATCAGACACCGTGTCTGTGACACATGAAAATAGAAATGTCATCATGCTGCTCTGTGGCCATTGTGCATGTGACAGATCGATCAGAATGCATGTCTGCAGTAAATGTGAACTGCTGACAGCTTAATTAAAGAAATAAAAGAAAAAGCAATGCCAGCATATGGGCAGTTTGATGCTCAGCCTTAGTGGATGGAGCTGAGGGATGCTGGAGCTCCTGTTCCACATAATTGTATAAACAGACTTCATCATCTCCTTCTCAAGCAGGTCCTCTGAAGGTAGTGTAGATGAGTGAAGCAATGAAGGGTGGCAAACATACATCTTTCCATCTATCTTTTTTCTTTTTTTTTTTTCTTTTTGTAATGAATAGGGGTGTTGTCAGCTGCCTGCATTGTGTTCATCACTGTCAGGGCTGGCAGTGTAACAGATAACTGGATGGATTCAAGGCCACACAGGGAATGGAGTCTGACAGGACCTCATTCATCACTTCCATTTCAGAGGTCTTTATGGAAGAGCTGGCATCAAAGAAGTAATCAAGGCTCACAGTGCCATGTGGGGGTTTGGGAGGAGTGCTCTGCATTGCAAACAAACCGAACTGTCAAATCTGTTTTGTAAATGAAGTGTTTTTCTGGAGACAGTGTGTTTATAACTGTCACCCTAAGCACACTCCCCATAATATACATCTACTGTGGCTGCCTAGGGCCACAACCTGGTCTTTTCCCAGCTTCCAAATAAAAAATTGCGATTGCAGAGGGAAGTTAAAAAGGTGTGTGTGGGAACATTTTAAAATGTGGATCGTCCTTAATGGTTTGTTTAAGCAGAGAGCCTCTCTATCTTCAGTTCTGGTCTGGGCATTCAAGCTCCATTCATCTCATGCAGTTGGCCCATCAGGTGAGGTGCCTTTGCTTTTTGCAGTCTAGACACACGGTGCAATTTGCCACTGGCTGTGTGGATTTCACGACAGTAAATGAGACTGCCCTCAAGATAAAAATATCCCATTAATATGGGACCAAAAGGACAAAGGAGAAAGTATTTGTCAACATTGAGAACCCAGTATTGATAGCCCCTGTGTACGCGAGCATGCCAAGAACTTTAGGTCTTTAGAATAGGAATAGGTGAGCAGTCTGCTCAGCTGCGTGCCTGCTCAGCTGCCAGTCTCTTGTGGCAGGGAAGATATTTAACTAGATATACATAAAGAATTCAAGAAAGGAGGAGTTCGTGAAAGGAAGTCAGTCTGCACTTAGCTTTTAAGGTAACATTTGCCTTGGTAGTTCTTCCTTGGTATTTGCTTCTCTAGTTTTTCTAGTAAAGACTCGCATACAGTGCCTACCCAGGTATGCCCTGTGCTCTGGCAGCTGAAGCTGTGAAGGGGCACTGCCATTCTCTACCCTCTTTGCCTTACAAGCTTCACCTGCATGGGCTGCTCTCTGGAGAGGAGCATACCATGCTGCTGACCCAGTGATGGTAACCACTGTGTTCAGGAGAACAAACGTACTCCCGGCACAACAATCAGAGTGTTCCTGTTATGTGATTTTTTTGAACACAAGATCTAGACTTGTCCTTGATCCCTCAGAACATCAGATCGCTGTTGCAAACGTGCAGTTTAATGTGAATTTACCTGCTTTAGACTAGCAGGGTAGAAACATCCTATTGGATTATTATTTATCTTAAGTACTTTAAAACACTTACTGTGACTTAATGCTGCTTAGAAATTACATGTGTGCACTAAGAATAGCTTTACATAATAGGCTGAATATTTTTTTCTAAGTTGCCAGGTTTCCTTCTGAGTCCTAAGGCTCTCTTGAGGCAGCAGAATCTTAGTAAATCCTGGAAATAATACTGATTAAATACAGCTTTAGATGACAGAATAAAATATCCAGAGGTTGTGCAAAGCCTTTCCTTGCTTTGGTAGCCTGTGTTACAATAAGTGTTGGCTGCCCAAACAGTTTTTAAAGGCTATCATATGCCAAAATGTTTGCCACAGCCTGTGAAGAGTTTTCTAAGGTGACAATGATCTTTATTTGTATAACACCATGCCACAGAAACCACCATCAGAAAAAAAAATCCCCTCCAGGGTGAACCACGGGCTGCTTAACAGCAGCACTGCTTCATTAATAAAATAATAAAGCTATTTGGAGAGGAGTTTATGGCTGCCATTGAGCAGGTCTTTGGTCAACAGGCAGTCACAGGTTTTCCTGAAGGCGATGAGAGTCCTGAACCCCTTTGCTTCCAGGAGAGTAAAGAGTGTGCAGACCCAATGTTATAATTTAGGACTGGTTTTGTTTATAGATGTATGTATTATTGGCACGATAACTTCTTCAGCAGTTTCCTATGGCACAGTGGAAATCTGTCAATGAGAATCACTGTGTAAAAGGCATGCGTTAAAGTGAGGAAAAATGAATGTTGGAAAAATTTGGGGATAATTGAGGAGCTGGGGAGGGGAGAATCATAAGTTGATTAAGAATGTTGGAGGGCAATATTGGGTCTCACAGTGGAGGACTCGGATTCCTAGTTAGTGGCTTCTGTGATCACTTCGTCAAATGAACAGTTCTGTCTGGACCAGCTGCTACAAAGTGATGGAGCTTTAGATGAGGACACTGAAGCTGTTAAGATAAATGATATCGTCATAATAGACTGCTATAATAAATAGCTATCCTGATCAATTAACTGATCAGAAGCATGGGAAAAATACTAATTTGCAGTTATGGTGCTATAAAAATCTTGTAATCCATGGATACAACATTCTAACTGGAATATATACATACCCTCAGTTCCATTTGCCACGTGAGCATGTCTTTGTGGTATGAATAATTGGATTCATTGCTACAGAACTATTAGGAAATAAATGTGTTTCATTTTATTCAACATGCTTGCCCCTGGAGATGTTCACAGAATGTGTCAGGCCATCCAAATCAAGTCAAAATGAATGTAGTATAATTGGATACCAGAATTTGGCTGTTTTAAAAAGAAGTTCTCACAGAGAGAGATCTGGATGTGCAAGTGGGGCCTTGTCTCATAACCTGAAGATGGATCTGGCTTTGGCTGTATGCTGTTGCCTGAGGGCAAGGTCTGGAATTAAGAGTGTTTCATGGAAAACAGCTATCCCAACCATGTCACAGTGCCATGGAGAACATGAAAACAACATCTTCAGTATATAGCAAGAGGCAATCTCTGAAAGGCATGGGAGCCCCACAGCTAATAAATCCTTTAGCCTTGTACAGTTCAAAACCAATATGATGTTATGGGTTAACTAGCACGCTTGTCCCTCAAGTTGTGTACCCAAGAATTTAAATATTTCAGTTACTTCCCCAGCAACAGAAAATTTTACTCTCTATATAGCCTGTACTGCATTTCAGAATCCTTACTTCCTCAAACATGCTCTCTAATGCTGAGATCAGCTATGGTTGGAGCTTAAACCAAGAGAAAGATGAGGACAAGGAATTGAGAATCAAGGATGAATTGCTCTGAGATTACAGACGAGAGGTAGGAAACCAGAATCTCTGTTCCTCTTTATTGCAGTAGAGCCCAGAGCTAGAAACAGAGGCACAAAACAGAAGCAGCAAGCTGTCAGTTGCCAGCAGCTTGTTACTGATATGGATTTGATGTTTATGGTACATGGAGTAGAAGGGGGAAAAGGCAATCTGTTTCTCCTACTACAGAGGTAGAGCTGATGGTGTTGAAAGTCCTGCAACTTTATAGTTTCTTTATGAAGTAAGTCATAAGCAAAGCAAGTAAAAAAAAAAGACTGTCTTGTTAAGAAAACAAAGTGCAATTTAATTGGTGTACCCTGATTTTAATTAGTATGTAAGATTAGCTCTGGTGGTGAAAGGGAAGTGAGAGGATGGACTCAGTTTTACTGGGGTTCAACTATGAAAAAATAATTATAGAAGAGCAGCCCTTAAAACGTAAGTAACTAGAAGCAATTTCTTTTGATAAACAGTAGAGATCTACAAGATAGGAATAAATGGTACCAGCAGAAGTACATGTCATTGAAGGGGTAATAGATTTGTTTACATTTCCTGGGATCTGTAATTTCTCTTTCTGAAGCTGAAGAAACAGCTGTAGATCGTAAGCAATGGTTGCAAAGATGGTACTTCTGCTATAATTAATTTTTCTGATGATGTGTCTGAAACTCGCCACTCCTCAGATGTCTGATAAAATCAGGCTTAGCTGAAGGAGGCAGCTCTTGTATGTGGTGACTGTCTGTGGCCTTCATAAGAAATCTCCCTTCTCTCACCCTGCTGCTGTTGTGCTTCTGCTTCCTGTAGGCACTGTTGTGCAGCAAGAAAATGGTTATTTTGGCTATTGTGGCTTTAAAGCCAGCTGAGAAAAGGGTCAGAGAGGGTGATGCTAAACCCCTGCTGCTCTCACTGTTAGTGGTGCCCAGGTGCTATGTCAGGGGGGGATTGACCTCCATGACAAAACGTTGTCAGAAATGCTGAGGAGGAGTCTGAGAAACAATGCTTGTGATGTTTGCAACCAGATGTTACACCAACGTGCAAAGGATTTCAGGTAGAACAAAATGTGCCCTGCTTATAGCCTTTGACCTCTAGGGCATGTAAAATCTCCACTGCTGACAAGCTCCCTCGTGACTGTACAAAAGCTCTGTGCCAGCTTGCACGCTTTTGTTGATGCAAATCCTTGTTGGTATAGAGTAGCTGTGTGTCAAACCTTTTCCCAGTGGTCTTTGTCTTATTCCTTTTTAATGTTATGGTATGCATTGATCCTCCTTCCTCATGTTGGCTTTCAACAAAGGCGTAGAAGGTGGATTAATTTAATCTGTATTTATATGATGGTCCAGTAGAGGGAACAGGCTGGGTTCTTCAGTGTGGCAGTGGCAGCTAAATAATAAATGGTGGTGGCTTGAGTATTTGTGGCTGAGGACTAGACACAAAACCAATATGCAAGTCAGCAGCAGGATTTGTACTCTCTACTCTGCTGCAAGTCTTTTTTTTTTTTGGGCCCTCCATGCAGCAGTTTGGAATAGCACCTCTGGCTGTCCTGGTTCAGTTTTTTTGAACAGTTTAGTGGGAGAAAACAAAGTATTGCTTGTGGAGACAATGGGGAAGGAAGACAGGACAGAGTTATTATTCATTTTTTTAGTTATCAGTATTTTTATAAAATCATTCTTATGGTTCTGGGGGAGCACTTTCAGTAAGAGAGGAGTGATGAGAAAGGCTGAGACAAAGAATGTTTCAATGCAATGTCCTTAGGGTGCTTCGCATATACAAGGTAGTAGCAGTATCCTCACTGCTGAGCACCATGCCTCTGAGCTTTTGTCCCCAAAGTTGATTGTCACTTACAAAGAGGGAGTCCCCCTAAATAAAACCAGTGCAGATCTCTTGTTTTCTGATATTGTGTTTTAAGGTGCCCCTAGCTAGTGAATGGGATGTGGGCTCACCCCTTGGTTTGAAACCCAGATTAGCAACTAATTCTTCACCAGAGAGGAGATTATGTATGGGTGGAACATACATCATCAACAACAAAAAAATCTAGAAAAAGAGATTTATTTTTTTTAGTATGTATAACTCTTCCATGTCCAATTTTCCAGCTGTTCTAGTGCCCACTGTCTCTGAGAGGACAGGTTTTTCAGTTCAGCAGGTGTCCAGGGAGAAGCGTCATGCTTTGTTTCTTCTTATACAGACTTTTTCTTCCTTTCTCATGTTTGGAGCTTCCTGACTGGATTAGTTACACTTTTGATTTTATTTATTTTTAATTAAAATATACATTTATGTAGGTACAAAAGGTCTTGATGTTGGGGAGGTTTGTGAGAAAAGGTTTTCCTACTTTTCAAACCAATCTGTTCCTTTGAGGTGGCAGGCAAGGAAGGAAGGCTGTTCATCAGAAACCTGCTCTTCCTCAGTAATAATTAAAAATTATTGTGCTGCACTGTATTTGCCTAGTAATTTCACCTTTCTTGATTCTAAGAGCAAACCCTCCGCTGGCATTAGTGATCCTGAAAATAAGAAGGATTTATACCAAAATCCCACTTCTTAATCTTGTATGGTCTGAAGTGTTTAATGTTTGATAAGGTTTGTTTTCTGAAGCTTGGTATCTGTGCCTCTGGGAGTTTAAATAGTGGTATAGTGCCTTCAAAATCAGGAATTCAGAGAACTAGGTCAAAATGCAGTCAGCAAGTTTTGCATAACTCTTCTCTTCACCTTTTATTGTTCTATTTAAATCCCTGTAAAGTAGCCGTGAAGAGCCTTGTCTTCATTGCTAAAGAAAGGATTGAGTTTTCCGTGTGTGAGGAATCCCAAAGTGAAAACATAAGGAAGATGAGTCTTGTTTTATCACGAATGTAGCAAACAAAAGTGACCTGTGGCTGAATGAATGGTGTTGATCTCAATTTTTAATGCTTTCAATGTTCTTCTGAAATAAAGCCAATTTACTTTTACTCTGGTTTTTTTTCACGTGTTTAGTTACCCAGAAATACCACTTTAATAATAGAGGAGAGAAAGTCTTGCATATGGCTGTGACCTCAATTCCCAAAAGACAAAGTTTTCAGTGAAAGTTTTGATAATAAAGGTGACTAATGAATTGGAAACTTTTCCAACACTGGGAACCTGAACTATTGCTGACAAAAGGTGCTGGGAACGGGTGTCCAGGAGATAGTGTAGCAGGTGGATTAACACTGCTGAAGGGATTCAACTTTTTTCTCTTGCAGTCCTCTATGGAAAGTGTGATTAGTGAAGTCTAAGCCATCAAGCTGACCTGTGGTGAGTGCATAGTCCTGGTTAACCACTTTACAATGGCATTACAGATGCAATCTTTACAGGAAACTTTTTTTTTTTAAACTCTGATCTGAATCTCCCTTGTCCCCTTCATTCTGCATAATAATCTGAAGAAATCTGGTACAAAGATTGCTACTGATCATTGGTCTGTGTGTGTCCCAGGAGAGCAGAGAATGGGCTCCTTTATTTCTTTTGCTTACTCAGGTCTCTCATTCACTAATTACCCCAAGCATTCCTCTCACCTTTTTGCACTTACATTCTTGATGTCTCTTCTGCAGCCTTCCAACCTGAGCGTAGACATTTCTGCACAATGTTTTTGCTCATAGCTCAGGCTGACTGCTGTTCCTGGCTGACAGGGCTATTTAGTACGTGTGTGCTTGGGGTTGCCTGAAAGGCATTGCATTTCAGATCAGAAAAGGTCTCAGAAGGTGCATAATTAAACTTTAAGCTAGATGAAGCAAACTATTTCCCTTTAGATACAGAATAAAGTTTTTGTCAAGCAGAGGTTTTTGGCTGCAACAGATAGATTGGTATAAGCCATCAATGGAAATGAGACAAAGATGCAAGATGTTGCTTCAAGGATTTGTGGCTGTACAGTGGATGATCTGAGAGGAGGCATCTGTTCTTCTGCTTATGCTAACTTTTTTCAGAGTTACTGCAGCTTCAGTTTATCCAGATTGCTGCTACCATGGCTCTGACCAAGGCTTTTAGTTTAGCAAATACTCTCAGGTTAAGAGCCAGATAACCCTTTTCTTGTGTGCAAATCTGTCTTCGAGGGCTGCAAAGCTACAGCCACTCTGCTCTGAGCCATGGTATTGTCTCTGGTTAGGGCATCTGTACACTGTAGTTTGTGGCTGCTCCTCAGACTTGACTCTCCTGGTCTTTAAGTGATGTGATTGTTGCAATAATGCTTAAGTCGTGAGGTATGAAGATTGCAAAGAGGTATTTAAAATTTATTGAATACTATTTTTTTTAAGTAATAAATATTGTATTTTCTGTAGAAACACAGGAAAATACCTGCCAAATGTTTTTCCTATGATGTCTGTTGAGAGACAAGATACCAGTTTGGCTGTCATGGGGAAGGAAAAAAAGAAAGCATTGCATTTAAGCAAAAACCATAAACCCAAACCCAGTACTAGTTAGTATGTGGACCTCAAAGGTGACAGTTTTGAGTACGAATTTACAAAGGAGAAAAAATATTGTGCAGCTGATTGTAATATTTTTTCTCTTACCCTGCTTAACTAAACTGTTTCTAAATGGACAAAATAATTGAGAATAAAGGCATTCTGTCACACACTATATGCTATCTCTATCAGATAAAAGGAACTGATCTTACTCAAGTTGTAGGAAATCAGAATTGGTTACTCCATAGAAGTTACTCCATTCTGAGACCCATTTTAAGATTATGAAATGAACTAATACTAAGCATCTTAGACAAATTTAAAGAAAATTTATCATGGGTGTTTAGTCTCATTTCCAGGAATATGTAGCATAAGCTTTATGGTATTTGGCAGGAGAAGCTGTTATCTTAAACTGCAAGGCTAATGTTTTATTATCTGACTAAATGTAATTTTTTTCATAATGAGTATAATTACTTGCCTCTGCTCAAGCTAACTTCATTTTGCTTGTGATGATGAAAGACCAGTGCTGAATTCAGAAGCGGCTGCTTCTTAGCTCAGGTTTGTGGTTCTTTGTTCTCTTTCTAGGTGTGGTAATTAGTGGTTTGCTCACAGAAAGACCAGAAAAAGCAGTGGTAAGGTGAGGGATGTGCAGAGTCCACTTGTTTGCTCAGTTTAGAATAATTTTGTGAGGTTTTTTTCCTTCTGGATATTTAACTAAGAAGGAAGCCATACCTTTGTTAGGGCTTCAACAGTATTCAAAATGTGCTCCTCTAATCTTTCCTTCCTTGGGTGTATTTGTGCACTTGCCTTATTCGCTGGCTCTTCTTATGAATAGAAAATAGAAAAAATATTTGTAAATAGGTCTTCAAGAAATCAAGCCACCTTTAATTGTCTAAAGATCAAATGAAAGTTTGCATTTTAAAACAAAAAAAAAAGTAGAGGTAATAAAGAACTCCTACACGTAATTTCTCTGTATAACTTATGTTCTTTGACATTGGAAGATGGAAACATTTTAGAATGTTTATAAAAATATTTTTGTGCAAATTTTATGGGGAATTAAATAAAACTTTACTGTGACAAGTGGAGTCACTTTAACTTAATATTTGAATATCAACTCTGAAGTATGGATTTCAAACACCTCCTTGAAGCATTCTATGCACAATGCAATTTGTTTTAAAAACACAAAAGGGCTTTTCTAAAATGTCTTGCTAAATTTGTTTTTCAGAAATTAAATTCTATTTATACCAAACTTATTTCAAAATGAACTCTCATCATGCCCTGGTTGTGCATAAGATGATTTTGCTTTTCCTTTGTGTTTTGTTCAAAACAGAATTCATAGAACATTTATTTGCCATTTGCAGTGAGAGGCTTACGTAAAATAGACTTTATAAAATAAATGTTAACATCATCTTTCAGAATACACTAGAACAATAGGCAATATAAAATTCTACTGTAAGACAGAAGTTATCATCTGTCTTAGGAGTTTGTCTCTATACTGTATGGCTGCAGAGTCTCACCCTCTAAGTGAGGTGATCTTTAAGAGATAAAGGAGAAATCTCCAGGAGTGCCCTTAATTTGCCTGAGCATTTTGTTAAACAAAATATATAACCACAAGCATCAGCAGAAGATTACACTATCTCTCACCATCTGTGTATAATTGTAGATAACCTATTAAGAGTGCAGTGGTGGTGATTACAGGTGGGACTGGAAGCCTCACTTTTTACTAGGGTTGCCTGACATTTCCCATTATAAGACTATTTTCTGTTCCGTTTGATAACTTTCCAGGATTTGAGCTCATTTTCCATGCTGGGTGACTGCCTCCAGCTCTTGTGTTTTTTCATTTGTTTAGAGGAACTTTCAGTGTTGTGGAGTTTTTTGTTTGCTCTGTTTGAGTAGAAGAAGCAGAGAAAATGTTTTTTCTTAAGGAAACAATTATAGTGACCTTTTCTCTTTAGAGACCTGGCCTCTCCTCTTTCCCCCAGCCTTTCAGGGCAGATCTGATATGGCTTTTTTCAGGGGGTCTGCCCTCATATATGTGAGTGAGGGTTTTTTGCTGTGTATGTTTTTTGTTTTAATCCCAAATCCTGCTTGCTTAGGCCATGTAGCGAGCATTAATCTCGGGAGTTCACCAGGGCTTTACAGCCCAAACCTCTGAAGATTTGGGTGCCTGTGAGCTGGCAACGGCCAGCAGACCCTGAGCGACCATGTCTCCATTCTGCATAGGGATGATGGATCTGCAGAGGCAACTTCCTTGTGTTGACACTTGGGGATGCTCCCTGGGTCCCTGGCTGCAGGGATGGGGTCCCACTGCCACCATACAGACCGTGGGATGTAGATGGAGGAAGTGGTTATCAAGGCTGTTGCCTGTCCCTTGGCTACTGGGGTGTGTGGCATCCCTGTCCCTGCTGTGAGATGTTGCCTGCCCTGGCAGTGCTGGGAAGTGGGGACAAGCCATCGGGAAGGATGCAAAGGGCACAAGAAGCAGCGTGACAGTGGTACAGGAGTAGCTATGAAACACCAGGATGAAGGCTGCCCTTCTTGCACCAAGGAAACTATATTTTCTTCCTGAAATCCTCTATGTTGTTTGTGACCTGCTTGCCCCACCTCCTCAACTAATGCAGCAGGGATTTGGCAGGTGACAATCTCTTTGACTCTCCTGCCTGACTCTCCTGAAGTGACCACCTATTCCATGCCAAGGGATGCACAGTGCATGTGGTGGCTGAACTAGTTTTGCCAGCAATATTAGTTTTGTATTTCTAAATTTGATACTGATGTTTTTTAATCTCCCCACCCATTACAGAGGAATGTTTGGTTTACACCAGTTGCTAGCCTTGCCCTTGATGGACAAAGAAGGGACACGCAGCTGCAAGGATGAGAAAAGAGAAACAAGGAGTGCCATAAGGCTACTTAGTCTCACTACAATGAAGCAAAGGGTGTACTTAAATTCTGTTTTCTTTGCCTTTTGTACGTGCTGAGTGCCTGCAATGTGGTGAAATGTCTGGCTAGTTGTGAACCTGTCAGTGTAATTCAGTAGCATTGCCAATAACTATTAACCTTTTGTGCCTGGAGTTACAGCACCTAGAAAATACAAGCCTACTTGATACTCTTGCTGTATCCATGGCTTAATATTCTTCCATGCGAAACAAAATAGGCACTTACTAAACCCTGCAGTCTTACGTTGCTTATTTCCATTGGTAATAGGGAAAACAAATAGTTCAAATGTGATTACAGAGCTGAGTATGCAGTACATGTTGTTCGTGCATAGCCATCAATGTCCTCTCCTTCCACGCTGCACCAATACAGCCAGTCCATATAGTGCAGTTTTTGGCAAACAATCTGTGTGTAGTCTGCTTGGAACTTTATCATCTGTATTATACATTGTTCAGCCTTTGTGAGGCAGCCAGGAAAAAAACCCAACAAACCCAAAGCACAAGAGTTTATCCATATGTAAAGGAGAATTACAGAAACAATTTGTTCCTCACTGCACTAGTTGTACCCCAGAAGCATACCCAGCTCAATTTCTAAGGAGCAAGTCTGGGTCTGGTGCTGTACCCAGCCCAGCATCCCACTCTGTCCACTGCTCTGCCACTTGCAGCATGTAACTGGAAAGACCTCTGAGTCTCTCTGCCTTGAGTGTCTTCAATGAGAGCCACAGCAGCTCAGCATCCCACAGGATCAGTCCCAGTGAGAGTGGTTCTGCCCTGAGTTACGTTTGCTCCTTGCAGGTCATGTTTTCTAAGAGTGAGAAGGGATTACTGAAGAAAGGACTCAACAGGGGAGTAAATAATAAGGACAACAACTCACAGGCCTTGTGTACTGACACGTACAATTTACCTTGTGTACTGAACATGTGCCAGTTTAACTAGGTTCTTGTTGAAAGTGATTTTAGTTAGCTTGTAGCTCAAGTGTGAACACTCTCCAAGAGATTAAAGTGCAGTTAACACCTTAATGAATTAAGTTTGCTAAGAGCCAGGGTTATAAGATTAGACCCAAATAGGGTGATCTTCTAGGATGCCAATCTAGAGAAAATAGAGGTAAGGTTATTCCTTTTTAGCACAGCTTAATTTAAGGCTTTTGAGCTGCTGGAGCTAAATGGTACACAAGGCTTTGAAGTAAAGAAAACAACTGATGGAGGTGATTACTAGCTTTTCATTATCTATTGGTGGTTATATTATCTAAGGCTAATCCCTGATGGTTTGATAAAAGACCGTGATCTTTGTAAATATTTATTCATAGTATCTGTCTGATAGAGAGAATTCAGCAGAAGGAGAGAATTTCGTCTGTTTCAGGCTGTGCTATGAACATAGTGTTGTAATGTGGATATGCTGGACTGTGGGGAAAATAATCTTTTTCTGATTTCTTGTTGGTGCACTGGACTATGGGGAAAGCACGTTTTTCACCCTGATTTCTTGTCCATCTCGGAGCCAGTGAGGCTGCAAAAGCAATATGTCCAGTCTATTCTCATCCTGAAAAATGCCCAGACATTAGTTCTGAGATGTAGTAATTCAAATATCCAAATAGACATGTATTTGATAGAAATGTTACTGTTTAGCAGTTATTCTCATACCTATGAAAGGCAAGACCTGAATGCTGGCACACTGTAGCCAGACAGAATGGCATCTTTCCTGCCTAGTGCCAAGTTTTGTTCAGTGGGCAGAGGAGACAGTGGGAGATGACACCTTCTTGTGGATCAGCAGCGTGGGGTGGCCCTTCCTGCCTCCCAGGCCCCTTCTCTAGCCCCTACTTTCTGCAAGAGCTCACCCTCCTGCTCAGTGCTCTGCAGTGAGCTGCCTCTGCCTGCGCTAGAACCTGTGTTTCCAGCTGTGCTTTTCCACACTGCAGCCTCCACAACCTAAATTTCAGCCCTTAACTTCTTGTCTTTGAGTTATGAGAATTCCATGATCTCTGCTTTACCACTTCATTTGCTCTTAAGCAAAACGAACTGTGCTTTGGCAGCAGGCAGTTTGTCTGTGTATCCTGTGTTTAATCCTTTCACAAACCTTTTGCTTGCTTGATGATGATTTTTTTTGTTTGTTTTAATGTGTATTGAATCACAGCTCCTTATTTCTAGCCTGTATAGCAGGTGCAGCGGTTTCAGAGAAAGTCATGGAAATGTTACTGTGAGTACTGGGGGCATGGGCAGGCTCGTGTGCTATTTTGGTTACTCAGAGCACTGCATTTCTTCCTCTCTTTGGCTTTCTTCCCTAACAGTAGCAAAGAGTAATTGGTATCTCAGTTAACTGTGCTAAAGGCAATCCTTGCTACATATTAAATTTAGATTGCCCAATTCCTTTAAAGTGCTGTTAAGGTAATAACAGTGAGTATGTAAATAGACTCCTTGCTCAGTACAGCTGCTTCCTCCCACAGTACTGACTGGGTCAGAGCTGCTTACCTGAGGGATAAAAAACAAGTTTCTCTCTCTTCTTAAAAGTATTTTGATATTCTGAAGCCAGCCCAGTGAAGAATGTACTAGGCTGTCTCTTCTGATTTTCTGAAACCTTAGTCAAATTGCTAACTGAGTTCCACTAAGATAACTCTTATTCTGATAAGGTCAGAAACAGAAAGAAGCAAATTTGACTGGTGATACCAGGTCTTGATTGAAAAGAAGCATTCACGCTTCAGATTTGTAATCTGTTCCTTTTCTATCTGTCCCTTCAATTTGTTCTAATTTTGTTATTGTGGCTTGTCTTTTATATAAAACTTGTTTTGTGGTATGCGTTTGCACATGACGTTCAGGCTTGACTGAACTATAGGCAAGAGAAATGCTAAAGAAGCAACAATGAATGTGACTCCTGGATTCTGTGTAGTGACTTCAGAACTGCCATTTTTTGTTTTAAAATCACCTTCTGTCATTACCCACTTTGATCTCCTCAGATGCTCTCTCCTAACAAAATCTCTGCTCATCTAAAATGTGTTCCTGAAATTATTTCAGGAGTCATTGAATGACAATGAAGGAAGGGTTAATTTTTTAGATGTTTTTGAAAGTCATTTTTCAGATGATAGGCACCTTAAAATCAAAATGGATTCATCATTATGCATCACAACTATTGCTTCCCTAGAATAAAAATGATTAAGTTGCCAAAGTTAATCACCACTAGACTGACTTACCTGGTAATTGAACTAGAGCACAGTCATGGAGGTATGGGTTAAGTGAGAAGGTTTTCAGAATAATGTTTTTTATTATGTCTTTGTCAGTCAGGGCAATTTATTTTGGAATTGTTGTCAGAGGAGAGAGCATGAATAGGGTCACCTTAGAGTATGAAGCAGTCACTCATATCTATCAATCACCTATCTAAGCACATTTAAACTTGCTCGAGAAGTTCATTCTCCTGCTCAGGATTTATCTGATTCTTAATGCAGAAGCACTTTAAATACAAAATTGTATATAGAGCTCCATTCTGCACCTGTTTAATCTTTTATGCTCTCCTGTAGCTGCTGTGCAGCTGTTTCCAAGAGGTTAGGCTGAGTGGAAGAGCCCAGGAAGGGGTCTGTGCTTCCCTCAAAGGGAATGGCAGTAGTTTGCCCTTACTGGTATTTGGTAAATAATAGAGGAGGAGTTTGGGTAAACAGCAGGAAATATAGCAGAGAAACAAATGCTGCTTTTTGTATCATGTCCCAAAACCTAAATGAGAAGACTTGGGGAATTATGGTGTCAGAGATGAGTTGTTGCTGCTCTCCCTTGCAGCTGACTTGACATTGTCCAGCTTCCTTTGCTTCAGTTTATGAGGCTGCTGGTCCTGAATGATAGCTTTATTACTGCTGACTGGGATGTCACCTTGGGTTTTGGCAGTGGTCAGCTATGCACAGTAGGCATAGCCACAAACTGTGATGGTAATAAGTATCCCTCCAGGTATACAAGGGGGTTTAAGTCCCCTTAGGAGCTTCTGCAGGGGACAAAGCTAATTGTGTTGCTACTTTCTTAATGGTTGCAGTTGTCCTGCAGTAGTTCTTATCCCTAGAGAGGCTGAGCTGCAGTGTGTTCTGCTCCCAGTCCTTTCCTTCCCTTCTGCTCCTCTGAGCATCGTTCGAGCTGTTGGCTGCCCTGTGTGGGAAGCAGGGCTGGGGGAAGAGGGAACACGTCATCCTTGTATAGGGCAAATGCTGATTGCAGGGGACTGGAGATCGAGCCCTCTTTTTTAATTTGAACTTTTTATGGTCCATTCCTTTCACAAGAACTGTCCTTCATTGTTGCTTCCTCCTAATGGCTCCTGTTGCTGCTTCAGGAACGTGGTAGAGGTGTGTAAATGATGTGAAATGGTGTGTGATGCCTATGATGCCGTTGCCATTGTAAGCTATAGATTGTCAAGCAGAAGGGTTTTGAACTGTGGTGGCCCTCATGTCAGGGCAGAGTGTGACATTTTCCATTCATGAGCCAGCACTCCCTTCTGAAGTGACTGCTGTGTCAAGCTGAAAACAACGTGTAATAATTTTGTTTGTAACTACACATAATTATGGCTGGCTGCACAATTACCAGTAATTTAACCATTTAATGAGAGGGGAGGAGGCAAGCAGAGGAGTAAATGAAATAACAGCTTGCTTTTAACATATTTGGACTATTTGGCAATCCTTGTGCCATTTAATATTTTTATCATTTATTAGGTTATTTTAAAGGGAGTTTGTTTCTGTCTGGTCCTACTGGCCCCAGCAGTGTGTGGTCCCTGTTTCTAAGGTGAGGAAAGTCAGCAGCACTGCTGAGTGATGTGGTAATAAATGAGAGACGAGAAGATGAACTGCCTGGCCCTGCCCACTCACCTCCAGCCTTTAGATGCAGATTGGCTCCAGGACATGCAAGGGCTGCCAAGTAGTTAACCTGCTGAAAAAAAAAGTGCAGCTGCAAGGAATGAACTGTCCTTTTGGTGAAAACATCTTAATGCTTCCTTAATTACACCCCTGTAGGTTATGCACATCTTAATAGCCAGCAGTGTCCACACGGAGGTGGCAATTCAAACTTAACTCTTGCAAAGTTGCAGAGAGAGCAGATAAAGAACCCTTTTACCATGGCTCTTGAAAAGTCATAAGGGAGAAGAAATTGAAGTGGGCTGGAGAACTGGGGTCCAAAATGTCATCTTCCATTACATTTCCTTCCTGCCCCCATTGAAATACTGATACGCAGTATAACATTATCTCCTTAGTGAACAGCTTGTCTGTTTGGATGGGGAAGTGTTACAATTTATTCCAGCGCAGTGGTACTAGAAAACTGCCTTTTGTGAGCACTCTCATTCTGGTGTAAGCAAATCTGTACGAGGAGGCAAATGCACCCAGATTTATTAAAATCGCTGGTTTTGGCTACGTGTTAGTATCTGTTCTCCCTTCAGGCAAGACTGAATGTAGCTGACAAGATTTTCACCTGAAATGGATGTTGTAAAGAGAGGGTGATCACTGAAGATATGTATGCTGATTTTTTCCTTCCATATCTCATTGTAATTAATAATATTATCTCCTGTCATGTGTTCAAGTACAGGAAAATGGAATCATCTTTTTTCTGTTTTTAAGCCCTCAGACTCTGTTGTTTAAAAGTGTCTCAGGTCGTGAATTATTTTTAAAATACTATTGCATAAATTTGTCAAGATTCTGCCTTCGAGTCAGTGGGATGCACCAATTCGAGGTACTGACGTATTGCCTTCTGACAGCTGGCTAAGTGGCTTTTGAACAGAGAACTACCTGTTTTCTTGCATCCCTGGCAGTTGCATGTTAGGCCTAATATTTAGGGGTATCTGAGCCTATAATTAGATGACATGTTGGAGACCTCTACTTTTGTGGTGTTTATATGGAAGTAGGAGTGATTTAACCTGGAAGCAAGAGGACATGAAGTTACTGGAACCTGACAGCAAAGCAGATTTTCTGCTTGGAGACTCGGCAGGCTGTTTATTTGGGTCCTATGCCTTGGGACCCATGTACTCTTCAGTTTCTCTTGCTTGAGGTGCTGCAATACTGGCTAGCTCTTTATTTGGTCTTTTGCACTCTGCCTTTAATGACATGGGACCTAGCAGTCTGGATGCCCTGGGGCCCAGGGGTTTGTCCCTACCTCCCCTCTCTCATTTATCCTGATTCTCCCTCAGATTCCCAGGTGGACCGGTGAAAAATTGACTTTTTGCTGAAGCAAATGAAAAGCCGAAGGGGGGAAGATGTTTTTGGATCAAATGTTGTCTTTGGGAACTCTTCTATTTCAGAAATGTTTGTAAGTATTTGCACTTCGGTGCGTTTCGAAATGAAATGTTTCCAAGCATTTGGATGATGTCAACATGAGAAGTTTTAAATGCAAAATGACTTGCAAAGTTTGGTGTTAAAATAATCGGTAGACTCGGCTGCTGTAAGGCTGGCCTTTTCAGGAGCACAACACAAGTGGTTGAAATGTTGCTCAGCAAGTGCTCCAATGCCTTTTGTACAGCTGCCTTCAAGAGTTCAGCCTGGGAGAGTGTGTGGCCTTAGAGGAACCTTGTCAGAGAAGTAAATCTGCAGCCTGACTGGCTTCAGCAGGCACAATCCCTTTTCTTTCAGCAACTCTTCATTAGAGGTTATGTCATAGTCATATTATGGTCATTATAGGTTATGTCACCATCTTTTCAACCAAATCATTAGTTCCCCTCTTCTGTTAAAAATAATCTAAGTGTGCCTCCTGCCCAAGTCAGCAGAGTTTTGACCTCAAAAGACAGAAAAGCCAGGAACTACATGAATATTTCTAGGGACCTTGCTGGAAGATAGGGGCTTGCTAGAGTATAAGATTTGAACGTAAGTAGCATGTATGATGTGGTAGTTAACATGTCTGCTAATATCCTCTGAGACTGAAGAAAAAAGTTCTTCAGGAAGAGGTGGTGAAGATCAGTTTAGACCAGAGTAATGACATTTACAGTTCAGACTCTGCTGGATTTCTGGGGACTGGAACGTGGGTTGTGACTTGGCTCATATCTGTTAACAGGCAATCAAATCAGAACAGGTAGGAACAAAGCTTGTATCAGGCTGCAAGTAGCTTGCTAGGCTACCTGCTGGTAATGACACTTGAAGCATTTCTCAGAGGAAAGCCATTGGTGTCAAAAGTTTAAATTTTTTTTCTCTGATCTTCTAAAGAAAAATTTGAGCTAGGTGCAGTCAGCAAATGATAATCGCTGCTGAACTACAAATTAGATTGGAGTGACTCTGGGCTTTGTAAATTATATAGCTGAGACTGAGAGCTGCAGTAAACCCTTTGAATTCAATTTGAATGTTGGCAGTCATCGGTGGATGAAAGATTTCAGGATATCTGAGCTTTAATTCTTTTAGGTTTTGGTTGATGGTGTGGTTTTTTATTTTAAAGAGAAATGAGAGAGACAGGAGAGACTCCCATCACAGCAACGTAAAGCACTGACCTTTTGCTAGGCTATTCAGAAGAGTTGGCACATTAAAATGAATGTAATATCAATATTATAATCAAGGGACATATGCCTCAGAACCGTGCAAGCTCACGTTTTTCCTTTTGACTCATTATTTATACAAATCTGCACTGCCATTCTGTGGTGCTTACAACAGAAACACTGGTTCTCAGCGTATTGATGGCTTGTGTGTCCTTTTTGCATGCTAATGCAATATTCTGTTTCTAACTTGACGGTAATAGATTAGTGAATACATGAGGCTATCCTTCCTCTGCTAATGTGATTCCAGCCATGCAGAAAACTCAAGGTTTGTCTTAAACAGACCAGCTTCTGAGTATTCTTCATATAAAATCAAATTGAAATAATTTCTAATTTAAGCAACTACTTTTTCTGCCTTTTGGCTTTGCAGTTTTTTGCCTTTTCAGAAAAACTTGATGTTTACTGTTAGTGGGGGAGGGTGGAAGTTAGTGCTGTTGCCTCTGTCAGCTAATTGTTTCAACCTTTGTCATTCTCTCCTTGAATAGGTGGTGTATTTTAATTACTGTATGTAAGATTTGTCTTGATTAGAATAGGAAAGCTTCAGTGCCTTTTCTGGAAAGGGAATGAAGATTTCTACATTTGGTTTTGCCTCCAGTTCTTTCTGGCATGTTTGCACAGGTGGTGTTGCAGTCTAAAAACATAACAAAGAAGTACATGCACCACACCCCAATTATATTGTAACTCCCCTTGTTTTCGAACACAGAGTCATGGGTGGCATTGTGCAACTCTTCATGTGCAGTCTGCTGGGCTCACAGAGAGTAACAAGAAAATGGAGGTGACTTTTCTACTTACTTTCGAAGTGAAAGAAGGTGGAAAGAGGCCATTGTAAGGTCTTTTAATAGATAAGTAAGCTGTTTTAATGATGTAATCAAACCAGATCTACGCAACAACTCTTTAACTGCCACGGTGTGGGATGTGCATATGATATTACTAGTGTCCCCCTCTGGTCCTTCAGCCCTGGATGTGAAAAGCTGTGTACCTGACTTTCCTCAGCTGATGGTGAGGTACCAAATTATTCACATGAGAAAGTGCCACCTGGTGCTTACTGCAGGGAAGAGACTGGAAAAAGAGGAGTTTTTGGAAATGCCCAAGGGTGAGAGATGGGTGCAGCACAGTGGATGCCCCACTGATGGGGTGGGGATGGACTGGGTTGGGTGTGCAGGACATGCCTAGCACTGGGTGATGCTGGCCTGAGTGAACCCCTGCTGTCCTTCTTCCTCCTGTGGTTGGGGATCTGGATGATCTAGTGACCACATAGCTGTGCAGCGCTGCCAGTGGTCATGGAGGTAGTCCTAGCATAGGAGCCACATCTATGGTGGTTATTAATTGTTTCTACATCACCTGGTTCAGAGATGCTATGTCACAAGCTCTGTCTTCAGGTTGTTTTGGCAGAATAAGATGGAGATACATTGAGTCCTGTTGATATTTGAAATAGTCTGGGAAGCCAAGGGGAGAACAGTCCTTCTGAAAAACCTAAATTTTTCAGGCAGGCACTAGGCACTTGGTTACAAGTAAGTCATTTAGAGTCCAGTCCTCTCCCACTTTACTTTTTATAGTTTTTAGACTTTGCATTTTTATGATTTATTTTCTTTCTCTTCAAGAATTGCTTATGTTAAGGAAAAATTACTTTTTTAAAGTGTGTATCTGTTTGCTTTGGGCTAATCTCAGGATGAGATACAATAGCTTAGGGATCTGGGAAATAAGACATTAGTCAATGCTATCTTTCAGTTCCTTTATATGTTATAAGCAGATTCACTTCACTCATAAAATATCCTCATACACTTGTATTTTAAAGATGATTCTCTCTTTGTCTGTCTATTTCTATTACTCACAGTGCTTTGATATCAATGTGTCAAAGAATTCCCCAAAAAAATCACTTTAGAGATGAGAGCAAGCGTGGAACATTTTAGCTCAAAAAGAGAATTTTTCATTAAGATGTAAATGAATAAAAGTATGGATTATATTTGAAGCTCGTTCTTATTTATTCAGCATCTACAGTTATGGTTGTGTTTTACAGAATAATGTAAAACTTATCCCTTTGTTTTATAGAATGGTTTCTCTTTGCCTCTGTAGACATCAGTGATTGGAGTGAATAACATTCATTGAATCCTGTCCCTTTTCATATTTGTGGGAGCTTTTCCAGTGACTATTGTGAAGCCAGTCTAATATGTTTCAGCTTGGGTGTCAGAGTTTAAACCTGGGTAAAGCTGTTTGCTGCCAAAGCTGTATCATTTTGGTTATACTTAAGTGTGGTTCTCCAGCATGCAGGGTGATGTTTGTCCAGACTTCCAGGTGCCAGCAGGAGTGTTGCAGAAACAAGAGCTGTTTGATCTTACCTTCCCCCTCTTACTAAGAGGTCTCCTGCCCTACACAAATCACAGTGAGGAAGTTTTCCTTCCTTATGTCAAACTAGTCCTGGTGGGACTCCATAAAACCACTCTGGACAAAGTCCTGCTGAGGGTCTCCTCCCTGGGCTCCTGGGGAGCGCAGCCCTCAGCCTCCTTTATCCTCATCCCCTCTAAGCCAATGGGATCTGGCTCGTGCACCTGCCCTCAGATCCTGGCCTAGGGTATGGCTGGAATAATTTTAAAAAAAGTACAGAAATCTGTTTCTGTGGGGAGCCAAAAGAGGCAAGGTGCTGTAGAGAAGCTGTGTGGCTCGATGGGTGATCAGCTGTAGGTCCCTGCAGTGAATAGAGGAAGAGGTCAACACTGCTGGTTGTGAACAGGTTTCCAAGCCAAACTGACATTTTCGACACTATGTTAGAGGGCACTTGTGTCATTACTGGAACAAAAGGCACTCAGTTATTGGTTGTAGGGACACACATGCATATTTTTAACAGGTGAGCAGAAATCTAATCATATAAGTAACACCCAGCTAGATGGCTTATTGCTTTACACTTTTTTTAACGAGTTAAGGTAGAATGGCATTGCAAGACTAAGAACTATGTTAAAATGTATTTTATTTTCTCATATCTGTTAGTTCCTTTAAGTTGGAGGGCCATGAAGATGATCAGAGGGCTGGAGTACCTCTCCTATGAAGACAGACTGAGAGAGTTGGGGTTGTTCAGCCTGGAGAAGAGAAGGCTCCAGGGAGACTTTAGAGCACCTTCCAGTACCTGAAAGGGCTACAGGAAAGCTGAAGAGGGACTTTTTACATGGACATGGAATGATAGGATGAGGGAGGAACATGTTCAAAATGAAAGAGTAGATTTAGATTGGATGTTAGGAAGAAATTCTTACCTGTGAGGGTGGTGAGATGCTGGCACAGGTTGCCCAGAGGAGCTGTGGCTGCCCCCTCCCTGGCAGTGTTCAGGGCCAGGTTGGATGGGGCTTGGAGCAACCTGGTCTGGTGGGAGGTGTCCCTGCCCATGGCAGGGGGTTGGAACTGGATGATCTTTAAAGTCCCTTCCAACACAAACTATTCTAAGATACTATGAAGTTTCTTTAATAGAGTGGATTTTTAACACGAGACTTCTGAGGACTTAATTTCCTGTACTGCCAACCTGTGATAGTAAAATAGCATTTGAATGCTGTACTTTTAAAGTGTTGGAGTAATGAGATTACTCATTTTAATTTGAATTTCAAGTACTACAGCTTTTCAGAATGAGTTTGTTGCACAGTTCTACCCATAGCACCACACTGCCATGGATAGTCCAGTGGTAACTACTACTTTTTTTCTTTTTTCCCCTCTTTTCTAAAGCTATCTCAGAGTACGGACAAGTTGTCTTTCTGGTCCAAAGAACGCTATAAAGAATTACAGCCAAACAATTAATGAACCATGTGGCTCTGTCAACTATTTCAGTTGTGTCTCTTTCACATGATTTAAAATAGAAAAACACTTTCTTTTTCTTTCTGTCCAATATTACGTAAAGTTGGTTGTTTTTTTTCTCAGAGTTTTTGATTTGAATTTATTTTCAGAGATTTAATTTTACAGCTTTGCCCCTTATCACTGAAATTTGTAATGTTAAAAGTGTAATTGCTAGATAAGATAATGGAGATAAACTAAGAATTTTTTTTCTATTTTCTAAGGGAAATAAAGCAAATGTTCTTATATTTTTGTTTTTTACATTTCTAACCACCTTTAACTTTTCATAACTCTTTCCTTACACAATGGAAATGTGATTTTTCTTCTGGATAGCTGAATCTCCTTCAATATTGCAGAGATTTTGAGAAGCTAGAGTGAAAGCAAAATATGATTCTGTGTGCTTGTGAAAATAGGAGGCATCTTTCAGTTGCATTCAATATCTTGAGAAAATTGGAGTAGTATAAAGATGGTATATCTATTTATAGAAAGTGCTGGGTTTTGGGAACCAGTTCAAGATGAAAATTTCCTCTTGAAATAATATAGGTGAAGCCTCTTTAAAACCACCATGGTAAAACAATATAAATTTGCATGACCCATGGAAAAATGGGTCTAAAAACTTGTCTATTTTTGTTGTGATTTCTTCCATGGTAAGACTCTAACCCACCCAAGTGACTAACATCTTACATGCTGCTGCTGCTGTTGGCTAGAAGAGTTAAGAGAGCATGTGGCTCTGCATCTAAGATTGACCCAAAAACCTGTTTTTTTTGCTTCAGCTGCTGTCACAGATTGCTGCAGCTGCCCAGGAAAAAGAGGTAATAGGAATCTACCAGTCCTGAGGCTTATATCCACGGGCTTAACCCATGGCTAGTCAACATGCAGCCTGATCAGTCTATGGAGGAATATGTTTTGCTGTGTGAGTGTGGTGGGTATGCAGGCAGCCTAACTATGATGTGGATGAAATGTATTTGTTGGTCAGGTTTGGTACAGTACTGCATGCCACCTGAACCTGAACCTGCTTGCTAGGTATCTTCCAAAAACTGAAAAGGTTTCGGTATCCCATAAAACCAGAATGGCCACGGTCATTAGAAATCTCGGCAGCATTTTTCTGTGTTCTAAGGAAGGAGTTTAAACTGGAAGCATCTTTGTTACTAAAAGACTTCCAATCTCTAAAACACTAGAGATTTTGAGGCTCAAAATAAACTTCCCTGGAGTGCTTCCAGGCTTAAGGTCTCATATCTTGTCTCTCAGATGGAGAAGTGGATTGAAGCTTGACTTGAAATGTTAATATCACAACTGAGAAAGCTGCTATATCATTCAGCCCGACTCCAGAGGGAAAAGACCAATCACTTTAGAGTTAAGATGCATGAGTGAGAAAGTGCACATGGGCCAAGAATGATTGACGTTGAGAGATATTTTTTTTGCTCCATTGGATGACACCTGAGAAGCTCCCTGGGCTTAGAATAAATAAGGGTCACTGAAGAACACTTCTCAAGGCTGCTGCTGCCACTTAATCTATGGGTATGATAACGAATTTCCATACTCTGGAGGATGGGTTGCTGTACTTAAACTGTTTAAACCATGAACTGGTTTATACAACAGCAACTTCCTTTTTAGCTAGCGGCAGTGTAGAATGTCTTTTGTGAGACTGTCTGGACAGAGTAGGCTAAACATTTAGTAGTTGTATGAAAAATAAGACCAGCAGTCCCCTAATCTCCATGAGCAGCCACCACATAATTTAGGCAATTGAATCTGTCATTCCAGATCCTAATCTGATAGTGGAGTGGGAATCCTGCACTGATGCAGCCGTGCATCCAGGGTATGGTCTGGAGAGTTAGGGTTTATTATTGGGTTATGTTCAATAAAACATGTCAGAATGGATTTCTATTCAGGAGATGATATATAAGCACTAAGTCTGGGTTTTGTAGCTATTCCATGAAATACAGTTGTTTGAAAGTATCTTAAAAAGTTAATGCAGTTAAGATTTCGCTCAGCCGGTTTATGGCGCCTCCAAAAATAAATGCAGTTTCAATAGAATGACATCTCTCATAAAACCTGAATCCGTCTTTCTTGAAATTCAGTTTTTGAAATGAGAGCTGACAATTGCTCGGTCTGTCAAAAGTATCTTTGCTGGTTTAGTCTGAGGGCAGTCGCTGTGTGACTGTTCCTTTCTAGGCTACAGAAGGCAAAAGGTCACAGGGAGGACGGGATTTCTCTCCTGTATCGGAGCTTGCGTTAGCACTCATTAGGAAATTCTCTTTGTATTCACATCTTGGCCTTGGCAATGCCAGTCGTAGGCTGTGTAATGAATCTGCACAGGGGCTACAGGGAGGGACAGGAGTGTGAAGGGGAAATGAAAGATAATAACATTGAAGCCCGAAAGAGTCACCCAGTGCATGAGGTTTCTTTATCTGGTAATTCTATATCTGGATGATATTTTGGGCTTCTGTCATATTGCCAATGATATAGCAGGTTGCTGTTCAGGCATCAAATGAAAATCAGAAATTTTACCAGCTTTGTTTGGTTAACTTGAATCTCTCTTAGATGAATGTTTACTATTTTTTCACCATGTTTCTTCTAAGAATTTATCTACTTTTTTTTAAATTGGAAACAGTCCTATTTACAGGTGTTAATTATCACATAAAAGAAACCCAGGCTAGCTACTGTGCTAAAGTGACTTCTGAAAAATCTGTGCTCCCAAAGCCTGATTTTTCCAGTGTGTTATTACAGTAATTTGAATCTCAAAAGTTTGAAACTCTGAAGCAAGTTCTAGTTTGTAAGAAAGAGATGGTATCAAAGTTAAAAGCCGAATCTGTGCTTATTTCTTAAATCATTCAGTGGTAGTTCCAAAGGAGTTCCCCATGAATTCCTATAAAGAGTAAGCTTTTTGAAAGGTTTTAATGTTAAGCTCTATGAAGTATCCAGTTTACAGAATACTGTATTCAGTTTCTATCACAATTTGGTTTCTACCTTAGCATTTAAGAAATTATTTTCAAAATTATGTGCCTGTAAAGGACTGAATAAATAGCAAAAGCAGGGAAAAAAATTTCACATTTGTTTTGGCATATATGCAAGTGTGAATTAAGGGATTCCTTTTAATATTCATAATGTTTACTTCTTCACTGCCAATGCATAAGTGTCAAAATACATAGAATCTTTCATGCCTGGATTTCTGATCCTGCTGAGAAGCTATTATACTGCTTGTGCATCAGACAAATGTGCACATGTGCGTGCCATGAGACTAGAAGAAAAGGTTTGTGGGTTTTCTTAGCACTCCTAATGCTGTTAAACTCCCTCCCAGCACCATCATGTAGGTATCATCAGCAGAGGAGGTGGCCACTTTTTTAGCAGCTGTTGATGGGAGGACTTAATAACTTGAAATAACTCTGAATTGAGTTTGAATTATTTGAAATAAAATTTATTAGTGTTTTTATATATATATTGAACTCTTCAGGAAGAATCTCACTGAGCAAACATGTAAAAATATTTCTAAGATGAGCAGTGTTGGTCCTCATCTTACTAGGGCAGAAATGCAGCATCTGAAGTTCTAGAAGGCTTCTGAAGTACTATCACATTGTTGTGATAAATATTAGAATTGCTTTTAAATTTTGATTTTGCTACATTTCTGAAGAGCAGTCATACTCAGGAGGAGAAGGCATAATTCCATGCCCAAAGTCTACAGTATATTTATGTATTTTTGATTCTATTTTGACATGTTAGTGTTTTTGACATGTTAATGTATATTGTACAAAGCATATATTATTTTTTTTTCCAAATGCTGTTATTGAAAGTAATTTATGCCAGTCAGAAATCAAGCATAAACAGTGTGTGGAGTTAGAGCTACAATTCTGTAAGTGGAGTGTGGACAGGCTAAGAATAGCAGTATTGAGACCAATCGCTTTTGTGCGACATCCTTTGTGTGTTGAGCATTGCTTTACAGTGATATATTCAATATGCTCTTTGCCCGGTATTTGAAGCATGGAACTAGGCACTCACTTGAAGTGGATTTTCTTTTCTGAGATGACAGCCAATTTACAGTAATTAATGTGATAAGGACAGCAGCTGTAGCAGTCTCTAATTCCTTAATCTTAGAGTAAGAGCTAGAAATGGATTAGTTATAAGATATATTTATCTCTGGCTTTTTCTCCTGAGAAAAAGCCCTTTAAAAAGATTGCATTCCTCTAACAGGACTGGCCAACACAGCAATGAAAGCATTTTTCCTTTGCTGGAGAGAATTATCTGTGCTGAACTGAATGGAACGAGTAAACTTTGGCTTGTTTTAAAGATGGTGAATAAAATTTTGACTCTACGCAATGAGAATAGTTTTGTGGGCTCATCTGAGAGTGCCTTGGCCCCAGGAAGATGGGTGTCTATAGGTTCTGTCTAGTGTGGATGAGATTACTACAAATGGTCAAGCAAGATTAGGAAAATGGAGAACATGTTTGGGAAGTGATGCTGTTATTAGAGCTACTGTTAGGGAGGGTTTATTATCTTTCATGATGAGATAGAACACTGGAACAGGAAGCATTGCAAGCGTGCAAAGAAATATATTCTTAACTAAATTAATTACTTGGGAGTATACATACTATGGTTATTTAAATGTTTCTAAAGTTTGCAAAGAAATTTTTTCTCTATTAAATTATCACTGAATTAATAACTGAATTTCACTTCTGGAATCTCTTTGTTTTATTTAAATCAATTGACTGTGGGAAAAAAAGGTTCTAAATTGACTGTAACTGAGGTACTTTTTGTTAGATGCATTTAACTTAATTCTTCAACCAAAGAGTGTTTATACATTTAATCTGGATGACAAGCTAATAGCGCTCTTTACATTTTTATGGCCTTTGCTGAGACAACCACAAAAGAGACAATGCTGTTGGAAAGTGGTTTGACTGTTTCACTGGTATGGATGTTGTCCCTTAGAGACTAGACTGGGATCGTTATCTCTGACAAATGAAATTAGCAGATTAATTTTTGATTGCTGGATGAAGGACTAAAGCAAATCTGAACTAAACATTCAGCAATGTTTGGTGATTTAAAAAGAGGCTGTGATTTTACTAATTGAAAAGAGATTAGATCCTTAAAAGTACTGTGCAGCCAACCTGTTTTATTATACTTCCCAGTAAACGCAACATTTACCCTGTCACAAAATCACTAATAATTTAGTGTGCATAGACGTGAGGATAGTAAAGCTTTGTGTTCTGGGTTGACCTTTCTGCCTGATTTAAAGACCATTGTGAAAGAACTCTGAGGAGAATCCCTACATCTTTCACTGCAAAGGTGAAAGCTTTGATGTGAGGACTGAAGTTAAAGGCTGCTGCAAGGAGGGAATTGGACAGATAATGTCTCTGAGTTTGCCTTGGAATAAAACAAAGATTGTATTAAGCATGACTGTCAAGTGTTTATGGATGCTAGAGATTTTTTTTTAGTTATATTTGCACAAATTGAGAGCACTTCTGAGGAAAATCAGTAAGGTGTGTGGTGTAACACAGGAGCTTCCTGCATATTTTAAACTCAGTTTCCTGTTAACTGTGTGGGGAACTTATTTGTGTCCAGCCAGAGACGTGTTAAGTCTTTGAGGAAGTCTTATCTTGGCATTTGGAATAACCTCCCATTACATTCATCTGCAAGATTTGTGTGCTGGCATTTAGCAAGCTCCATATCCCCTGTATACTGCCTGTTTACAGGCAGGCTGGGCTCTTTGTGGAACCAGAGTGGAGAACTCTGGGTAGCCTTTGGCTACCAAAACCTGGCCGGCTGCTGTCCCGTGCATGCAGGGATGTGTTTGTGCCCTCTTGGTGACTGGGAGGAGAGAGGGATGATGGAGCTCCAAAAGAGCAGCTCCTCACCACCTGAATTTCGAGTGATCATAACATAGGTTTTGCAGCAAGCACTTGTGAAACTTTTCTGCCCAGGTGAGATCTGTACCTTGTGTGTGCAGGTATATTCCCATGTGTTTCCTTGCTGTGTTGGGCCTTTTCTTAGATTTGGCCTGTTTCTTGGAATGAGCTATATCAGCATTTTATGTCTTAGAAGGAAATAGTTTTTTATTTTTTCCCCTCCCGAACTCCTATTTAATAAAAATTTTAATAAAAGACTTGGGAAGGATTGGTGTATTCTCCTGGTTCCCGGGTGCCAGAATTCCAGCCACTTCTAGCCTGGTGGTGTTTACATGAGAAGTGATGAAGCTGCTGTTCTCTCTCGTGTGGAGGAGTAGTTTTGCAGAAACCAGCTGGACTATATTATTGAAGCAAAATACCACTCAGCATGAGGAAGGCTGGTAGGAGAAGGCAATGTGCAGCTCAACACTTTAGCTAGGTCTTATAATAACCAGATTGTTTGTTCTCCACAGCCTAAGTGGAGGCGTCTGTGCTGTGGCAGAACACAGGAGCATCCGTGATTGAAAACTGATGGCATGTGGTGATGTGTACGCTGACGAGCTCTGAGGACACATTTTACATGGTGTGCCTGTTCTGCAAAGCAGCAATGAAGCAGTTAAGATAGATGGGAATCATGCAGCTAAAAATCCTGCATGTACTTTGAAAACTCATCCAAGGTACTTACAGCCCATTTTTACTGCTGTCCCTCAGGATTTGCGCACGGTTTCTGGAAAACACAGTGTATGCTGCTGATAGAGATATGTCTCCTTTTTCTGCCATCCAAATGCCAAACAAAGAGGAATGGAAACCAAATGGAAGCAGAGTGCTTTTGTTCGTGAACTGAAAAATTTATGGCTATTTGTAAAATGCAGAAGAACTTGGTCTGCTGCTGAGAAGTCAAGATAAGAAGTAAAACCTGTCACTGGCAGGGTATTATGGGCCACCTTCAGTCAGGGTGCCCATGTGGTGAGTAGATTCCTGCCTAAACAACAGGTCTGAGTTACTCTTTTTTAACAAGAGTTTGACTCGAAGGAGCTGGGCATTACGTTGGCTGTTGAAATGATGGAGGGTTCATGGTCTCTGTCTGCTGAGTGACGAATAATGAGTTCAGTTTCATTGTGACAGGGCATCTGGTTTTGTGATTTGTAAAACGAGTGCTGTATATTTTTGGAATTAATTGTGAATACTGATGCAGAAACTGACAGTTTCTCAACTGCAAAAAATACTAGTATTTTAAACAAATTATCAGCTCCTGAAAACAGACTCTTCAAACAAACTAGATTTCTTGAATTATAAGTAAAGTCTTCAGACTTTTTTTTTTGTTTAAACAAGAAAACTATATCTTATTTCTTTGAATGCTGTCCTCAGAAGGTTTGAGTTACTGTTTGAGTTACAGTCACAGCACTCTGGACTGTGTGGCAATCTTTCATTGCCACCTTTTCCCACATCCGTTCACGGTTTCACCATTGCAATGAAAGAGACCAGTAAACACAAAGAAAATGAAAGAGGCCATTGTATTAGAACACATTACTATACACAAAATATATTGGACAATAAAATTGGTTACTTGTTTTCATTACAAAGACTCTATGGCTAATATTATATTATGCAGATTAGACCATTCTTTCAACAATGACTGTAATGAGGATGATGTACTGAAAACCTTATTTTGCTCATCTAACAGCATTCATCTTGAAAGTTTGCATCCTCCTCTTAATAGCTCTTTTACTAAACAGAAGTTTGCATTTGAAGCACAAAGGTTTCTTTAATGTTAATTTGCTAATTAGAAATGACACATCTGTAGGAGTCTTACAGATGTATTGCTGGGCAGAGTGGGACTACTTGCAGTGTAGCTTGAGTTACCTTTGTAATGTGGCATTTCCTGATTCTGGTGGATATACAAATTATTTTCTTATATTAAGTATGTCAAAGTGGTACTTTTAGGGGTGGAAGGATGAAGTTTTGAGGAAAGAGAATTTAATTATTCTCTTTTAAAGAGGTCTGACTCCTTAAGATGATGTTTATTTTTAAACAGGTGGCCAAGAGGATAGGGGAAGAAAATTAAGTTACCAAGGGAGAAGAGTTAAGGAACAAAGGAAAACACCAGGGTGGTGTGGGGTGTGTGTAGGATTCAAGTGGTTATAGTTACTAAAAGCATGATATTGGACCAGTGTTCAGAGATTATTGTTTTGGGCATACCATCCTTTGCTGTGTTTTTGTGATGATGGAGTACATCTTATGCAAGAAAATCTATCCAAATTCTCAAATTGCTTGGATTGCTGCTTTCCATAGGGATAGACAGGATGGATTTTCTTATTTTAACTAAATTTCACTAGTGAAGTATTTACTGTTTGGTGACTGGTGTGCCTACCAGCAGTGTTGATGTCTGATCAAGTTTAACTTCTCTTTCCACTGCACTTGGTGGTCCAAGTAATGAAAGGGGTATTATCACATGTCAGAATTTATTATACTGATGGCTACGTATTTAAAATAAAATGTTTTAGATGTAGGTACATTTTTAAGTTTCTGATAAAAAGCAGGATGAATGCATTCTGCTGAAAATTTAAATGCATGAGACTCTGCTTTTTTTAATGAAAAAACAACATGATACCTCAATTCTCTGTTCCAGAAGAGCCTTCAGATCTGTCCTCTCTGCTCCAGTTACTCGGGATGCAGGACATGCTCAGTTATTATGGGAAGCTCTAACAACCAACAAAACCTTTATCTGAACCTCCATATGGCACATCACTGGAGTACCTAGACGTGCACTTTTGTCTTTGGTCATTCTGTACAGAAAATACAATTGGACTTGGCTTCTAGCAGATGAAATCTGTCATATTCCTCCTGTAGGAGTTGAACTTGGTCCAGCCCAATAAATACAAAAAATACTCACCCATAAAATTGCCAGCGGAGCCTGTCATTTCAGTGCATGTGGGCTAAGGTTCTGTGGGGTCTGGCAGGTGCCACTTTCTGGCTGAACAGCCTGTTTCTGTGATCAGCACCACTTCCCTCCTCCACCATGCTAAAACCCATTGCAATAAAGCAGCAGGTGGCTTTGCCACATCTTTCCTAAAAGGGCAGTTTCCTACAGAAAAATGGAACTCTGTAGCTTTCTGAGGAAGAACCTTAAAATCAAGATTTGTCGAATCACCTTACTAGAATAACCTTGCAAAGTGGTTTCTTTTTATTGTTCCTTCTTGTATCTTCATACTTCTAATGTGACCTGCCTGTTGTAGACACATCGGAGAGGGAAAAAATAGGACTCAAACCACAAGTTTCATTATATCTTGTTTTCTGCTTCCTGAGATATCGGGGGAGCAGCCCATATTTCACAGACCTGTTGTAGTGGTTGAAACCTTCTAGCTGATGCTAGACAAGCCCTCAAGTGAGGAGTCACAGTTCAACATGTGCCAGGAGCTCTGTGTTAGTTATGAGAAGGGTTTGGGCAGCATGGAGTTGTGCAGGTTCCTGGTTGTTAAGGCCCATCTTTCAAGGATGAGGGCAACAGATGCCCTTTACAGACAGAAAAGCTGGGGGAAAAAGCAATTTTACAAAATAATTATCACCAGTGGCATAACAGGCTGTATAATTCTTTTCTTTCATATAAATTCTAACAAAACTCCTTTATATGTGCGTGTGACAATTTTATTTACAAAAGGGTGCAGCATTCCTCAGGGTAGAAGCTTCTGCCAAAGGGTTTTGAGGGATTGTCCATATTTTTCTTGACGTAACATATTTCATACTGCAAACCTAACAAGCAGGTGGAATTAACTGATCTTCACTGATCATAGCTACATGTCATCTCACTTGATTATCGCTTGTCTGAATGAAATCCATTTGGTAAAGTTGTCCTTCAGGACAACGTGTCAACATAACGCAAAATGCTCTTTTCTTGTCCTGTTCTATACAAATACTGTATGACATTTAACAACTACTTGAGTTTACCGATCTCTGTCTTCTGCTTCCACCTCTCCAGTCATCCTGCTATTGCGAACAATTCAGTAGCTGGTCCCTGCACTTTCATATCTGTGTCTTGTCCATTTAGTGAGTTACATGGAGCCCCGACTCTAGCTGAAAGAACAAGAGTAGTTGGTAATTCAGTTATACTGCATAAAGAGGTATTTGCTCTACATCTGTCAAGTACACTTGGCACCTCTCCTCATCTTGCATTATGACTGCCAGAGCCAGTCAAGCCCACATTACACCACTATGGTGACACTTGGGCTCTCTGGGTCATTGTAGGAAGGAGTGTGCTAATGGCCTGTGTTTTAACAGGTTTGGAACCATGTTAATTATATCTTGCTGGTGATCACACACTTGCAGGTGTCTGTGCCTTCGTGTGTGAGAAGGATCTTCAGGAGGTGGTGAGTGTCAGACCTTTGTACTGTCTTGGGAGAGCTTGTTCATAGTGCCACTGCCTCAAGCTTGTCTTACTCTTTGCACCCTGGTCACTTAAATGGTCAGCTGCTTGTATTTTTAACTCTAGGGAGTATTCTGGAAGGATCTGTTGTTGAAGAGTTGCTTTTTAGGGGTTTTTCCAAGCACCAGCTTCTCAGCTTGTTTTTGAGTAAGTGCCTGAACTGTAGGAAGTAGCTGCTACCTTTAGTGTCAAAGCAGGGACACTGTCAATGGGCTGAATGAATACAAAGTTGCTATTACTGTTCCACTTCTAGGTATCAAGGACAGAAGTTTTCTGGAAAGAAAGTAGGAGGTGTGGCATAACTTCTGTGTGTAGGCGGTGTGTATACTCTGGAAATAAAGCTTTGTTTTTCAGGTGCTGTTAAGCTGCTCCTAAAAGCACATTTAAAAATAAGAATGGGTGAAAAAAAATCACATTTTAGAGAGCTGCTTGTATTCCAATTCTCTTTCTAGCATTGTGTTCTTATTGCCCAGTGTTCATGCTCATGACAGTACAGTCTTGACTTGTGTCTTCTTCATTTGCAATGCTGCTATTCAGTATGAGACATGTCACTATGACAGGAGGTCACTGAGAACTTTGATTAGACCCCTTCATGCAATATTAATATAGAAAGGCATCTAGAATTAAAGTGCAATGCAACTCACACTAACATGGTAAAAGCCAAATAAGAGCAGGATGCCTTCAGGTGGTGATACATGCAGGTGTAGTGAATTTACAGGCTTTTTTTAAAAAAAATTTTTGTTGGTTGTTTGTTTTAAAGCTGTAACTTGAGTCTTTTGACTTGTAGTGAAACTGAGTTGATGGTTTCTCTGCCACCAGGAAGACGCAGCAAACAATTGCTCTTGTGGGCCTTTCTTGCTGCTGGAAACTTTTTTAAGGATTAGTAGTCTATAGTGCCATTTCCACATTCAGACATTCATTCCATGCACCATTACCCATGGAAGAAGGAAAAATAGACTATTATAACTAAATGCAGTACTCTAAGCTAATGGACAGTATAAGAGATGTGTACTTTGCACATACACACTATTCGTTCAGAGAAAGTGCATGACTTTGACGTGCCTTCCCCTAATGGAAAAGCAGTTAATAAAATGGAATATTTTTCTGTAGAAAAGATGCAATTGCCACCCGCTTCTCTTATGTGGGAAGAACAGATTTAATAAGGTTTGTGTGAAATACCTCTAGGCTCAGTTAAGAGACATTTTGACACTTGAGTCCTAGTAGCAAGGTACAGTAGAACCATTTGCTTTTTATTGCTGAACAATTAAGATGGAAAGTGTGTGTATAAAATGGAATGTCCTTGCAAGAAAACATCTCCTGCGTGATAATCATAAGTGGTGAAGTGGTGCTCTTGTGATCTTTCTGCTATAGTCTCCCTTGCTTTTGTATGGTGGCTTTTAAGGCAGTAGCACAAACTTAGTACACATGTGCATGCACACACAGGTTTTTAATATACGTATAAGAACTTTGTAGTACTGTGTGTTCACAGATACTTTTCTTGTTTGAAATGAACTAAAGAGGGTCAATTGATGAATGACTTTCATTTGGCTACATCCATATCAGCATTCTGTGAGATTTGCTTTCACACTATTAGTCTTTCTTCCCAAAGCTATTTTTGTTTTTTTCTTCTTAATTTACATGAAAGCCACCCAATCCCAACTGTTGATATACCATTTTTATTTTACAAAGATTGTCTCGCATGGACTTTTCCTGCCTACCTTGTGGTACAAATGAAGCTAATCTTTCCACGCAGCGCTTAGAAGTGACTGCTTTCAACTCTCACTAACTGCTTTCAACTAACACAGTGTGTGCTGGGACAGTAAAACTCTGTTTCAGGCTTTAAATGATTGGGACCTGTCTGCAAATTCTTGCAGTCTTTGACTATAGTGTTTCTTTTCCTTGCTGATCTGCTCATTGACAACCACAGGTTATGCATGTCCTGTCTCTTTCTAAATATGCTGGAACTGAATTCAGTTGTCTCCTGGTACCCTATCAAAGGGTATTCCTATAGGCATTCAGTCTGTCTTGAGTCCAAAACCTGTAAATAACTATATCCTCCTTGCAGAAGGGAGATATAAAAGAAGCCAGATGCTCAGGTTTCATGTGAAATTCTTAACCCACAGATTCTTTGTAGTTCTGTTCCTAGGACAACCTATAAATATAATTGTATACCGTTAATTTCTAATTAATGACTTAAAAACTTTAAAAGCCTTCAGGTCACAGTAGCCCTCCTGAAATTACATAGTGACATTTCAAACAGGCCTAGGTGATTTGGGTGTTTGAATTTTCATTTTCTTTTAGAAGACACTATGCACTACTCGGAAAATTCTTCTTGGTCTACTCACCTGCTTTTCCTTTAACATTCACAACCTGCCCAAATCTGTCTTTCTCCCAGTCTTCCTAATACACTGCAATCCCTTTCTCAGTTTCTTAAGGCACTTTGGTTCTCATTTCCTCACCAATTGTAAATCCCTTGGTTCTTCAATGCTGTTTCCTTCCTTAAAGACTTCTTGGGTTCTTGGGTTCCTCTCCTTGTACTGACCAGGTATCTCTGAATGCCTCAATTATTTGTCCAATGAATCCTTTACTGCCTTGTGATGTTGCATCTGTAACATAAGGATGTCTTAGCATTTCTCTCCTGGATTTTCTCTGATTACTAAAAATTTTGCATGGTGCTATGTTCCTTTGAGTCAGTGGGCTGCCAGACCTCTGCAGCTTTCTTAATGCCAAGCACATCTCAGATCTTTTACTATGAAGAGAGCAGTTGACTTGACTAAGATTATCATGCCATGCTGAGATCTTGGTAGTTTTTTAGTATAAGCAATGTGGAAGTGGGGACTGACTTGTGTAAAGGGAGGGTTAGTTTTAGTCCAGTGCACATATGGGAGGAGGACCTAGCTCATCTCTGAGATGGTTGCAGGCAGTGGTTCAATAAACATGATTAATAATGTTACTTTATCATACAAAATCAAATAGCTTTTCTTTTCCAACACATGATATGAAAAACTGTCTGACTTGTGAAGTATATCGCTGTATTTAATTGATTAGTGTGGTAGGAATACTGATCATAAAGCAGCAGGCTGTAGCCTCTGAGGTCCCTGTGAATTATATTAATGAATTATGTGACACATGAATTATGCTCTCTTTTTATATTTGTCATACATTATAGCTCAAATTATATTTGGACTTGAAAGCAAACTCACACAAAACCCAACTCCAAACCAAGAAAACCCCCATATATGTAGAACTAGATATTTTTTTCGAAGTGCACAAAATCTTGTTTCGTTTTGTTTCTTTTGAAATAAGTTGGAAAATTCCTATTGTCTGGGATAGGAGCAGAGATTTTTCTGGCACTGAATGGATTTGAAAACTCCATTACTCATGTCTCTCATTTGAGTGTTATGGGAAAAGTCTTGGAGCGCTAAGAGCTGAGGGTGTAGTTGTCATCTTCATCTGATGTGGAAGGAGCTTTCTTTTAAGTGAATGGAAGATTAAATATACCTTTATGGCATTAGGTTTACTGCAGATCGTAAGGTTATTAATTAAATGGCCAAGGCTTATTAATGATGTGTGCCCAGAGAATTATAGCTTCATCAGGCTGTTCTATTCTGGGTCTGACTTGTAATGCATCCTCAATTTGAGATGGGTATTGCCAGCTTAATCCTGGTTATGCTAGAAAACTTGAAAGTTTTATTATTTCTATAGGCCTAATTGTTCTTAAAGGGTTATTTTGCTACAGCTAAACAGCTGAAGCAAGGACAGATTGTTTGAAGTTAGGAGGGCCTTTCTGGAAGGTGAGGAGAAGGAAGCTCTCTGGCATGGCTAATTTGAGCATTGACCTTTCTTTTCTTGAGATATCAAAATATTGGGACTAGAACACGGAACAGTCCAGCTATGATAAAACTAGTTCAAAAAGTTTTCAGTTTATGGCATACGTGTGTGGCAGATCAAGCAGCAGAGTTACTGTACCTTCATATTTACTCCCTGCTCTTAGAACATGGACTTTCCATTCTTTCTCCAGCTGCTGCTGCTTTATTCCTTGTTTCTGGTTACCAGTTGTTTCCTCCAACTATAACAGGTCTCCCTTATCACTTCTGCTCTGTCAGGAGATTTGGGCAATTACTCTCACACAGAAGGTTGTCTTTGATCAGGAGTGTCCCTCGGTACATTTACCCCCCACTGCCCCGGGGACTAATCAAAGCACTGAGCTTCAGAGACACGCATGTTTTCCCAGCTACTCCAGCACCTGATGTGTTTCTCTTCCATCCCACCTGGTTGACCTGCAAAGGTGTTAGCAACAGGTTTCTGTTGTAGTGTGTTGCCTGTAGCTGTTCCTAGAGGGTCAAGAGTGAGATGATGTAGCCCAAGTGCCATGTCTAGGACTACTGAATAGTGGTTAGGCTATATGCCTGCTCCCAGGGGAGGAAAATGCTATGCACTTAGTAAAAAAACCAGGACCCCCAATAATTAAGTGCCTGTGCCAAAAAAACTAAAAAACCCAGTCCCTGATAGTTACCTCATCTTCTATACGATCAGTCCAGGCCCCAGCCCTTTGTAGTGCTCCCTGGCATAGTTTTGTTAACAAATCTTTAGCTTTTGTAGATTCGGGGCAAGTGGTATCTTTCTACCCCCTCAGTCCCTGACAAATTACTTAGTGGGGGTGGTGCGGGAGGGAAACCACAGTTTTGCTTTAGACCAGGCAATTGCCAGTGCAAGTCAGAATTCATCTTGTTAAGCTGTAATACATGAAAGATGGAGAGATAATTTCAATAAGAGAAGTGAAAGAATGAATACTACTCAAATTCATTTGAGAAATACATCTACAAAATACCATTACGTACAATTCCCTTTTGCTTAATATAAATACAGCTCTGCCTAAGCCTGTAACCAGGTCTGTAGCCATGGCATTTAATTGCCAGCTGCCTTTAAACCTTGAGCAGGTCAGCAGAGACACAATGCTATCAGGGATAATTTTTCATTTATGTATTTCCATGGAGTGATATATAATGTCTTGCTGAGAAGGGTCCTTGTGGGTGTCAAGTACTGCTGCTGCCTGTAATGGAAATAAAGGAAAAAAAAGACTGGCAAATAGATGTTTCTGTAAATGTAACTTTTAGTTTGCAAGTAACCTTGAGGCTAAAAGATAATTCCACCTCTGCTGGGGGGCAGTAATGAGGTGGCAGGTGAACAATTCAACCTCTGTGTTATTTATTGATTGAAAACAACTCCCAGCATGTGTGCTGCTTCTGAAATTTATTGAAGCCGATTGAACATACAGTGTATGATATACACAGGCTTGCTCTCTTCTTCCCTTTCCTCATTTCAATTTTTAAGTGCTTCCTAGAGACAGATATAGAACCAGTCATCACGTCTGGCATGTGGTGTGCATTTAGGGCTGGAGCCAAAACCTATTGAAGTCATTGGTTGTCTTTCAATTGACTTCAACTGGCTCTGGCTCAAGCCTTCAAGACAAAAACAAAAAAAAAAAGAAAGGAAAAAGTGTGTTGCATACAGTTCTGTCTAAAAGAGCTGATACAAACCCAAACCTTGCATAAACTCTGCAGTTAAGTGGAGATAGCATAGGGGAAAAGAGGGAACAAAGGGGAATAAAACTGTGGATAGCTTTGGTACTACATAACACAGTCCATTTCTTCATGTGGGTACCTGAAGCCCAGTCCTCACGGACACAGACATGGAGCACTGCAGGCAAACATGGTTTGTTCCTCTGCATCTGCACTTCCCCAGCTTCTGCCTCTGCAGCTGGAGGACAGAGATCCAGGGATTGTGTTATCCCAGCACTCCTCTGAGGTGGGGTGGACGTGTGCCAGGTGTGGAGTTGGAGATGTTCAACGTGCGAGGGTAGATCAGGGAGGGCTTCTTCTCAAATCTTGTCTCTTTATCACGTGTGTATGGATTCTGCTGATGGTACCAGCTGCCACAAACTCTGTGCTGCATGTAATGGAAATCTCTCACATCTCAGCCAATTACTTTGGTCATAGGCAATTTGTTCTGCAGGGGAGGGTGCTTTTACGGGCTTTAGATAAATAATCATCTTTCCATTATAAGGAACTCCTGCCTGTAGTGAAACAACACTTGCTAATTGAAACTCCTAATGGCTTTCCCTTGGATGATAGGGGTGAAAATACTTTATTTTTTTTTAAATGTATCTTCCTTTGGTCTGAAGTCTTTCTCCAGATAAGGGGAAGGATTTCTGAAGAAAGATGAGCTCTTTTCCTTTTTTTTTTTCTTTTATAAAAAAGAGATTCTGGAGTGTTTTGAGTGCTGTTCTAAACACCTGGCTCTTAAACTGGGTTTTATTCAGATTGCACTTGCTCCAAGAGCCCTGCCTAGGCTGCTCTTTTCTGCCTGTCTCCACCCACAGGCTTGCAGGCTCTGATGGTGCCAGCACAGCACTTGCTTGTGCTGAGGAGGGCTGATGTGGTCCCCACCGAAATGCCTGAAGGGACTGACCCAGGAAGAGCACCGGTTCCTGGTATGGCTCTGGGCAGCTGGGGATGTGGTAACAGCCTTTGAAGGGGAAAAAGGTGGAAAGGCAAAGAGGACTTTAGCACTCTCTGGTAGTGCCAGCTGCAGCAGTGGGGTGTGCAAGGCTACAGTGAGCACCAGGAAAGGGTGATACAATCTAGGATTACCATTTTAGATGAGATACTTTAGCTGTTGCACCCCTAAATGGGGTATAGAATGTTTCCTTTTATGCTCTCAGGGGACAGACAGGATAGATTTTCCTCTTAATCAGTTTTTCTGTTAATATAACCTTCTAACTTCTCTGTGTTGGTCTTCTGCCTCCAAGTTAGTGTTTCTCTTCCACAGAGACAACTTGTGCCGTTTGCCTCAAACCCTGCTGTCATATACTCAGCTCAAGCCAGGACAAGGATCTGCTAAACCACTTTGGTTCCAAGGCAAGCAGATTTGGGCTGGCCTCAGGTTACTAATGATCAACAGGCCTTCAGTATAAGATACATTATTGTTATTTTTTTTCTTTCTGTTGCATTCATGAAGAATGCACTTTATTCTTAAAGAGAAAAAAATAATCCCCCCTTCGGCTTTGGAAACTCATGAGAGATGATTCTGAATGATTCCTTTCTCTTATTCCTGATGGGATTGACACTACATCATCTACTTATTGTTCAGACAGATTAGAGAAATTTATCTCTCCCCCCATCTCAGTGACAGAGGATGTGCTGTGCTGAATTTGTACTTGGCAGGTTGTACAGGACATAAGGCTTTTGCATTGCATTATTGCCACTGGCAGAGCAGAGCCAAAAAGATGGATGATTTGTTTGTAGTATTGCCTCCTATTCATTTTGCTCTCTTCCACCCAGCCCCATTTTCTCCCCAGTGCCCATCCTTACAGACCTGCTTAAGCATTTCTCTTGGCACAATAAAATTAGTGTTGAAAACAAAACTTTCCTTTAGAAACAAGAAGGTTTCAAAATTGACTGCATTCATTATCAAAAACATTTTGCTGTACCTCTGATCAAAAATCTGCGCTTGTGCATGGGTAGGATATTATTAGGGTGGAATGAGGTGATGCCTTTCTAAGCCAAAGTCTTTTGTTTTGTTTCTCCAGAAGGAAATGCCTGGGTAAAAAGGATCCCCTTCACTGCCACGTGTCACGTTGCTCCTGTTGGGGCCATGCTTTGTTTTGCCACTTGCAATACTGCTTGGCTTCGGACTGTGCACGTTGTTGGAATTTATGGATGCTAGAAACGCTGAATCTTGAAGCCCTGGCAATGCAAGGCTTTATGCTTTATGGCATGCACTGATCCCACATCATTTTGGACTTCCACCTCTGCTCTTTCATGTTGTGTTTCTCATTGTGTGGTTTGTCATGCCTTGCAAAGGCAAACTGTCACCTGCCACAGCTGCTGCTGGTTTACCAAGGCATTGAGGAGGAAGGAGAAGTTTGTTAATGGTTAACTCTGCTTCACTACCTCCTATCACATTCATCACTTTTAATCATTGTTAAGGTGTCTAATTGTCCTTGTGTTGCATTATTTTAGTTCTTGGCAACTTCTCCATGGTGGTCCTTCAGGTATGCTTATCAACATTATTTTAGGAGGTGCCAGTTGTCTGCTCTGCTACAAAAGAACAATGTCATAACTCTGGATAAATGTGAAACGTGAGTGCAAAGCCGTTGTCATGGTCTCTCCTGCCTCCATGCCTTTTTTTGGCTGCAGTATGTGTTTACCATGTGAGCTGGGGTGAGCTGTGGCCTGGGTACTGCTCCCAGGCTGTGGGACCTAGCTGTGCTTGGCCCAAAGCCCTGGGGGGATCTCACTGCATCCCTCTACTACCTGATGGGGGTTTGCAGGTAAGAGGAGGCCAGGCTCTCTCTCTGGGTGCAGAGTGGAAGGACAAGAGGCAGTGGGGCACACACTGCAGCAAGGGAAGTTGTGACTGGACATGAGGGAGAAATCTTCACCCCTGCCAGATAGGCTCAGCAGTGGCACAGGTTGGTCCAGAAGTCTGGGCAACCTCCATCCTTGGAGATGGTCAGAGCATGGCTGGTTGTAGTGTTGAATGATGAGACCTGCTTGTGGCAGGGCTGGCACTGGGGACACCCAGCCACACCTTCCAGGTCTGGTGGCTCTGGAATCTTCTGATCCCATTAGCTAATTCTCATATAGATATGCAGGTTTCATCTACTCCCTCCCTGCAAACACCCTCTGAAAGAGTGTCCTTGTGTCATCCTAGTCTTGTATGGCATTAATGCCTGTATGATCTTGAAAACTCCAGAAATCTCCAGAAAACTGTGGTGCAACTGTTGATTCTGGAGCTTCAGTTATTCTGGGTTTTAAAGAGCTGTCACGGTATTCCTTAGCAGCATGGTACAAGTGACCCTTGGTGATCCTTAGGCAAACGAAGAGGAAAATCTATACCAATAGATGTCTTGCTTATTCAATTGCTGAATCATTCTGCAGACAATTTAGATTTTCTAACTATAGATTCCTCAGCTCTTCATCTATTTGTACTTTGTTTTGGGGAGCTCACTAAGCATCAGCTGGAGGACCACCAGGTGCAACTCCAATGTATTCTTGGAAAGCTGGATGTGTCTCATAGAAAAGATGTTTTTAAATAGCAGCCACAGCTTTAGTTTTGAAATATGGGTTTTTCACATAGATATTCCTTATCTGGATGGCTTTAGGGTACTATTAAAACTTTGTATGGAAAAATGACATTTACTTAATAATTAAAAAAAATCCTCATATAAAAAAAGGCTGGCAAAATCACATCTAATATTATGTGAAATGAAGAGCCACAAGGAGAACTGGATGAGGCCCAAGCACTGCCAGCAACACTTCAGAATCCATTAATGCAGAGAGGGTTATAAGATTGGACCGTAATTATTTAACATAAATGCTTATTTATTTAAATTGGTATTCTTTTGATTGGATTATTCCTATTGGAAGCTGTTTATAATTTCACAAATACTAGAGCTTTCTGAAGAAAACCACTGCAAAACTCTCAGCAAAGGGAATAGGTAAATTGGCTTTAAAATTCCACCATCTGGAGACAATCTGGAAAATTGGTCTTTAAAACAGATAATAATAATTAAAAAAGCTGTCATCTATTTTTCAACTCCAACTGTCATTCTCAGTGGAGTCTAGATTGGAATATGGCAAATAGCTTGATTGACTTCTTGTGCCTATACACTAAGTATGATGCCCTTGGTGAATGTTCATGATTTGTGGTTTTACAGCAAGCAAATTTAGCCACACAGTACTTCTTTTAAGGTTTTATAGTTAACAGAAATTCCTGAAATGGAGCAAGAGAAATACAAAAAATAACAATTGCTAAACAAAAAAATCTGAATTAAGTAAAATGGAAAAAAGTGTGATGGGGAAAAATGGTGGTGTCCAAACTTTACTGTTACAGTTCTAAAAAGATACAGATCCATCAGCTTTGTCCCATTGCCTAGAGCTGTAGGTAAAATATATTCCTGCAACATTAATTAAAACATCTGTATTAAAATTGATCACATATATTTCTAGATCATAATTGGTTATAGCACTTAAAGTGTGCAGATACACGGAATGAAATGTCTAGTCTGTGATGCGAGGGGTAAGGGACTGGCATCAGGGAGAGGTGAATTATGGTGCAGCAAACCCTTACAGCTTGGCAAATTAGTATCTGAAATAAAATTTAGCAGAAACTTTGTGCTCTTCAATAGGTAATCAATAATCAAGACACATCCTGCTGTTCTTTCTGTTTGTCTTCCAGGTCTGCTTATTTAATGGTTTTCTTTCAGAGACCACCTCGGCACATGGCAGAGACCGTAGAAGTATTAATAAGCATTTTTCTCAGATTTTGAAGGCTGGAAATTGGAGCTGCAAAGTGCAGAGCAATTAACCCCGGGTCAGCAGGTAGTGCAGCAATTGGAAGGGCACTGCTCCCAGTGTCATGCTCAGCCTGCTGGCACACTGCTGGGTGGAGGAAGGTCTCTTCTCCTCTTCCTGTGCCTGGTGAGTCTGGGGCACTTCCCAGGCTTCTTGCTTTCTCTGTTCAGTGTTTAAATTCAGCAGTAAATGTGTGAATCATAAAATGCTTATGCTGGGCTCAACCAGTCTGGTACTGGGTTCTCTTAAGATTTCTGTGCTATGACACAGCATCCTTGTGCCATGATGTTTGATCTCTGAGGCTTCTGCCTGCCTCTATGATCCCTGTATGGAAAGAGCTGTATGTTTGAAAGGGTTGAATACTTGTGCTGGGAATGGCAGAAGTGGTCTAGATGCAGTTAGTTCAAGACATCAGGGAGCTGTGCTTGCTTGGCACTACAGCTTTCTTTAGCCAAATAAATGGGGCCAGATTCCCATCTGTCATAACCCTGGCATGTTCCTGTTGAAGTGGGCTGATCTATATTAGTGAGGGTCTGACCCATTGCAGCTTGAGTGTGAAGGAGTTAAGAACATCTGCGTGTTGATGAGAGAACTAAACAAGCTCTGGGATTGGTGGTGTCACAAAGAGAAAGGCAGTTATTTTACCCTGTTTGGTCAAAATGAAAAATAAATATGAACCATCTGTATGAAATCTTTAGGGTTTGTTTTCTTCTTTTCTTTCCTGCTGTGGTAGTTCTGAACCAGTTCTCCCCTCGCTTTCCTCTTGTCTTCCTTCACTGGAATAGTTCTGAGCTTTGCAAGAGTTCAGATAAGTCCCAACAATGACGTTTGATGTAGCCTTCTAAGAGTGTGCAACCAGTGTACCACGGTCAGACTTTTCTGCCAGGGGGTTGAAATCCATGCCTGTATATTAATGTTTAAACTTCTCTCTAGACTTTTTTCACCAGACTCCAGAGGGGAGAGAAAACAGTTTGGAAATCATGTTATTTGCTGTTGCTTTTTACCTCCTGGAAGCTATTAGGAAGTGATATTAATAAAAAGAAGAGGGAGGTCTGCTTTTTATGGTGATGCATCTTTTAAGTTAGTGAAAATTGCTGACTTGGAACCTGGTGCTACAGAAAATGAAAGCTCTGTGCAAGTTGTACATTATGGTTTTTCAGGTGATAAACAAGGCAGCTTTTCCAGGCAGAACTTTAACAATATTGTTCCAGTAGTGAATTTTTTTTCATTATAAATCATTGGAGTAATTTTATTCTCCAATTACAGCTAAAATTTTGTTCTGTGTAGAAAACAGATGGCTGGTATGCTATGATACAGCAACAGCACCACCATTTTCAGGAGTGACAGTAGAAACATCTATACGCAGGACTAAGACTAAAGAACAATCTAAAATGAAATACTGTTTTTTTTGGTAGCTGAATTCCTGTCAGACCCAAACATTGATTCTTCTGGAGCTTGACTTCTCAGTAAATACCTTCTGAATGAGACTTCCAATCAGGATTTGAGAAGTTAGAGGATCATTTGTTATTTTGAATGACTTTAAGAAGTGATAACTTAATTTATTAGTTGGAATTTCTTCGCAATCTTACACAGGAGAAAAGTCCCTCATTTGCTTTGCAGTCGGTGCACAGATTGTACAACTGGCAAAATGTCTGTCAGTTTACCAGGCAAAGCCAGATAACATGTCCATGCAGACTGGTTTTCAATCTAGAGAATAAATAGGGGACTAGATTCAGCAATTGCATCTGAATGTCTGTGGTTTACTCTGAGGTGGTTTCATGCTTCCTGAAGTAATTTTCTTCCTGACAGCTCTGGAGGGCAGCATTGCACTTTGAATGAGAGGAGTGCTCTTCATTAATGGAAAAAATGAAAAAAATAGTAAGTTAAAATAAAGTATGTGTGGGGGACGTGGTATAGGGACAAAATGAAAGAGAAAAAAACTCAAGGAAAAAAGCAAAAGAAACACTAATCCAGAATACTGGTCATGATGGGGTGTGTGTGTTGGTTTGTTTGCTTTATGTTGTGTATTCCCTGTCAGAGTTTGTAAATTATAGTACTAAAGCATTGACACATTCCAGGATATGCTATACTGGACAATTAATAACCTTCTGAAAGGGAAAGCTACTATTCTGGCACCCCCCCTTCTTCCCCATGATCTCTGGTTATTCCTTGCTTATCCATCTCCTACTCACACTTTCTGTTTCTAAACAGCTGCCTGGAGTATTCATTTAAAACAACTGCTAAAGAATTAAATTGGAAGCATGCTTTTGCCTGCAAGTTGCCCCCTAAAACAAGCAGACTAAGAACAGTGAAGGTCCAGCTGTGCCTGATCAGAGCTGTATAAACAATGGTTCAAGGCTGCACGGAGGGGGAGGTCAAAACCCCTTTTCTTTCCTTATGTTTCTTTTCCCCCATCTTTTCTGTTGCTGCCACCCTCAGTTGACAAATCTCATTCAAATCTGAGTTGTATCTTTAGCCAAAGTTAGTAAACAGGTTAGATAGGTGAGAGTGTGGTAGCTCAAAGTGGTCTGTCCTACATTCCAGCAGGCTGCTGCTGGCTGGTGCAATATGTGGGCAACCTTTTCCTACAAGTTTTTCATTATTCCCTTTCTGTTAGTAGGATCCATGGTCCGTGGTTTGGCTCAGGGCATTTCATGTCAATGCTTTGTTTTCCGAATGTGTGAGTGTTTGAGAGCAATGCAGGATTTGCTGGTGTTGTGGGAATGGCAGTGGAAGAAGCCATTTGTGATAGTCTACCTATACGTTGTCCAGTGTGTTGTGTTCATGGAGCACCAGCTCCTGTAGCTTAACCAGAGTCAGGCAGGAACTTGGCAGAATAGGTGGTTATTCAAAAAGATGAAGTCTAGAAAGCCAGAACTTTTTTGAGAGTGTCTTAGGTTGGGACAAGTTTCTTAGGCTGGAAATAACGTATGAGAAAGAAAATACATTGGCTGAGATCAAAGTTGGAATCCGTGCTCCACCTAATTCAGCAACAGGGTCTGGCATCCACATGACAGGTGAGACCTTAAGCTCTGGACTATTGATAGTCTCCTGTTTTCTTCTGCTTTTTGATTGTTGATGGAAAAAAATAATCCGGAGGTTAATGCTTGTCCTAATGTGATACAGAAAATACTTTGAAAATTTCAACGCTTTTTTTAGGAAGAGCAAACTATTTCTCGTACCACACTAAGCTCTACAAATGAGTGTGGAAACTCTCACAAGGACAAGCCTTTATGTTTGAATAGCAACCTTGCAAATGGCATTGATTTAATTCAAATGAGAAGTTATTCTTTCCTCATATATTTATACCTTTCGGAAAGAAAGAGGCAACATGAGGAAATGTTTTACTTTGGCTGAAAGTACAGATAGGGCAAGATATAAAAGACCACATGAAGATTAATTGCTCCTGTTGAAATTTAGCTTGACTGCACAAGGTGAGACAGTTTAATTATTTAATCATAGTGCTGCCTTTAGCTTTCAAGGCCAGGAATATAGTGACTTTGTTTCCTTCCCCACCCTCCCGTGTTTAATTTATGTGACTTCTTGTACCTAACCTTTCTGCTCCCTGTTTGAATAGGAAGAGGGATTAAAATTTATTTCTTGGAGTGATGGTTTATCCTGTGCCTTTTGTATGTCTCATGTCAGTTTTAACTGATGGACTATACTTGTTATGATTGATGGATTGCTGTGATTTATTGAAGGCTTTGGCACTTGTTGTAGTTGTTTATTCACTCAAATTCCAGAGGAGTCTAGAAGCTTTGAAATGGATCAGTCTGGTTTATAAGACTTGTATAAAAATGCTGTGTGGTTCTCTGTTTCAGTGTCTCTTCCCTTTGGTAGATTTCTACCTCCTTGGACAACTAGTTTTCTTGTGGTTTGACACAAGCCTTAAGTAAGATCTCTTTTCTACTCTAAGTCTATTCCAAGGTTGCACTGAAAGGCCAAAAAGCATTCTTGTAAACCTAGTGAGAACTAAGTTGCAGAAAACCTCCCATGGACTTTGGTCTGCCTGCAGGATATCAGTCAGGCAGATGTTTAGTAGTGTGCAGCATTTTCGGATGTGTAATTCATTGCAAGTGATGTTGCTTTGCTTTAGTGGACTGTCTGGTGAGCCTAGCTTATTCTCTTGCTTTCCTAAAAGTGCTGCTTATTCACTTGTCTGTGGGCTGTCCTGCCTCTTGGTCTGGTCCTTGTGCTGCAGCACCTTTCACTTGGTATATGATGTTGCCCTACAACTCTTGTTTTCAGGTAGTAATAATAATAATAACACACAGCATTCTCTTGTAATAACTTGTGCAGCTTTGCAATCTGTGTTTCAAAATGTTGGCTTATGTACCAATTAATAATTAACTGGTGGTAGAGTCGTTTCAAACCAAGTTCTTAATATGTAACTCTGCTATGGAAAATGCTCTGCTGTTGGTTACCAGGACTAAACTGGCTTAGCAATGGAGCTCGTTGTGGGGGTTGTGCTGGGGGCACTATCTAAGCCTGGGGAAAAGCATGCCACTGTAGTCGCTGTCATGTCAGGCTGAGGAATATGTGGGAGATGGTTTGAAATGCTTTGGTTACACCCCTGTTAGGGCACACCTTGTACCTCTCTGGTAATGAGCTAATTTTTGTTTTGTTTTTCTGAATAGCTCCATGTCATCCTGCGGTTGTGCCTCAGCTGATGGCACTCAAACTGTTTTTCCCCTTCCTGGCTACTTTCATGATGCAGGGCTTGAACTTTGCATGCTGTCCCCCACCACCTCGTGAAATATCAGTAGTGCTGTATGCAGGGTTTTATTGGTTCCTTGGCTGCCTTCATAACTTCAAAAGAAGCGATCTAGAGACTTGCTGGCAGTTTGTGAGGCAGGAACAAGCGGGGAGTGAAGCAATCCAATTTCTGTGACACTGTATTAGTAGTATTTATAGCATCTTGACTTGTATGGCATGGTTCATTGATCAAGCTTGCACTGTGTGTTGATGGCTGCAGGGTTATATCAGTCCAACAAGGCAAAATTTGGTTTCTCTGCTTAATAATTGGTTTTCTATTTACAAGTTACCTTTAAAATAAACTTTCTCATTTCATCAGCACAAGAGAGAATATCGCCACACTGATCTTATTGATTGCATTTTATCTAACTTCCAGAGAAATGGCATCTTTAGCTAAATGGCAATGCTTATTGGTAGTGTATGACCTAAGGTTTCAAAAAATGTACTTCATTACAGGACTTAGCATATTGCTTCCAACATGTTGCAGTTTTTCTCAGGATCTCAGTCCAGCATCCAAGGCAGAATTATTTTATGAATGAATACAGCATTTCCACAAGTGAGATATTGACCAGCTATTGGCAACTAGTATCTAAAACTTTTACAGTGGACAGAAGTGAAAATATAAAACACACACACTAAAGTATAAGGAGAAGAATTACTCTGCAGCCTGTCACGCTGCAGAAATTCCCATCGGATGGTGTCGGAAGGAATAACAAGGTTCAGATATCTCTAGGGCTCTTCTCAAAGCATACTGGCTGGTGTCTGCATGGAGACCTTGTTCATGCTGTTAATCCCCTTAAACTCTAAGCAAATATTCTTTTCTCGTGAGTGCTGATGCTATGGGAAGGCAAACAAAATGTTCTCAGGGAGGGAAAGGCTCATGGAGTTAACAGCAATAAAGCAGCACTATATTGACAACAGTAAGTAACACCTTCTCCCTCTCACTTTATCTCCAGGGCTGCTCTGGGTCAGATGTCTAGTGGCCTGTGCGTGCTTTGGGCATGCTGACACAGCATTTTCCAGGCAAATGGGAATTCAGTCCTGGACTGTGAATGGATGCAGGCCATTAATTTGGTCACAGCACAGTGCTTGTGCTATCCCATGCAGAAAAGGCTGTGTTGTGCCTTTTGACATACCACTTTCCCACCTTCCTGATTAGCTCCACTTGCTGCTTATTCCCAGTTGATAGTGAAATCCCAGATGCATCTGATGAGCCCTTCTCCAGATGCTAAGGTTAACTGTTGCTTGGCTGCTGTGAAGGATGCTTTCAGTGCTTGGTTGTGTTGTTAGTGTCGCCAATGGTGAGATGGCCTCTGTGCCTCCCAGCCAGGGAATGAAGCCAGCCATGCTGCAGTCCAATAGTGCTGCTCTTCCAGCTCTTTCCTTTCAGCCACTCACGACTAACAGAAATTCCCATCTCTCTGTAAAATGGCAGCATGCTTCCCATTTCTCCTCTTGAGATGTATGTGCTGTTGCCAGGCTGTTGGGAACAGGTTTTCCTCAGGAAGGTGCCTCACTTCAGGGAAATTCAGTCCAGTTTGGTTCTTGTGCTGTGCCATGAGGAGTGCAAGTGTAAATGCATTTTTAATGGAGACCCATCTCTAAAGGTAGATTACAAGCACATAGGACAAACTCTTCTCCCTTTCTTTCTCTTTCTACTGCCAAGGTCAGTTGTCAAATAGCTGCTTCTCTGCAACTCTTAGGCTGGGGGACTACACTGAAAGCTGCGCTGGTGTTGTAGGGCTGCAGGCTTTTAGAGACTTCCTCTATTTTACTAAATTTATTTTCTACTTCCAAAATCTCTTGGGTGAAATATTTTACTGTTGTTTGCTCCACTTGGAAGAACTAAATATTTTTGCACTGTGGTTACAAGACCACAGGTTATATTGGGGTGTACAGCTCTGCCCACATGAAACAGAACATAATTGAAACCCAAATTTGTTTGTATAGATAATAAGCAGAATTATTTTTCTGGAGTAGTGTGTTTCTTTTTGCCTGGTCAAGGTATGATCTGAAACTGAACATGGGGTTTTTGTGAACCAGAAGCTGGGGAAACTGGGTTACGTGTTGGTAGATTTACAGTCCTGGAAAGCAATAAAGGCAAGAAAGAAACTGTTCTCTGCTGCAGCAGTGCTTCCCTCCTGTCACTTAAACCCATCAAGGTTAAAAAGATTGCCCCATCTGAAAGAACATGGAGCCATTTCTGCTATCCACATATATAGAGAGGGTAGGCAGCTGGGATGAGAATAAGGACTAGAGGCAATTCCTCTGCTCCAAATAAATGGATAATAAATCAGAAACTGGTAACCAGAGCCTGTAGCACAGGATGAAGGTTTATTTTAATCTTCAGAAAGTGTCCAGCAGCTGAGCTGGTATTCTGAAAACTTTAACCAGAAACCAGCTTATTACTTGAGTAGCTGCCCTCTTTAAAAAGCAGTGCTGCTTTAAAACCTAAGCCTCGTTTGATATCTGGGGCTGTTTTGCTATGTAATACTTTGAGCTCAGATGGTATAGAGATTTTCTGGAAGGAAACTCCTTAGTTCTTGGGGCTTTCTGTCTTTCTGCAACTTAAATTGGACATCAGTCCTCTGTCCATGTCAGCCTGCTCAACAGCAAACAAGATGGTTGGTGGCACATAAACCAGAGACCAGGATTCTGTATGACTGGTAGGAAGTGTATCCGCTGGGAATGACAGACGTGTGTAATATGTCTGTTACAAAATTTGTTGAACCTTTTAATGTATATGCTGGAAGTATTTGTCAATAGAACAAAGGGAATAAATGGAGCATGTTCTTAATTAAAAATTCAGACAAGTATATATTTTAATTATTATTCCTTTTTTGGCACAGGAAATAAAAGCATTCACCACAGTGGTAAGATATGTTTAAAAAATACATTTGGAAGATTTGCATAGGAAAGGAACTTGGGGAATAGAAAGTGACCAAATTACTTTAATTTGTAATCAAAACTATTGTTCCTGGAGAGCTGTGAATATAATCTAGTTTGTCAAATCCGTTAGTTCACTGTGAATAAACTCCATAAAATAAACTTAGTAGATTGCAGGATTTTTCATAATAACCAGTGTGTACAGGAGATCTGTATATTTGCAGTAGTTCTGCTGGTGTTCATATGAGTAAGAGCAACTGCACTGGGAAACCTGCACCAAGGACAACTGCAGGTTTAGTCCCTGGTAGTTTTAAAATCAATGGCAAGGTTTTCCAAATTTTATTTCCCGTTTGCTTTGTAAAATGATACATGATTATCTCTTGAAAGGTGCCCAGTGTTAAAGCTTCTATCAGAGCCCAGCTCCAAGTTTTAGCTCTGTGCAGCGTCTCTGTGATGGGTCCCTGGGAGATGGTGCTCTGCTGCATCGTCACTGGGGAAGCCACCTGGGGTGTCACTCTTGCTTATTGCAAAAGCAATGTCCTTCTTGACTGAGTCTTTATAATCTCAAGATGCTCCTCCTCTTCTAATGTTTACTTAGTTCACTGAGGAACCACCACCAGTGGTGTCACATGTGTGCATACATGCGTATTTATCACTGTGGAGCCCTGTGACCAATGTCAGCCCCACCTGTCCACACAGTTCTCATCACAAACCGAAATGGTTCTTAAAATTTTACAAAAATAAATGACTAGGGAAGAGTTACATTGCTGGACCCCAGAAGTGCTGTTTTGTGGACTCTCTGGTTTTAAAGATGGAGGAACACTTCTGGTGGAGAAGGGCTGGGGGTGTTTCTCCTGCCCCACAGGAAACGCTGACCAGAGACACATGTTTTGGGGCACCAGAGAACCCTGCCTTGAGGCACCTTACTGTGGGTGGTGATGAGAGAGGCCCCTGCTGTTCCTGCTGGCCTGAATTCCTGAGATACAACTTTTTCTGATTAATTAATGTCAGAACTGTAGAACTTGAACTCTTCAACCTGTGAAATGTAGGGGAAGTAGCATGTGTAACCCTTGTGGCTCATCCCAGGCAAAACAGCTTGGATAGCAGCAGCTGTTGGGATGGGGCACCTGAGCATGTACCCACTGTGTGTGGCAGGAAAACCCAAAATCATCCACTGCTGTGGGGAGTAGCGTGTGGGGCGGGGGGGGGCTGTGCATCCATGTCTCTGAGTGGGAGAGAGGGACTTGTTAGGATTTAGTTGTAGAAGGGTGGCTAGATATTTCCACGTGCTTATTAAGATTTTGCAATGATCCAGGGCTGTCATTTGTCCCTTGTGTTGCTGGTAGTGATCCTGAATGTATAGTTTGCTGATTGCTGGTTAATTACATGTTATTAATAAATCAATAAGCCACTTCTGCCCTGATTTGATTTAAACCATGTGAGTTGAGGAGTTTTTCCCCATGACAAGCAGTGCTACGTCTTGCAGAATATACAAGGCCAGGGCACCTCAGCAGCATTGTATCTTGTGAGTGATGACAGAAACCTGAACTATTGCAGTTTCCATTGTTGCATAAAACCTATAAAAACCATTTTTTGTAAGAAATGAGATGGTTCTTGGGCTTAGGGCAGCACTTTCTCTAACCTGTTTTGCTGGCTCTTGAAAGACTTGATGCCCGAATGACTTGTAAGAAGTTTGTGAAGTATGCCATGACGTGTGGTTCCCAAACTCCTTGCTGAACTTGTGCAAACAGGGCTAAAGCTCACAGAAGTGAGTCTGAACAAATCATAATAAGAGATTAAATCAGCTAAGTTATCATGTATTACTGATCTATTTTTTTGCTTCTCCTACACAGTTAGGGATGCTTAGATCATGCTAATTTATCTTTCTCTTACGTTTACATTTTCTATTGTAGCTGTGGTTCTTGTGTTGGTTTTGCACTGGCCAGCTGAAAGTGTACTTGTAGACTTCACAAATGCTGAAGAATGCTGTATAACTTGTACACTCCCCTGCATACATATGTGTGATTTGGTATTGAAGTAAGAGTCTGAGTGCTGGTAAGGGCAGGCGTCAAGTGCCTTGTCTCTGCTGTGCTGTCATCTCACAAAATTGCCTGTAAACTTCAGCGTAGTGGTTTTGCTTATCTAGAGGTTTTGGCATTTAAGTAAATCAATCAGCTTTCTACTGGAAGCATTCTGAGCCACCTCCTCTTTTTGCTCAGCTTCTATGGTAGGGAAGATAAACTAAAATCCTGCTATTCAGCCAACGATATTGTGATGGCAGTTCCCTTTTAGCCTCTTGGCAATAGGAGTGTTTGCTTTAGAGCTCTACATGATATTCAAATCTATGGAGAGCCATTCTTTGCCTGACAGGAGATTTGTAAAAGGCAGCATTAGCTGCACCTTCTAGTCGATGTTTCCTTCCCATTGACACAAACAAACCAATAGTTTTGAAATATTTAAATAAAACACTCCTTTTAAAAAAATCATTAGTATTTCTGTCCCTGCTGGAAGTGATAATCCAATGAAAATAGATTTGAACAGAACAGCAGGACCTGGCCGAAATTACTGTTTAATTTTCTTCATTAAGTTATAAACAGTAGAACAGAACAAAAGAGAGGAACATACCTATACACAGTATTTGTGAGAAAGATAGATGCCTTTAGCTCAACTTCAAAATACCTACATTTCTTGAAGCTGGGCCTCTGGATCCCAACAAAACTGTGCCATCATTTTATTTCTTGAAGAACTCCATAAGCTCTTAGGTCTCGCAAAGGAGTCCTTTATATACAGATGATGCTGAAGAGAAGATAGCACTTTACTGAAAGGGCAGAAACTTGGACCTCTTTTCATTCCTCTTCCACAGCTGGTACAGTGGTTCTTTCCATTGCTTTCCATGGGGTCCCATCAGTGGCTACGTTTAAACTGTGCAGTACCATAGAGAATGAAAAGATGGTCTCATAAACTGGAAAGACAGCAGAAAGAAGGAAAAACAGGCTGTCAATCTTGTGCATTTAGGGTATTTTCTGTCTCTGCTTGGGGAATAATGTTTTTCTTGTACATCAGGAAGTCCATTGATTCAGAGAATTTTATTCTGACTGGCTAATTTTTGAATTGGGTTGTTCTGTAATCTGACTTTAGAAGTGATTGACAGTCCTGTCCACTTTCTACAGAGTCAAAGATTTCAGCAGGGTTATTTAAATGTGTTTATCTAGGTTTCACAGAGTGTTGTTCACTTGGCTGCTTTACCGTTCTTTTTGGTTTGAATTTGTGTTTATGGTGTGCACTGGAGCACACCACTGGTACACTTGAAACTGTCTTTTTAGTGGTCAAACAGAAGTTGAAGTTGTGCACAAGGGCACAGTTGGTAACACAGCTCTGCCTATTTAGCACTATTTCTCAGGAGGCACCAACTAGAATGGTAGTAAACATAGTTCATTTTTTATAAATTTATCATTACTTTTTCTAAGACATATATTTAATTTGTTATAGTCATTACCTGGATTTCAGAGCAAACATGAGATTTATTTTTTTAAATGTGGTTTTTTTCTTGTTTCTCATTGGTTCTAATGATACAGCATGGGGTTTCTTTTGCTGGGTTTTATTGAGAAAAATGTCTGGAGAAAGCTATTCTGTTGTTGGTTGGACCACTGGTATTTATTATGATTGTAGAGGAGTAACACATTTTGATTACCTGCTAGAAAGAAGGTGGAATTCCACCTAGCAGTAATATATTTATAGCAACACCTTCCTCGGAGAATACTGTATGTGTTTGTAGTCTGAGTGCCTTTATTTTACAAAGGGAATGTGGTGGTCAGAGCTCTTCTAAGGAGAGTCCTGGAGCTTGTGGTGGGGGTAAAGCTGGACAAGTGGGTATCAGTAAGCATTTTCAGAGCAAACACATACATCTTGGATTTCTGTGATGGATTATTGATGGTAGCAAAAATAATTCCTAACTATGGTGGAGGGGAACCAGATTTTAATAAGAAAATATCCCTGTTCAAGTCTACAATAGTGCAAAACTAGAATAACACCATGTGCTTAATCTCAGTAGACAGGGAATGCACAATAGACTTGTGCTGTAAATGTGCATGCATAGTAGTTATACAACTAAAGGCAGAGTCTCGTAATTCAGGATTAGCACAAAAGACAAAGCCTTTTAACATCTTTCACAACAGCATAAAGTATGAGGCGAGTCCCAAGACACAGAACTCTTTTAATGGCTGTGCTTAGCTTTATTCAAATAAATAGTTCTCTTAAATTACCACTTTCACAAAGGTAAAGTTGAGTCTGTTTACTTGTGACCCTCAATTAGAAACAAAACATGTAATATCTAAAGTATTTTTAATTCTCAGAAAAAAAATTTTACATAGGATAGGAATAATGAGGACAGTGTAAATAACTTTTTGAGGGCTGATTCTTGAATTAAGCCTGTCTTGTTTTTCTGCCAAAACCCAAGATGTTCCCCCCCCCCAATAGATTATCAAGATATTTCAAGACTGTTATGCATTTCAAGTAGCTGTATGCTAAACTCTACATCTTACAGGACACTGGGAACTGATCTGAAACATCAGACTGATCAGTGTTTAAAACCTCAGTGCAAAAGTTAGTGATGACCTTCTTTCCATCCTACTGCTAAGACTTGGACTTACCTGTGCTGCTCATCAAAGTGATAGTTGATGAACTGTTTAAACCAGATTTGAGTTGTGGTTAGAGTCAGAGATATCCAATAGATTTCTCATAACACCAATTTTACGTCTGCTTTGAAGGCAGAAGATAAGATAAACTTTGTACTAGATTTATTTTTTTTTTCTGTTGATCTCGCTGTCCTCTTTGGATTCATCCTTGATTTTGTATCACTGACACCGAGCATGTGTATGTCCTGTATGTTTTGATCAGATTCTCTTTCCATTGTCTAGCCTTGTTTTTGTTAAGAAATAGCAACCAATGTCCACACTCGTATGCGAATCTGGCCTGTTACTTATAAGTATTTTTAGGCAGGTTTCCTTGGGAAATTAGACTTTATATGGTGAGGTTTGTCTGTAAGTTTCCTTCATTCTCATCATAAATTTTGAATGGGGGCTGCTTGCAATCTAATTAGAAAATAGTACCTTATTTTTTTTAGTTTTATTTCAAAATTTACTATGGAGGGGAGTGGAGAGATGTACATTAGTGCTGCTGCTGAAGAAGAGATAATTCACAGCCTGGCCAGTCCACAGGCAGCTTCAGACTGTTCTCAGTCTGGTGGTAGTGTGAGGAGAGAGCTGGAGCAAGTATGGAAGTGGTAGAAAACTGAGAGGTGAGGGTCAGAGGATACAGATGAATCAGGAGGCAGACTTCATTAGTTCTGTTTTCTGGGGAGGTTTTGATTATTATTAAAATGGTAAAAGAGCAAATTGCTGCATAAAGTAAGTGGGCAGAAGGAAAAGAACACATTCTCCTGTTTGTATGAAATGGAGCCCTGTTTCTAATATTTTTATGCAATTGAAAAGAAAAAGGTCCGTTTCCTTACTGTGTTACAGCCCCTGAAGTTGCCCTAAGTTGTGCTGAGGACAGAAACAGAATAAAATGTAGGCAGTCACAAACAATTTCTTGTTCTTGTCCATCTGTTCTCATGCTAGCTAATGCACAGTTTTCTCCAGATCAAGAGCAGTGATGAACATCACCTTTCTGCAAGAGAGAGTGAAGGTGTTGTACTTAACATCAGTTAGGGCCCCCCTGTTGTTTGGACTTTCATTAGCTTGAGCACTGGCAGTGTTCAGACAGGATGACAACTTATACCCTACTACCAATACTGCTGTAAATGGGCACGGGGGCTGAGCAGTGTGGCTCTTCTAAGGACAAGAAGAAAGGATCATATCTTCTGTTTCATGCTGCCTCAGCTGGTCCGAGTTGCCCATTACAGGTTTCACCATTAAAGTTTGCCTCAGAGTGCATTAAAAAATTTATTATTACATGACCAAAACAAACTCCCTTCCCTTCCTGCAGAAGAGCCTTGTGTTCTGTTTGCCTCCTTTCTCACATTGATTTCTATTCTTCCCACTGAAGCTACCTCCAATCCTTGTGCTTTGACCGTCCTGCTGTGTGTGTGTACAGAGCACTCCTTGTTTTCACTTATGGCCATATTCCAGATGCTTGGAAATTTCTGTTGGAGACCTGTTGTTGTCACAGCCTGAATTTGTTGCACAACACAAGAGCCAGTGGAGGCTAATTATTTAAGTGAACATATAGATGGTATTTAAAGAAAAATTCCCACTGAAAGCCCTTAATGTGTTTAATAAATGTTATTCCACAGTAACTGTGAGATGTTTTCAATTAACAGAAATGTTGGCCCTGCTTCTTCTGTTGTTACCACTCATCTTACGGCTGCTGGGCAGCAGCAGCGGCACTAATTAAAGAGGACAGTGTGGAAAGGCAGCTTGTGTTTTGCAGAGCCGTGTGGTAGGTCTTACCACACTGTCATCAAGCTTAACTATAAGATTTCAGAGTGTCTTATTCCATAAAGCAAAAGCCCTAAAATTAAGCCAGTGGAAAATTAGAAATCGGTAGATAAATTGTATGAAATTGAGAACATAATTTAAGATTCTTTATGGGATCATTAGAAAAACATTTAGCACTGAATTGGTCTAAACAGTTCTGTGTGAGAGCAGACAAATCTACTGGGGGCTAATGCAATACCAATTGTAAATAACAATTAACAACTACATCAAAAAAGAAAGTAAAATTTCCAAACCTGTTTTTGAAAGAACAGCCTGATTATCTTGACATGCACTTCAGTGCAAATGTCCATCCTCAGTTTCTGAATGGTACCTGCATTTTTTTAGAGCCCAGGCATGGATAGCTTCTCTGATTTTTCTGTTTTAAAAGCTAACAATCACTCTATTTCTGTACACATGGAAATATCTTTTGACTGATCGGTTACTGCTGGGTTTGAAATTGTCTGAGTAGTTAGAAAGAAACTTGTGAAAAGGATGTGGAAGAATTGTAGACTTAACTAAGAAAAATACAAGGCAAGTTAAACAGTTTAAAGAAGAATCATCTTTAGTACAGTTTCCTGAGTGGCGTACGTGAAAATTGACCAGAACTCTGAAATCATAATTCTGCCTCTTTCCTTATTTTGAATTGAATTTTTGTGTCTAGTTCAAGAGGTTACAGTCATATTTATTATTTATATTAGTTAGGAAATAATTTTCATCAGCCAAGCTATTTTTCTTTAGTAAATGTGACAAATTCATTTGTGCTTATAAATCTTTTCCTAATTAATCTCTGACAGAAGGTGCAACTGGTTTTGACAAAGCTAACCTATAAGATCATTCATCTTCCTGCATAATTAACAGGGGGCTTTAAGTTTATGTTTTGAATATTGATTCAGTCACGTAGGAAATGAATTAATAATCAATCATAATGCAATCTCAATAGTTATATTAACTGCTTGTTTAGGAATCTCTATGCTGGCCAAGTCCATGCTGTTACAATTGTGCTGCATTGTTCATAGATGGAAAGATTTTGGGTGAGCTGTTCTAGCTTCCGTTAAAGCAAGCCTTTCTGTGTTTTCCGTTTTAAGAAGTAACTTGTATGATATAATTACTATAAAGCTGTGTCAACTTATGTCACCTGGCTTGTGCTCTGCAGTATGCAGAGTCCCCATCGTAGCCAGTAGATACTTCTCTAATAGAAAAACAAACCCCTCACTTCCTTTGCTATCTTTGAAGGGCTTAATTGATTTACAAAATCTCTCATCAGATGTTAGAAAGAAGGCATTTATACAAGTTGTCATTAACTAGTTGCACTTGTGATGTACCCAAGAATTTCCAGAGATTTGAGGAAATCTAATTATATAGAATTACAAATTTAAGTCTTTGAAAGACTGAATTTCACCATCGTACAAAGTGTAAGGATTCTACATATTTATATTTACTGTTAGTGTTCCACATTTATTCTGAGTGCGCATCAGTCCTCAGGATATATTCATCAGTATCATCCCTGAGTGCTTTGATTCCAGAAACAGATCAGTATCTCTCTTTTTCACCTGGTCTTTTCCTTTGTTTTGAGTGAGGCTGCTCCAAATATGAAGCTGTACAAGTTTTATTCAGGCTCAAGGCTGTTTTGAGGAAAGGTTTGGAAGTCAGCATCTAAAAGTGTCAGTGCAACTATTAATAGAATATTTTTTTAATCATCTGCTTTCTTTTATGTAATTGTCTTACTGCTTTTCCTCGTTCAGCTCCCTTTGCTCCCCTAGCCTTTTGAAAATGCTACAATTGAAATAATTTTCATATTGAAACATTGAAGCTTGGAAAAAAGGTTTTTATTTTCTTTTAAAATTACCAGCTTTGGAATTCCTGGAGCAACTTGATCTAAGAGCGTCCTTTACCATTCTGCTCCTTCTGCCTGAACTCTGATGAAAACTTAATCTTAGAGGCCCTCTGATATCCTCTGCTTCAGCTGCAGGAATAATAGACTCACTTGTATCAGAGCTGTAAGTTTCAAAGCCTGATGCCAGAAGGAATGGGCATTCTCTGGGGTGCTGACAAATTGGGAGTATGGTAGTACTGGAGGAGAGGGGACATGTAGGAATTTGTCCCTTTGGAGGGCAGAGTGTCAGCAAGACATACCTTTCCATGCTTGTTGTGAATGAGGTAAAGAATTCAGAAAAATGGGTTGCTAAAACACTTCTAGTTTCCAGTAATATTCCCCATGGGAAAGTATACAGTCTACAAAGTAGGCATGGATCGAATTTTTTAGACAGTGCATTTGTTTTTTTAATTATCTTTTGATGCTTTAAATGTTAAGCAGCATACCTTGCTGTGATCTGTGGCATGCACAGGTCTACATGTGCTTTATAGTGCTAGTCATACCCTGTGTTGCTGCATGTATGGTCCTGTCAAGGTTAATTATATTAAAGGCTTGGGAAAACCTACAGAAGTGATCATATCTGGAATAAAAAAAATCCATACGATTTACAAACTTCTTCCTAGTATTGTTTGCTATAGCAGACATCCCAAAATGCAACCTGTTTAGAGCAGCTATGTCTGAAGTAATGTCATGGTGAAGTTGGTGGCTGCAAGATCTTGCTTTTGAAGTGTGGGTCTGCAGCGGTGTGATGCCCAAGCAGGCAGACACTGTAGTGTGTGGGAGTGCCAAAGTTGTTGTAGCCTCCTGGTCAGCGTGCTACTTTGTCCTTTCTGCAACAAACTGGAATCTTTTGAAATATCCTCAGCCCCTCTGTGGCTTGTTCAGCAAGTCATTATAGTATCTTAAGCAATTAAGTAGGGGGTTAGCCAGTGACTCTTACCTCCTGCTGTTAGGAACATCATCAAAACCAAGCTGTCCATTTTCTAGCTGCATTTACAGCCTATAAATCAGGCATGCACTTTTTACCCAGATGAGGTGTGTTTTGGAAACGAATAATGAGAAAATAATTCACTCTAATCACCAGGTGCTGCTGTCCACACAACCACAACGTAAAATTTCTCTTTTAGAAGGAAATTTAAATAACCCCCTAGCCATTAAATAACCCTTGTTTTGTTGGTATTTTTTGCTCGAGGGCATGAATTCTCTTTGTTCTCCCTTAAATGTTGTAATGGCATGTTTCACAGGTAAGCATAAAGATGCTTCCCTCCCTCTTTAACTACAGATCCCTGTAGAGAATATACATGGGAGAACCAGGTGTGAGTTTCTCATACATCCAACATTTTCAAGGAGGCTGAAAGATTGGTCTGAACATGAAGAAAGATTCTGAAACATATTTATTTTTAGATCTGCTTGTGCACCCTATAAGCTAACTGAATTTAAACCCTAAAAGATCTCTCTAAGAACTAGTTAAGCTGCTTGGAAATGTTTTAGTTTTGCCCTTCTGTTCCAGTGATTTTTTTTAATGAAACATGAGAGCAGATAACTTACAGTAAAAGAACAATAAATCTGAGAAGAATAATGAGAAAATAATTCACTATAATTTTATTAAAGTTAGTCCAAACTCTTACTACTTATTTTCCAACTGATTAGATCAAACAATAACTGTCTCTTATAGAATGTTTATGAAAAAGGTCTAGACTAATTTTTGGTCTAAATATTTTCAGAACTATTTTTAATATAGTTTTGGGAAAAGGGCTCCAAGTTCAGCTCCCGGCTGTCCAGAAAGTCCTTGGTTGTTCTTATTTAATTATTCTAGCACATAAGTCAGATCTGGAAAGCAATTGATTTCTTCATCTTGGAAACAGTTAAGTTATTAGTGTAAGACTGCCCAGGGTCTGTTGGCAGGACAGGCTGTCTTCAGCTGGATTTGGATATAACCCAGATTCACATGGAGAGAACCTGTAGTGTGTAAATACCTTCTGGAGTCCCACTAGCCCTGGCTACAGCCCTGTGGAGAAATCCCTTTTTGGTGTTTGCTTGTTTAATCCTGAGTAGTGAAACCTGTTGTCTTTAAACTTGCTACAGGTTGTCATTTCCTTTGAAAAATGTAAGCATATGAATCAGGAAGGCAAACCAATTATATTAATCAAAGACAACAGGCTCATTTATTTAGAAATGTGGGTGAGATATGGACTGACTTGTTCCATGATATAACAGCAACCAGAAGCAGACACGCTCGTCTATGGCCACTGACTTCTGCACCCTGAGTACCTTTTAAGAGCAAAACACTAAAACAAATTCATTAGAATGAACACTTGACCTGAAGAGACTTGTTTTTTCTTCAGACAATAACTTGAAAGAATTTCTACACAGGGAGAGACCTGAGGAGAGCTGATGCAGTGCTGGAACCCAGACACCCAGTGCTTTTGTAGCCAGTTTGCTCTGATAGTCATGTGCTGGAGGCTGAACAAAAGTAGCTTAGGAGAGAAATTGTGAGATCTCAAAGTACAATGTGAAACTGAAGAAAAGTCGACAGTGGGTAATAAGAGCAGAACAGTTCAATGCTGGAAAAAGCCTGAGAAAAACTTGAGGACCAATGGCATTATCAGTTTTGAAACTGAGACTGTGGAATCTGATATGCTATAGACATTTCTGCCTTGATGATAAAAAACACTTTGTTTTACTTGTGCAGGACTACATTAATGAACTCCTTCATAGAGAGCAAGAGGATGAACACTTTCCTTCTTTGGGAACTGAAGGCATCCTGTCATATGAAGGTGCAAATCCAGGAAAACCTCTTTTCAGGGATGGCAAAATCATGACCATGTGCTGACAGTGTGAGCTGAGCTGGGGTGATCCAAACTGGAGAGGGGTGGGAGTTAAGGAGATGCAAAGGGCTGTATGAGCTGTGAGTTGCACAGAAGCTTCCACATTTTCTTTTGAGAAATCCTGGAAAAAAATTTGTGTTCATGTGAAATAAAATCGGTGTCAGCAGGTCAAATGCACTGTGCATGTGTTGCACTTGTAGAAGCAGCAGAAGTGGTAGGTCTGCAGGAACTATAGGTGTGCTGGTGGCCGTGTGTCCAGACCCTATAGTGCGAGCAGTGTAAGTCCAGGATGAGTCACACTCACTGCACAAATGACAGTGACCTTTTGTCTGGGATGCAAACTGAGCTGTTGGGCATCCAAAATCTTGGAAAAACGCACTAGGAGCCGCTAAAACCCTTGTTTGCAAATAGTAGGTCAGAACATGCAGAATATCTAGGGCTGACCTCTGCAGAATCTACTACCAGTGTTCCAAGATTTCCCAGGTTTTTTTGACAGCCATTTGACTGTGGGACAAATTTATGTTGAGAGACTGAAACAGATGTTTGCCTGAAAACTACTTTCTTCTAACTAGTTTTGTTTGATATGTTTGGTTCTGGAAGAGCAGGGAACTGGTCTAATTAGCTGGACCCTGGTGACCTAACAAAGCATGCTTGCTTTGGGAAGCTAAAGGTCTTTCCAGTCACCAGGTGATATTAATTTCTCATGACTTGCTCCACTTTTCTGCTGGGGTCAGATCTGTAACAGTGTTCAGCTTATCACGGCATGTCGTATACACGGGGAGGCTGTGGTGAAACTCTGCTTCTGTCAACCTGTCTTATTCCTCTTCTTTAACGTGAATAAACTTTGGTTGAGTTTTGCCTGCAGCTTGAATCCTCTCCGGCAGCTTTTCCTGACACTAAACTTATGGCTCCAGATCTCTGACTGACACAGATACACCAGCAAATGTGTGGAGAGAAGGTTTGGCTTGGAAAAAGGTGCTGGAAAACTGCACTCAGCAGAGTGGCTTGTTTGATTGTGTAGCTCAGCTTTTAAGGAACAGTTTCTTGTGTCAGCCTGAAAAATGCACTTGCTCCCCTACATCCTTGTATGTTAGTACATACATTAAAAATGCACTGGGGCAAATGAAGCCTAAAGGCTGCAGGGTCAGCACTGCTCTGGGTAACCTGCACTCCAGGGGGATTATGCCAGCTTGCTTGTGATAGGAAAGCTAATGGGGTTTAATGTCTTTGAAGTAATCCCTTTGAATTTTGTTTAAATGCATGTGTCAAATTGCTTTAAAACACATTCTGGCTAAGAAATATATACAGACATATATATATATATACACATATGTAAAAGATATTGACCTAAGCTTTTTGACTGTGTCAGTGAGGCATTGAAAACCCAGTGTCTTTTGGACAGTGAGTACATTTATGATTTGATGGAGATTGTAGGGATAGAATGACCTGACTTAATCTTGATGATTTAGTTTAGGTGCTAGTTGTTTTCCAGTCCTAGCAGTGTGGAGTTGTCAGAGGTGAGTTGTTTTTATCAGCTGCTTGCTGGTTAACAGGATCAAAGCCCAGACTCCTTCCCTCCCTCCCTTCCTGGAGCATTTGTGTACTGGGTATGCAGCCTGTTTCTGCCCCTGGCAGCCTCTTCTCTTCTTGGGGTACCGCAGTGCTGAGGAAGACAAATCTTTGCTGGGGTAGTGCTGTTTGCATCAGTTCTTTCCTCCTAGCATGGTGTGTAGCAGCTCCTTGAGTGCTCCTTTATGGTTGACGTTGAAATGGGCCAAAAGTTTTTTTCCCAGATAAATTTGCCCTATGTGTGATGTGATAGTGTGTGTTTTCATATCTGAGCATAAAGAGAAAATTAAAAAAGAGAAACAAAGTTTTCCAGTATTCCTATCTTTTTATATCTGTGCATAGAGGTTGTTGAGGTGGAAGGTGCTGAGTACCCACTGTTAATACTATAGATCCATGAGTCAAAGATGTCTATTTGGTGTTGCTGGTTTCTCCCCTCACTTTTGCTGCTCTGGTGAGAACAAGACCATCAAAGAGACAAGGAGTAAACAGAGTATAGTAGGGGAAGACATCTGCCTCTTTTTCCTCCACACAAGTACATATAAATGGTGAAAATAAGTCCTCAGAAGTAGCAAACCCTCCATATTTTGCAACTGCAGTTCCTGTGAAGAGAAACATTGAATGCATTTTCAATACCATTTCAGCAATGACTGCTCCCAGAGCTTACAGATAAAATGACATCCACAGCAATAAGTGTTGTCATTGTAAATGATCTCTCCTCTACTCATTCCTCAACTTTCAGCAGCATAATAGTATCTGCCATGCAAAGTATTTGCAGTCAACCATTTGAATTTTTTCCCCTTCTTTTTTCCCTTTCATAACACCTTGTCTGTAAAAGCTGCAGCTCCATGGATACCAGCACACTGTTTGATGGAGTTGGGCTTGAAGCAGCAAACTGGTTCATGGGGTGAGCTGTTTATGGAAGCCTTATATTGTATTTCCCTATTCATTTTAGTAGACTCTTAACTGGATCAGCAGTGCTGACAATAACGGTTATTAAAACAATATCTAACACTTTTTAAATTTTTTTCCACGTCTTTTCTTGTCAGTAATGCTGGAAATAATTAGTCCACAGCACTGAGGTATAAATTAATGATTTATCACTTATATAGTGATTTTTATCCTCCACTGTCCCCTACATTACTTTGTACTAGGAAGCTGTAAGTTTCAAATTGTGCTACTCCCTCTTTGGTCAAGAAATCATTCATATCAATGCACTCTCAGTCTCCTGAAGAGGGGTACATTTGTTTAAAATTATCATTAGAAAATAATACGCTGTCATCTGCAGAGCAGTGTTTACATTTGGTATCCTGTGGCTGCTGGCAATGACCTGCCTGCAGAGTGCTGGGGGAGCTTTTAAAAGTACGTACTGAAAGCTCCCATTCTCTAATAAATGTAAACTGTGACCAGACAAGGATTAGTAGGTGCGTGTTAGGGAATAATCCTGCAGGATGGATGGGAATACTTGTTCAGATGTTCCTGCTCACACACTATCCTCGGGGATCATCTTCCTTGTGAGAAATGCTTTCCTGGGATGGGATTTGGCTTTGAACGGACCAGATGGCAGCTTTTATGTTTTTGCCATCTACTTTTTGTGATTCATGAATAAACCTAATACAAGGTGATTCCTGCCGTGCTACAAACGGGAGCCATGAGAGTTGTCTTCAAGCTGATTTTTGGATCCTTTGCCAAATGCAATTGGGCAGAGAGCTGAGTGACTCCCATGCATGGGAATACCCCCCCGAGTTTTGGGCACACTTAGCCTGCTGGTGTTATCGGTCACTGGTGAAAAAGGGTCATTATTCTGCTCAGGTTTTTTTCTTCTTTAGACCTATGTAAAGGCAGCCAAAGGCAACCCAGCTTGCGAGACAGGCTGTTGCATTTTTTCCTTCAACTTGGTCTACAGATTTTTTTTTTCTTGTTTACAAAAAATGTCACAATAAGTAAAACAACTTTCCTGTATCCCCTTGGAGTTCAGATAAAACTTAAAAGAATGGAGACAGAACTATAGGTCACCAGTCACTGATATGATCAAGCTTAATTAATTTGATGTCTTATTGTGGAGTTCTCCCCATACGAGATTATTCTGAGCATGCTCCCTAGCTATGCTCGGATGTTCTTTTGTTGTTGCTGCTTGTGAGATTGTATCTTTTGAGAGACTATTTCGATGGCAGAGTCTCTGCCTGGTGGGAAAAGCTTTTCAGAGCTTGTCTATTGATCTTAGTTTTGTTGCAGTGGGGAATGAAACATTGAGCATGTTTATATCCTTAGAAGCAAAGAGCAATCTCCTTCCCCCTGGTTTCCTAAGATGTCATATCTTGAAGGAAAGTAAAACAGAAAAGGAACAAATTTATTCTCGGAGCTTAGAAGATGATGAATTATTTATCCTTTGAAAGCTTCCACTATCTTTGCATGAAAGGAAACCCTATTATTAAAAGCAAGGGTTTCTTTTTCTGCATGTCAATAAGAGGGAGATCAGAGTTGACTTGATTATTGAGACGCCTTTTTCCTTAGAGACCTGGACAGCTCTATCTGGTTGGCACCAAGAAGCTGTTCTTAAAACAACAAAGTTGTTAGATTTGATATTAATGTGAGATTGGAGCCCTGTTAAACAGGCCTATAAGGACCAAAAGATGAAACAGTCTTGGAGGGGTTTATGTGTGACCACGTAACTTAAGTGTTTCTCTGTTAAATGTATTTTCTCTGTGTATCCAAAGTTTTTGGTTTAGTTTTTTATTCAGACTGTGTTTATTCTGATTCCTTTCTTTGATTCCTGAGTGTCTGTATATGTTAGAGTGCTGGAAAATAAGCTCGCTCCACTGGAAGACTAGTATCCTGCCTTGGTGCAGTTTCTTCTTCTGTCTTGACTCTCCAAACTGAAAGGCTCTTCTTGTGCTTGCGAGAACAAAGCCCCACAGACTGAGGAGGTATCTGAGAGTACTGCATCTCAGCAACTATCTATGTTTTGAGTGGACTTTGGGGAGTGAGGTGTAAAATGGGATGCACACCTCCTACTGCATTTGGGCATTCCCTATGTATTGTGTCCAGTAAAACACTAATTCCTGCTCAGACGTGTGAGGTTAAAGTGTACACGCTCACTTCCCATAATCTTGTTTCTCACTGTAAGCTGTCATGAGTAATGACCTGGAATCAAAGCACTAGGACAACAAAATATTTTCTTGGCATGGGTTGTACTATTGGAGCTGGCATCTTCTGTCAGTGATGTCTGCAGAGGATCAGTTTCTGAGCTGGGAATACTACCAAACAGGTAAATCCAGCAGTGGAAACTCTGATTTACACCTGACTTGGCTAAGGTTGTCGTACAGCTAATGAAATCATATAATTTGATCTCAATGGAGTGGTGATTTTGGAGGGAATATGTGTTTGTGCATTCCTATCTAAGGATGTTAGTATGAGCTCCTAGGCGCTCCTCTTTGAAGGTATGAAATAAGACTTTTTTCCATTTCTGCTACTAAATTATAGGAAAAAAGAACATCTAGTTGGTTCTGTCATTACAGCATGGAAGGAACTCAGCATCTACAGAAGCCTCCAGCAGACCTGGTGCCTCTATCCTAGCCAGGGGGTCCCCCTTTCCCCTCTGGTTTTAACGTGGTCCTGGTTTCATCGTCCTGCCTTTTTGGTTGCAGTGTGGTAGTTCCCAGCTCAGGATGTTGTGTGGATCTTTAGATATTCAGTTAGGATAGGATTCAATTACTCCTAGAAGGAACTGGAAGTTAGACTTTCCTTCTCATCGGAGTATTGAAAGCAGGTAACAGAATTTTTTCTGTATGTCTTTGTCATGTCCCTCCCCATGCTGATCAAGAGATGGGGGTAGAGAGCTCTTTTCCCTTAAAAACCTTCCCTTCCCAGCCTTACTTTGCCAGGTGCTTCCACTGGTTTTCCATTTCTGGTGACCCTTTTTCCTGAACAAACGTCAGGGAGGAGCATAGCTGAACAAAACTGGAATAGTTTTGGTAAAGGGAACTGGTTTGGATAGAATTGCTGATTTTTAAGCAGCATGCCCGCACTGAACTCGTGCCACATCCATAGCAGTATAACATACTGACAGATGTCCCCAGGGTACAGTGCAAAAAGAAGGTGTGAACATGTTTTCATGGCTATTGCTTGCAGAGGAGGTGGTGACTCAGTCTGGTAGTGTGGCCCCGTGTATGTGCCCTGTGCTGCAGCCCTGGCCAAGCTGTTGGTGCTGCACTGGAAGGCCATCATGGGGCAGTGGTAGAACAGGAGTTGTGTTCAGCAGAAGGTTTTCCCCGAGGCCTTGGATAGATTCAGGAGGTGGCTGCCCCTCAGTGCCTGCAAACAGATGCCTGCTGTGAATCTGGAGGAAATACTGTTGCAGTGACAGACACAGACACTGGTTTTACCATGCTCAACAAAAGTTTGGTGGCCTCTGGCAGCAATGGGTATCTAGGGCTTCTGGGGACCCCTAGGCATATTCTTCATTTATGAAGTTGTGTCAAAGTCCTTTGCTCTGTATCTCTCTAGCTCCTGCTTGGAGTGGTGGGCAGGTATTCCTATGGGTGCTGCACTCCCATTTCCAGCTGCAGAGTGTGTGTATACAGCCACTGCGAATTGCAGCTTCTCCACACGTGATGGCATGGCACAGATTGCTCTTGCTCTTGAACAAAAAAGCAGTCAAGTTAATATTTAGTTAATTGTGATATTAAAAAAAAAAGTTGAAGATTAGTTTCAGATGGACGGGAGCCAGTCTCTACCCCAGGCACCTTCCCCTCATTCAGGGAAGCAGGGATCCATGTTACTTGTCCTGTCTGGGCTTCTGTTTCAGGGCCCCTATTAGTAGTATATCAAGTTAATCTGGCAAAAAACTTTTAAAGAGCAAATCCCTTCAGATTGCCAGCTGAGTAAGCGAAAGCCCCGTTAGTTGTAGTACTGGGTAGCATCCAGCTATTTAGCAAGGTGACTCTCCTGCTGTAGTTAGCTATTCTGATCACCACCAGCACTGAATGTTGTTTTGTTAAGCCGACACTGTAAAATTGCCTCCTTTACTGATTGGATTTCTGCTGTTACCAGACTCAAATTGTCTTAAATGCCACTAATACGGGCTGCCTTAGTTTTTGTTGAGTGACTGCAGACTCTGACAGGTCTGTCAAGTTTCCCGCAGTTTTCACAAAAATCCAATAATGAAGAATAGCCACAGAGCATTAATTATAAGCATATGTGGAGCTATTAAAAGCTGCAGCCTGGCAAAACATTTCCTCATATGCTCAGTTATAAGCATATGAGAGGCTTCAACCTCTTAAGATGCTTTGCTAGATAAAGATCAGAATTCCCCAAAGAGTCCAGCACACATTTAACTACTCTTTAAGGCAAAACCAACCTTCTCCAGATACTATTAATAATGCTTGCACATGAAATCACTTTTTATGCAGTCGTTCTCAAGCACTGTACGTAGAATCCAATGTATAAGCAAATAATATGAGAGTTCAGATAAAGCTAACAGAAATAGGGTTCTGAAGCAATAATCTCACATCACTGTACGTGCCACGCAGCAGATAAGGCAGTTCAATCTTTTGTTTGTTTCTCACTGTATTTGTTTTTCTCTCTACTTGAGCAGAAAGAAGGCTCTGGGTGTCTAGAGATTCAGGCTGCTTATACCCAGTTCTTGTATCTTTGTGGCAGCATAATGTTCTCCAGGGCTGGAACATGCAACTGCTGTTGTTTTCTAACAAATGAAAAAGTGAAGACGAGATGCAATCGATGAGGAAAGTATTTGCTACTGACCATTTACCTCACAAAATGGAGGATGCAATTCAACTTGTGCAATGTGTATATATCACATTGATTTCCATCAGAAGACAGGCAGAAAAGAGGTGCCCTGAAGGCCCATTCTTAATGTGGCTCAATACCTGCACCATTGTATTACCAATGTGCAAATTGTCACTTGTTGGAAAACGTATTTAAGTCTTATGACTCTATTTTTTTCTGAAGGCAAACATATACCTCACCTTTTCCTCCTATTTTCAGGTGGCCATCAATTGCAATCTTTTGACAGCAAACGCCAGGACACTCTTGAGCTCAGGGGGAGCACTGAACCCCAGCTCTAATCTTCGGGGTGTCAGGCACACAACTTTGGCATAGCTGTGTAGGCTATGCAAATAATTCTGCAGTTTTGGCTGTTTGTAGATTACTAATAAGAAAAGGTGCCTCAGGTATGTTTACATGAAGAAAAATTGGTGCTTGTGGGTTTTGAGCATTTTTTATGGTAGCAAGAGGTAGTAAGCATTACTGCACTAGACAGCTGACAAGAGAAAAGAACAGAAGTAAAAGCACAAAGTAAAATCTTTGGTTATTTCAGAATGTAGAAGTGGATTCTAGGAGCTTTTTTACCAAGGTGTTCTTTTCAAGAAGGTCAAATTAAAGCTGGATTGGTCATGGTGATGATAAAAGAAAATAAAGGAAAGGAGTAATGCACTTCATTTTTATTGCCAGTTACCTTTCTATAGAGAAGTGGTCAAATATTTGTTCTCGATGCAGATGTCAATCAATTAGAGTTGTTTAGAAAACTGTCCATTGCAGAGGGGGAAAATGAAGACTGGCAGAATTTGAAGTCCCTGGATAATCTGGGAGTAAATTCTTGACTGATGTGGACTGTGTGACCTTCTTTAGTTATTTAGATAAATAACTCAAAATATGTAGAGTTGTCAACATGACATTAGCTCAAAGTAATCACCCATTTCTTGCAGTCTCAGAAGTGATAGCATACCAAAATAAATGTCAAGTTTTATACTTATGGGATCCTGATCCTGGAGACAGGCATATGTTTAGGACTCCAAATAGTACATTTGTCTGGAATTATATGGTTACAAAAGGGGTTGGGAACTTGACTTTTTAGGATAATATGGAAAATATAATTTGTCTTGGATTTTTTAGGAAGTTTGGATGGAACGAAAAGTAACCTTGCCTAAGAGCATTTGTATTATCTCCTCCTTTGGCTATAAAAAACAAAAATGTGATTTTTAGCTTTCTGGTCTGAAAGTTACTGCTGACTATGGAGTTTCAAAGTAAGTGGTGGTGGGAAGTTGTAAACTCCAGAACATATCTTACTGTATACTATAGACATTTTCTGCACTTTATAGCCTAACTGTGACAATTCATCAAATTAACGAATTCACTCCTGATAACAGTACAGTGCAAGACCTACACATTTCTCCATATTTACTTTGATTTCTCTTTGAGCAGAACAAAGGGGTTTTTTTAAGCATTGCCTTAGTATTTGAAAAGGAAAGAGGAGGGTATTGCTTCCGTTTCAAAGTGTATTTGTGACAGGTATGAATTTGTAGGTCCTAAAAAGTGACAAGCTGATAATTGTAAATGCCTATGAAAGGTTTATCTCTAACTCTGATCTCTTTAAACTATATGACACTTTAAAGATGTGAAAATCTGTTGCAATAAATCATCTAAATGTAGAATCTCAAATTATTTCCAGAATGAAATGCAAAAAAACCCAAAAACCCCAAAAAGTAACCTATATCATTTTACATTGTGGCACAGAAACATGGTTTTTGAGATACAATTTAGATAAAATGGGATTTATAATGTATTTAGCATGATGACTTTGATAATTATGCATAGAAATTGTATGAATGGCTAGTGTATGTAGACCTGACATAATTTGTACGTGCTCATTCTGGTTTGTACACAGCATACGTGGCCATTCATGTCCTCAGTTGATGTACTTAATTTTTTGCTCAATTAACATTTTATAAGATTTTGGAATTGCTTAGAGTGTCTGTTTCTACAAGAAGTGCACACAAAGTTCAAAGCAGAAGCAAACGAGTTCAGCTTTCTTATGCTTACTTGCTGTTTGTGGAATGTCTTTACATAAGGAAGATATAATTTTATTTGCTGGAAAAATATTTTGGCATTTGCTATAACATTAGGGGTTCATACTAGGGCTCATCATGCAGGTGTCCTTTTCTTCTACCCATGGTTAATTTTGAGTCCTTTGTTGCTATTGCTGTGAGTGGTGATGGGGTGACCTTTGAGGGAGCCTTATAGGTGCTTTGGAAATGCATGGGACAAAGTTATCAAGGGAAGGAGAAAGCTGCTGGTGGTGGTTTTATTTCATCACTGAAGAGGTGGTGCCAAATGCAAGTCTGAGCAACAAAGAAGGGAACAACAGCCATAATTCTCTGCATTGTGCCAAGGAACGGAAGGCAAGCGTATGGGTAACAGGGCAATTTACAGTGGCAGACAGAATAATCATCATGTGAGTTGAGCGTATTTAAGACTCGTTTTCCTAGGATGAGAAGGATGATGTCCTTGCTACAGTATGTCCTATTGCTGTATGGAGTTTTGCTCAAAAAAAATCTTCACAAACATATCTGCTCTATTTCTTGCCTTTTTTTTTGTATCTTGCTCTTTATTTCTTTTTTTTTTTTTAAAAAAAAGGGGCTAATGGTTTACTATCCCACCTCAGTAATTCTTGTCTACAATTTTGCTACTTTTAATTCTCTGCTTGTTAATGCCAGAGCATATTTTTAATACAGAGACATTATACGCAATGGCCTTTTAGAAGCACAGGTAGGAATTCTCAGTTTTAATGAATTAGCCTCTACACTAAAATCCTTTTAAAGTGAAATAATCTTCAACATGGTGCCCTTGGAGAGTATCCTTGGCAGTTAGGTGGGGAGCTGAAGAGAAGCTGTTAATCTAAAATGGGTGAGCTTATGACCTAATTTTCTGTCACAGGAAAATCATCAAAAAAAGGTAACTATATATTTAGGTCTACTATAGGTGTACATAATGGCTTCAGTTCTTGGGGCTCTGCTGGTCTTGGTGTTGCATGGAAACACAGAAAAATGGTTTCTATTACAATGTGCTAGAACTCTGTATGTCTTCAAATTTCCCAGACCCCTGTACAAAAGACACATCCAATTTAAAAATCAATCCAGTAGGAAAATAGTGGTCATTGTAACTGCCAGTTTTACTGCCAAATCCTTAAATGAGTAATTGGCCAAGTGTGGTGTACCGAGGTTGTAAAATATATACATTTATGCTCACATGTGTGTTGTTAGACTGGGGTCATTTCTCTCTCTGTTTTTCCCCTCTCTTTAATTGTGTGTTGACCACATCTGCTCTCCTGAAGCACTTCCCAGGGTATGAAAAGACGAATGTAGATACTTTCAGTACGCACAAGAACATACTTTCTGTTTGTAGAAATGAAGACTCAGGGGAACACCATGTGGGGCTTTGTGCCGGGCAGGTGACATTACCAATGTCAGCTATTGTTCTATATTTGTAGAAGAGGCTCTCTGCTAAAGGGCAATATGATTCATTCCATGATTATAAGCTGGCCATAATTTTCTAAATCTAGATGTAAGATGATGAAACTCTATCCCGAGTTCTTTTCATCTTTGCAGGCAGGCTCCTTCATGGCAGACTCTAGGGCAAATGGCACGCTTTCATTAGCTACTAGCTGGATTCCTGTGTTAGTGCGGGGTTGTAAAGTGTGAGTTGTTTTTAAGGAGTGTTTACAGGGGGGTTTAGTGTGGGTTTTGTAAATGCTGAGCTGTATATAACTACCTGCAACTCAAAGACCTGTCTCTGAAAATGCTGAGATCGCTTTGTCTTACTGATTTTCTTTGTTTCACAAGGTTTATAAAGCTTCTTCAGTAACAAGATAGTAGTTCTTTAGCATCCCACCTGCAACCATCACCCCTACTTATACTTTTGCCTTTACTTGGAAAATATCATATAAATATACAGTAATTCCAGACTCTCCATGTTAATATTTCATGCATAGGCCAGTACTGGTGTTTCTAGTTGTAACCTGGGTTAGCTGAAGCAATGTTTGCTGTTCAAGGAAATGATGTTGTGGCTCTTCACTCAAGAGCCAGGAGCTGGCCCTTGCCCCACATATACATCTCCCACTTGTGCTCCCCAATTTGCATCTGCCCCCCCAGAGGCTCTGCCATGGCAAACATCTCTGTGAAGCTCCTTCTATTGAACACAACCCCTTCTTCACCAGGGACATGGACTACCAGACTGGCAAGTGATGTTTTGACATATACTAAAGTGTGGGTTTTTGTTAATGTTAGGAGTTTCACACAGAATAGCAGAGTTTTAATATTGCAATAGTGCAACTAGTCTGTATTTTAAACACACTGTAACAAAGCCTCTGTGAAAACTTCCTTAAATCTCCTCAACTTTAATTACTATACAGTTATGTTTTATACTTAAGCAAAGCTTGAAACAATGTAAATGGAATTGTAAGTTATTTATGTCCTGTTCCTAAATATAACATTGAGCTTTACCATGTTTGTACTGTGAGTGCTTATAAGGGATTGTGCTATTTACTGCAACTCTTAATTGATTTGCTGCTGCTGTTTAGCAAAGCCACCTCCTGCCACAGCACGAGGACCTTGTGATACAGGCTGTCACTGGAGTCAAACTTGGTACTGAAGCTTAGCTGCAGTTTTTACAGCATTACATCTTAGCCTTGAGGTGAACTGTCTGCAATTTATTGCTGTGTTTTGCAGCAAGAAACTGAAAAAGGAGATTTATGTTGGAATAATTTTATCCTCTAACATCTGCATAGGCATAGCTAACCAATAGCATTGGCTTGGTTGTGGTTTCACAGCACTTTTTAAAATGGTGCATGGAAAATGAATAAATCAATCAAGCTCATCCATTCATTTTCTAGGGATGGATGTAGAGCATTTTCATGCAACTATCATGGAAAACAGATTAGGCTACTTCTATGCTTTGTAATGAATCTAGGTTAATTTCTCAATATTATTTGTTTTTACTGTTTAATTTCTGCAGGTTTCCTTTTAGCAAGAGGTGACTGAAGCCTTCCTGTTCTTGGCCGTTGGCAGCTGATATTGTGGCTGTGGTCAGCCTGTAAGTGTTGTCCAGGCTCACAGGCTTTGGTTTCATAGAGATTTGTTTAACATGTCTTGCCTGATCTTTGGGAGTATTTCTCTACTCCCTGCAGGAAATGGGCCCTGGGTTTCAGTTCCAAACATTTCTAAGTGGTGCAAGGCCTCTTGGACCACATCCCATGGGGCAGCAGTGCTGTCAAAGCAGCCTGAAGTCTTCCTTTGTGTTGAGTTGCTCACGGGGCAAGCAGGGGCTCTGCCAAATGGGCAGCAGCTAATTTCACTTGCTGCCAGTTACTATTACTATGTTAAATTGTATTATGTTGTATTATACTATATTATATTTGGATAGACTTTCCAATTAGGTGGTCCAGGTAGGCATAATTTCCTGGGGGGAATCAGCCTCAGTCAAAAGGAGTGTGGAAGACAAGCAGCTCTTTACAACTCCTCCTCCTTATAACTGCCAAGTAATTCCCTGAAGTTTTTTGACAGGAGGTTAGCAACTGTCCTAGATATTGATGATACTTTGAGTGCCAGCTGGGGAGAGGGAAAAGGTATGGGAAAGGGTATAAGAATTCTTGCTGCTGTATATTTCATCCAGTTTTAGGCAGCAGCTGAAAAGCCTGTATTCCATCTAGGAAACAGCAGAAAGTAAGGGAAAGGAACCCATGGGTTTTATGTACTTATGCCATCATATTAGAGAGATTCTGGAAGTTATGTACTAGGAACTTGTTTTTGTAAATGAAACTTGTCTTTTACTTATTGTAAAGCTTTTCCTGTTTGAATAATATGAGATATTTTACTTTACTGAAATGGTTTTAGGTTTTCCTCATGGCAGAAGTGGCACATCCTTTTGTTCACTGATATCGCTGGGATTTAGATAATAATGCATGTCTTTGCTTGTAGAAGTATTATTCTGGAGGTACTAAAATCTCCAAGGATTAGAGACTGACGCCACAGAAACATATATTGATAAGAACACTTAAACCCTGCAGCACCTTTCAGATGTAGTGAACAGCATGCAGCATCAATAGCATATTGTGTCAAAAGAGGAAGAACATACCTGTGAAGACTATAAGAATAAATAATAAATGGAGAATGAAAAAATAATCCTACTTTTCTCACATTATGCACTGGAAAAAATATATATTTATTTTCATATTTTTCAGCACTAAGTAGAAAATAAGGAGAAATGGTGTTTTTTCCTTTTATGTAGCTTACTGAAAAATAGAATGACAGAGATTAGGCAACTATCTCTTAGATAAAAGTAAGGTGGGTGTTTATTAGGACATCAACATTTATAATTCTACTAAATGAGTAAGTCATGTACATTTTCATAAGAATGGGTCTCAGTGTTTACATTTGTATATATCTTGACAAGGAAACAAACATCTCTAACTAGCTACTACAACATTACTCTTTCAGTATTTGCTCTTTTAATGATTCTTACTTTAAAAGGTCGATGCTGGGGTTCATAAAGAACCCAGGGTAGAAAGAGGCACCCACTGGACTTTCTTACCTCTTTTGTTTTGCTTCACGTGGCATGTGTAGTTCAAAACCCACTGACTAACTTCTTTCCCTTGTATGTCTACTTCCCTTCCCCTTTATTTTCTTATAGATATTTGATTGCCTGGTGTGGCCTGGGGGCTGAGGTGTCCATGTGATGCCTCTGAGGAACCTGCCTGGTCCACCTGTGTGAGGTGCTCGGCTCCTCCTTGTGCATCAACTGTCCAGTCTTTGCTTTCTTGTTCCTCCTTAACATATAAAGCAGATGTTTGTCTGTATCTGTCTCTAAGAATATGTAAGACCAAAATATTTAGGAGCTTGTTTGCTGGTTCCAAACTTCAGGAGTTCTTCTGTGTTTTTGAAACTTAACAAGTTTACTTTCAAGGTTAGTGATTATGTGTGGTGTGGGTTCTGTTTTGTGTTTTTGTTTGTTTTTTTTTTTCTTCATTCTGGAAGGAGGTACATGGGTTGCAGAAGGTAGTTCAAATGAAAACACCAAATTGACTGAAAAATGCTACATGTTAGCATTTTCTGAACAGTTTTTGCTGACACGACTCAGCAGTCCTGGGAAGAATATGAACAAAATCTGATTAGAGGACTTCCAATAGTGCAGTAGTGCAGCCGTGACTGGCTCAGCGAAGGAGGGATCATTACACTTTCCATCTGCTGGTTTGTTTCAGAGGCAATAATAACGGAACTACAGAGGTTTTTTTGTCCTTTGTGCACTAAAGATGCCTGTATGCTGCACGTGGTGGCCATTTCTGCTAGATTGGTGGCTTTCTTGGTGTCTCATTTGGACAAACGATGCAGTAACTCATGATAGTTTACATAAAATGAAGTAGAAACTATTTTGTATTGTTGTGGTTTGTTTGTTTTGTTATTTTTTTTATTTTGTTTTTATTATTATTATTTTTTCTCATAGGGAATTTGAGCTGCTTCTTTGTCCAGATTAGTTCAGACCTGAGGCTGGGCCATCAAAGTGGGTTGTTGCAATTAGGAGAGGAGTTGTGGCCAATTCAACAGTGAGTCTGTTGCTTGAAGACCCAAGTCAGAAGTGGAACTTGCATCCAGAAATGTGGTTGCTAGTACAGAAGTTTGACTTTGCATGGGTTACCTTTAATTTTAAAAATAGTTGGTCACAGGTTTCAGCTGCACTTGAACTACAGCCTGTGCTGCTTTAGCCTGTACTACTGTGAAATAAATGTATGCCTTACAGCACAAGTGGCTGTTCCTTTAACGTGGCCACAGATATCAAAAGAATAATTTCCTTGATGGGATGGACTTCCCACACCTGAATCCTATGTCTTCATCCTGCCTCCCAGGGTAGGTAGGTGGCCTGGCAGACCCTGCACTCTGCATGGTAATACTGCATACAGAAAATAAAGATTAGAAGCCTTTGTTAACAACCACACACCAACAGCAGATTTTACCAGCTTTTTCAGAAGAACTTTGTGGTGTGACTGCAGCTGGCTTCGAAAGTCCATTTGTTAGATGTGGAATCCTGTAGACTTTTGACATAAGAGTAATAGAAAATTAACAAGATTTTGTATCTGAAAGAATTCACAGATATAATATCTTCTGGTGAGTTTGTTACACTATTTTCCCACCTATGAAACATACCATACATTTATAAAAATATTTATATTTATTCTGTTACAAAGTCTTTATATTAAAGACGATTTCTGCAATCGGTAGGTAGGTTTGTACCCTGACTGGGTAAGGCAGACATGGCATAATGGAGTTCAGCTCCATTCCATCAAGCACTTGTTTCTATACTAATTCTGGAACAAATTGTGTATCTTGGAGAACACTGCAATGGTACAATGTTGCTGCTTCTCATAGGTTTTTAAGTACAAACCTAACTACTAGAAACATTTGAGGTTCCTGAAGAATCCTTCAAGAAGATTTTGGCAGGATTTAACATTACCGTATATCAGATAAAAATCTTTTTAAAAGTGAAATAGTATCATTTTAAGTAAATTTTCCTTAGGTTTATCATGTGTTTTTTATTAACAGGCTAGAACATGACTCATACTGTTGCATTATTTTTCACAGATATGAAAAGAGGAAACAAGATATGGTTCCTTTTTTATTATTTTTCCCGTGTGACTGTGTATAAAGATCAAAGATAACTGCTCTGCTTATAGAATAAGCATGTGTGTGGAGATTTAATAACATCAGGCATTGTTTAAAATATTGAGGTTCAAGTAAAGAGGTGCTTGCAGTCAAATCCTTCTCCTTTGGCTTCTCTGCTCAATCTACTATATTCAGAAAAGCACCAGCTATGCAGGAGGTCTCTGAGCTCGAAAGGTGGAGACTAACCCCTAGAACCCTCAGGGAACCAGTAAAGCTCAGTTCTGTCTCCCTTCCCTTTAATTAGGATGGGAAGGTAAGCTTACATCAAAGTAGCATGCCTATTCCTGAAGCCTGTATTTTTAATGGTTAGTTAAAGACAAAAATCTCTCTGTAAGCTGGGAGCTTTCTAGGCACTTGTGAAGTTAGCACAATTGTCACAGGACTCGTCTGTGTAATGAACAAATGGATAGAAAGGTGTTACTCCATTTAAAACGTCATTGCATATTGCTAGAGGCATTAAAGGACTGCACTAGTCTGCCTTTATTGCACAGCTCAAAGAAATGAGGAGGAGGCATTTGGAGGGCCCAGCCATTGGTATTTATGTTCTCTATTCATGGACTCATTTGTCAAATTCTGTTTGGGAACCTACATTGGTCCAAGATTTTAAATCATACGTGGATAGTTATTTGTTGCCTACAGTTGTGCTGGAATGTATGGTAAGGTATTCACAGACAATTGCAGCTCACGTTATTATTCTTCCAAGATCTATAGTCTATGAAGAAATTGTTATTTTAGCTGGAAATCCAGATAAAGGTTAGAATAGTTTCAGTTGGAAAGAACCTACAATGACCATCTTGTGCAACTACATGGATGTCTGGTGATGTGAAGATAACTTTTTCTCACTTCTGTGTGTCAGATCCCTGGCTGGAATACACATGAATTACTCTTAAATATACAAATTGCTTTGGAAGAGCTGACATGGGGAAAATGCCAGGAGAGATAAAACATGTTACAGGTAACTCTCACCTAGGCTTTCCTGGGGACACTCGAGAAACTTGCCAGGTTTGGGCTCTTGGTGCAGAGTCCTCCTCAGATGGTAACTACTGGCTGCCAAACTGGCATCAGCTGACACAACTGAGATTGCGTAGATGGGTATAAAGTGCTGCTTTTAAGCTCCACTTTGCACCCAGATTTTTATACGCTAGGTGTGTTGTATCGTGCTGTGTATTTTTTTGACTCTCCCTCAAGTTTTTTGTTAATGGTCATTTGCTGTCGTCTTTGTAAGTGAACACTTGGGAGCTTATGTGGCTCAGCCTAATCCTGTTGTCAGGACCCCAGGCTGTATGGTGTTGGACTACATGTAACCATCGATGTCAAATGTTCCCTATTTTCATTGTGTCTCATCTGTCTCACTGTGCTTATATAGAGAAAAAAAACATCTCATGGTGAAGATAAGAATGGGGATGGAGAACATGGCGTGCCACACGGACACACAGGATCCTCAGTGCTGATTCACACCCCTGCGGCAGCTCATGCTTGCGCGGAGGGGAAGATGAACTCAAGATTTGTTGGTAAACACGTAAACAAGTGCAGCTTCAGACTTCAGGTGCTGCAGTAACCTGGTCCACACACATGCACCCCTGTTCCCTCCGTGTGAGTCAGAGGCCACTACCTCGGATAGTGTTTGCTACTCTCTTATTTCTGCCCATGCAAAGAGAGAGTTTCATATACAAATGCAGGTAGAGACATATACAGCCAGCAGACTTGAGTCACTTGGGATCAGGAGCCTTAAGCAGATTGTCTACTTCTCCAGGTCAGTTAAACAACTTGTTTAGAGATTTCTGTCAGGTATGTGACTCTTCCAGGACTTTGTCTCTTGCTGCCACTCTCTCCTGTGGGATGGCTGCATGTGGAGACCCTGCAGAGCTATACACAAGTAAACATAACACTCCTCCTGAGTTACACAGCCGTATACTCAAAGAACGGTGCACAGTGTCAGTGTTTCACAAGATTTCTGTCCTTTTCCTGTGAGATCTTTTTCATTTGACAATGGAAGAGAAAGGAGGATAACTTTCAAGGACGGTGAAGGAAAACTGAGGTCTGGAAACAGATCTCTGTCCTGTCTGGCAGTGCTGCTCTTTCCTTCCCCTACCAATAGTGTTGACTTCCTTGCTATTCTGCTGCCAGTGTTGCCTCTACCTCTTCATTGTCCTTAGATGGATGTATCTCTAGCATAGTCTCCCCCTCTTCCCGTTTCATCATCTTTCTTCCTTTTCCTGCTTTATTTTTGGAGTGAAATAAGGGGAAAAGTTGTTCCCATTTCAAATGGACTTGGAGGAAGTAAGGAATAAGACTGGTAACAGGGAGGCTGTGCAAGGAAAGGCTGAGAAAGCAGGAAGAGAAATTTGGTTAAAAAAAAAAAGGAACAGAAAATGTCCCCAAAGGAGGAAACTCTGGATTTCAGTGTGGAATGAATGAACAGCCAGATGGGGGAGAAGTATTTCCTCCCCACTACAGTGGAATATACTACAAGCTGGATAAGTAGCTGCCATCATAGGGAGGCGGATATTTTTAAACATTTAAAATTTAGGGATTTTTTTTTTAGTGTTTGTAGATACACTGGCAAAAATGCAAATGACACCTTGGCAACACTGTGTATTGAAGATTCACCTTATCCTTTCAATAGAGAGTAGAAAGCAAGCAACGGCAACATCCTGGTGGGTCTCCAAGCCCACTCAAAGTCCACAGTGTATGAAGAACAGAGGGGTTTTTCATTGCTTGTGTTCTTTTATTCAATGGCCTCTCTGCAGTTAGGAAAACAGACACAACAGGCAAAAGTACAGCTGGCACACAGCACAATAAATGACTAATTTTCACTCAGCGAAGTTTTCTAAATGCTGCTATGTGCCAGACTCTGTGGAGCCATTTCTAAGATCTCAAAAGAAAGATTAAAAACATCTCAAATACACAGAATTGACAGGAAAGTAAACTTTTCTATGGAAGGGACACGAGAAGCCAGATGGTGAGTGTTGCACAAAGCCAAACAAATCCAGTCTCTGAATTCCTAAGGCGTATAAACCTCTGCAGAGAAATTGAATTTCTCTGAAGGAAAGTGAACTTTATGCAAATTCGCACTCTGTCATAATTCTGTCATGCAGAACAAAGATCTTGTAATTTCCCAAAGTTGTCCTTTCCTTACCCTTCTGAAAACGTGTTCAAAAGCATAAAATAAGCAGCTCTTTCACTGAAGCAAGCTGGTAAGGAGAGGGAACAATTATATGTAGCAGAGGGGAATCAATCAGTAGTTAACTGTGCTCCTTTTGTTGCTGTTTGAAATGTTGTGTATCCACACAAAGGCTCATCTTTTGTTGCTGCATGGTACAGTTGTATGATGATGCAGTCAGCTCTTAAAAGCAGAATGTGAAGGGTGAGCTGTGGCTTCAATTCACAGAATTTCAAATATGTTCGTACTTGTCTAAGAAGAAATTGATTGAGGTGTATTAATACACACGTTATTTAAATTCCTTGACCAGTGAGCAGCAGTAATAAAGTTTAATAAGATGCTGGCTTGCATAAAGTGGGCTGTAAGTCTAAGAGTGTTATGCTGTCACTTTGCAGAACTAATTTTGTCTTCATCTGACATTTATTGCCCAACTTAGTTCACTCTATTTTGAAGAAAGATGTACTAAAATTGTCGAGCATGTGTCCTAGAACATCTACATGACAGAATGGAAGGATTTATGTATGAGGAAAGGGATTATGGAAGTTTAGAGGGCTGTGAAGAAGCCATCTGTAGGGGTATAATTGACATAAAGGTAAGGGATTATAAAATTAAGACGTTGTATTTAAATATTTGTTATTACATTCTGATTTTAGCTTAGCATCTAGGACCCCATGACGGTCTTTTCTGTGCATGGTATGGCACACTCTGAGAAGATTAGTGAAACAGTGGAAGTCTAGAATGAATTAGCTGTAAGGACTTTGAATTGTTCTAATCACATGTGACGAAAGTGGCAATTATCTTTATCTGCTTCCCAGTCTATATATTAAGTTAATTCTTCAAACTTAAATTAGAATTGACTCTAAAAGAAAAGGTAGCATTTTTCTGAACAAAAATGAATAACTTGCTAAGTATAAGAGTGAATAGATCTGGGGACAGAAACATGTAAGAATTCTTTGCTTGATTTGAGGCCATGGTCCTAAATAATTGTTGAAAGTAAGCAAATCAATTTAGTTTTTTGTCCTTGGAGATGGAAACCTAGGGCATTCCCCCCTAAAACACTATGTGGAAATGATAGAAAAATAAATAACATATATTTGATGAAGAATAGTTGCATGTTTTTATTAGACCTAAAGTTTGTCTGGGTTTAGATATGTGCCTAAGTGTTTTCCAGTGTCAGTGGTTTTTTTCATGATTGGTTGAGTAAAGCTTAGCAAAGTCTCTCAGTGTCGGATTTAACATGAAAAAATATGCAAGAAAAGCCACATGGGACTGAGTGAAAGGGTTTCTGATGAAAAAAATTAAGACAGTTATGATGCTTTCTTTATTCTTGATTTGAGAATACAAAGATTGTCAGTGCTTCAGTATCCTGTACTAGTAGCACAGAAGTATGTGCTTATCATCCAGGATGGATGATGAAATTTGCAGTGAAGCCAGCAACTAATGAGGAGTGATGAGAAGGGATTAAAAGGGCAACCCAAAATACTCATAGTTCATTGGTGCTGCTCTACAGTGATTGATAGGCAGTTAATGCTCAGGAAATAAAACTCCAATTAGTTTGTAGCAGTTGACCTCCAGCTGAAAACAGCTTTGTGCAGAAAAATCCTTTTCCAGACCTCTTCAGATGAACCTGGACCCAGTTTTCCCTTCTTCTGTTATACTTGGAATGTTCTTGATTTATGGTGGAGTAGACAAGCACAGAGTCTAATACTGAGTACTGGAGACCCCTGGTGCTCTCCCCAGAAGCTCAGGTTTTCTGCATCAGCTAGAGAAACTAAAGGAACGTGGGTTACTGGCTGTGTAGCTGGGTGTGGAGAGCCTGTAGATTTTATTTTTTTAATTATTTTTTTTTCCTGCTCAACTTGTTACTTAGTTTTTGGGAAAGGTCTTCTGTGAAGCCACTGCTAGATGCACTCCTGCCAGTTTTCACAAGTTTGCTAATAAGTAACTTCAGACTCAGAAATACTACCTTCCTTTCTTGTTTATTTGTCATTCATGAAATGTCAGATGAATGTTGATGAAACTGAGAAATGGTATTGCCTAAGAGTAAACTTGTACAGAAATAAAATAGAAATTTCAGTAGTGTCCCAGGAGGTGATACTGATGTACACGGAAGAAAATCAACTATTTCCTTACAGTCCATAAACTTCTTGAAAACACTTGCTTCCTCTGTAGGATGAATAATGGGAATGAGAGCAAACCTAACCTGATGGAGAAATATTCAGTTCTTATCAGATTTACTTGTTCTGTGTTCATGATCTGTCCCTCATATGAGAGCTTCTCACACATCAGATGTGTTGGACCTCAGATCTGTTTTTGTAAGAACTGAGTGTAATAATGCTGCAGTAAGAGGTTGTTTTCCTGCTGCTTCTTTCAACAAAGTACTCTTCTCCTACTTCTCTGCATTAATCTAAAATTAAAATAACTTGAAAAGATTAGTTGAGATTAGTGAGGAGAATTTAGGGACATATCTTCTGTGATACAGAAGGCTAAAATGGATTAACCAAGTGGCTTCCTCTAGGGCGTGCTGCTGTGATTCTGTAACACAGTAAAAGCTCAAACCACAAAATAACAATAGACTAGAAGGCCAAAAATAAAATTGCCAATTCTCTTTGTGAGGCAAAATTGTGGTATAAAATAAGTTTATAGTGGTGGCAGCACTAATAAAATATTGTAATCTTAGAGATGACACTAAAAATATAGCTGCAGTAAAATAATTGCGTTTGATTGATTTCAGAGATACTTATTACTTGCTCTGTTGGTGTTTTGTCATTTGTAATATAAGATTGACTTCCAGAGAGAAATCTCCTGCTAGGAAAGAAAAAGATTGTTCAGCCTTAGAGACCTGTTAAAACTTCTCCATTGTTTTGTTACTTGAATCTTCAAGTGCCATCCCTGGGGATTTGCTGACTACTTCCTTTGGGAGTTGTTGTCAACTCCCAGAACAACATTTTAAAATAGGCAAAGAGGACGTTTTTGAGCAGCTTTTGTTTCATGCTTTTTTTTGTAGAAAAACCTTTTTGATATCCTGGATTTCAGTACCCCTACTATGTGTGTTTTTATGGTTAGTCATTAGGAGACCTGGCCTGTGTATATATTTCTCCTGCTAGCTTGTTACATGGCTTTGATTGCATCCGAGTTCAACATGCTTGCAGAATCAACACAATGGATGCACTTACTCTGTTTAGGAAGAAAGCTTAACAAGTCAGAACTGATCCTGAGCGCATTTCAGAAAATACCTGGTGTGTTATTTAATGAAAGAGTAAACTTGTCTACAATTTAAAGGCGAGAGGTTCAGAACTGCAAACTGCAACGCATGTCACAATGGTACAGGAGGTTTAATGCCTGCAGTTATTACATACACAAGAATCAATGAGCATTTATCACAAGTTAAGCCAGCAAAGTAAAATAGAAAAGCACATGACTGGGTGACTTCTGTAGTTTGTGTGATGTCTTTTATCTGGGAATCTCAGAGGATTGTAAACATTGATGAGAAATGCTTATAACAGTGGTACAAGAAAATGTTTTCACTTGGAACTCATAAGATTTAACACAACTTGCCCAGTCAGATGAGAAATTAGGTCTATAATTCCAGTCTCTGGGTTTCCAGTCATATTTTGATTACTAAGCCATGTTTTCTTTCTATCAAATTTAATACAAAGCTCTACCTCACTAGTCTTGTATGAACTTTTTCCTTAAGCTAGTTTGTACTTAGAATAAAAAAAGAGATGAAACATGAGGTCCCTGAAAAAATGACCTCTTTAGCATGAACTATTTGAACCTATGCATGGATGAAATTGTCTTCACTTGATTGATGGAGAGATGTAATAGATCCACGAAACAGTCAGATTAAAGGTCTAATTCACCAAAGAAAAGGGGATGGGAATTTGTGATTTGGGCTATGAATCACAATTAAATGGGAACAACCAAGGGAGCTTTACACAGCAATATGGAGGCAACTGCAAGTGGTGGACTCTGATCTCTTTCTCAGGATCTCCTTATGCTAGCTTTGTGATCAGAGAAATTGTAAAATATAAGCAGTGGATGTTGTGAAAGCTTTTCTGAAGGGGCAGACAAAAGGAAGACAGCAGGAAAACTTCAAGATTCACTGGGATTGACATTTTTTCTCTACTTTCTTGCTGCTGAATTTTAGGTTTAAGCCGTGATCTGTTGAAGGAAATGGTTTGGAAAGACTTTGGCTACGTTTTCTGATAAGACAAAAAAACAAAAGCTTTATTGTGATAGAGTGGTCACTTGAACTTTGTCCACACATCAGTCTGCAGTGGTAGTATTGGAGCAAGACATGAGTTCTAGCACATTTATAAGTCTGTCATAGCACTTTGGGGATATTGGATATAGCAGTTAAGAAACCAACAGCACTCTGAGACCCACCTGAGGGAAATGTTCACCTGCACTTATTCCTTCCCAGTCCAAACAAAGGCTTTAATTGCTTATGTATTGCTTTCAGCTCTTATCTTCCCCTTTTTGCACTAACCAGTCCTTCTCAAAGTGACAGTGTATTTTGAAATGTACCCTGAAGCTTGCTGGGCTTAAGACTTACGTCACTATCTCTGTATAAAGACAACAAAAGGTTTATAGTAGTGCCTGTAGTGAAAAGGTAAATGGGCGTAGCTGTCCTTGAGACACTGTTGTTCTGCTGAGTCTAAGAAAAGCCTCTGAGAACAGGGTAAAAAAGAAGAGGTTGGAAGGAACCTCTAGAGGTCATCTTGGCCAACATGTCACTCCAAGCAGGTCTGATGTCTTGGGTAGTTAAAACCTTTCTTAAAGACAGGTCTGTGGGCTAGAGGATCCAAAGGGCTTGGTATATCAGGAGATCAAGGATCTGCAGTTTTGCAGTGCTCTCAGTCCTGTATTACCACATGCTGTGAAGATTTAATCTGGTCTGCTACTTTCAGTTAAACCTAACTTGTTGCCACTGAGAACTAACCTGGTTGAGAGCACTCTGTTTTCTTAGTGAGGACAAGGTCTAGGTGGCTGGTTTTTTTTAAATTGTTGTTTTTCTTGATAAGGGAGACATTATCTTGAAATTGAAATTCTCTTTTTCAAAGTCACAAATCTTGAAAAGGTGAGATCATGTATTGCTATTCTCAGTACTCTGCATAAATCTTGCTAGAGTATTGAACATATGTACAGGAATTGTCTTATGACAGTGCTTGCAGTAATTGAAACCATGAGATGGAACTGGATGATTTTTAAGATCCTTTCCAACCCAAACCATTCTGTGATTCTATGAAGGGTGGGGTTCCCAGGTGAGGCTGGTTGGGACTGTAAAGTGCTTCAACATTGTTGATGCTTTCAGGACCCTAACCAAGTCCTCAGTGAGATGAAGAAGAACCCAACCTTATTAACTTTTAAACTTGGAATTTGTACATCATCTTTACTTTAAGGTCCTAAATTTTGATAAATTGGGCTGGTAAAAGTGGAATTGAGGTGCGATGGAGCCCTTCAAACTGTGAATGACATCGGCCAAAAAATGGTGAAGAAAGTTTCTGGTAGAGTTTCTGGTGGGTTCTTCCAAGCGTGTGTGTTGTGGCTTTGAGTCAGGGATTCGGTGGGTAACAAGCAGCTGCTTTGTGGGTGCTGATGTATGTGACTGTTTACAACATTGCTCAGCAAATTGGATGGTACGGCTGAAGCAGACAGTCTGCCCCCATATCTCAGTTTTAAACGTTTGTTAGCAATAAGCTAAATGTCATTGCTTTCAGTCAGTTGTTATTTATTATAATGTTTGTGGTGGTAGAATACACTTTTCAAAGGGATCTGTGTATGCTGAGGTTCCATATTGGTCAATCAAATTGTTTTTTTAAATGATTTTTTCTGTTTGAAGTGAACATTTGACCAATCCTATCAAAACATAAACTGGATTCTTAATATGGGCATAAACCTGTATCAGCTGATAATTTAGTCACACCTTCTCATATTGTTTGTTAGTCACAGATACCAATAATGCTTGTATGCTTTTGCTTGAAGCTGTAATGTTATGTATTGTGTACAGCAATAATAAGATGATTTATAAAATTCAGGAGGTAAACTGTATTTTCATTTTACCCTGTGACAAACATGTATTTCACTTTTACTTCATGGTAATATTTAAAATAATCATAAATCAGCAAAAGACACTATCAAAGCCCACTGATTTCCCTTTAAGGTTTTATATTGAACTTTTGTCTTATGCTTTCCTTGGGGTTTGAACATAGGCACATTTCTCAACATGCATAGGTATGAAAAATGTATATATACACCTATATTAATGAAAATGCCTGCTATAATTTGCCAGAAAATTCTATGACAGTTTTAGGAGACCTAATTCAACCCTGTAGAGAGTACTATGTAGCGGGTATATAAAGATATTTTTGAAACCTTGAGTAATAGAATTAAAGTTAATTGAAACCTGCACTAATAAATGATATACACTGGCTTTATGTGGTTTGGTAGAACTAACTCTCCAGTAAGATATTTTTTTTCCAATTTATGTCATTTTAAGAAAGGAGATTAGCTCTATGTCCTTATGATATGTTTAAATACACTGAAGACAGAATGGCAGTCCACACTGTACTTGAGCAGCCTCAGCACGTTGAGTCTTTGGATGCGAAATGTTTTAGTAGGTGGTATTGTAGCACCTCTGTTTGCTTGTAATTGTACCAAACAACATTTAAACCCCCTCTGAAGCAGCAATGACCTGCTCTTCACAGCATGTGTGTTTCAAATGCCAAATGGAATAGATACATTGAGTGGTCACAACACAAACAGTGATAAATGTTTCTTGGAGGTTCCCCTGAGGCAAAAAAAAAATAAAAAAAGAGAGGTGAGGGGGTATGAGAAAAATAAGAAACCACCACTATCACTTTGTCTCTGAAATCTGGTTTGTTGAAAGGGAAATGATTTGGAGACTTTTTTTGAAATTGCACTTCTGATCTGTATCCAAATGATAAAATAGAGATATTAGGGCTATACTATGAGATGAAATTAATTTAAAAACTGGGAATACAAGTGAAGTTGAAGTTCATGACTACTTTTTTACATTTTAGCTTGCCCTGTTAAGACAAATTAATATTATGTCTGATTTGATAGTTGCTTTTATGTGTCTTTCATTTTAATAATAGTCACCAAGTAGTCATGCTCTGAATGGATTTTAGAGCTAGCACAAGATACACTTGCTTATATAAAAGACCATTAATGTAGAGATACACGTTTGTTTTATCTGTTACTTAGTGAAGAAGGTAAATGTAAGAGATCAGAGGACATTCTTCAATGATCACATTAGAATTTTTTACAAATTAAGCTTAAACAAATTCTACCAGGTAATTGCTTTTGGATTATTTTTTCACATCCAGCCTGCTTTGTCTACTTTCAGTTGCTCTTTCTGTGACAAAGTTAGAAAACGGGGCTATGAAATTCTCCCCTGATGAGTGAACAAGATGTTTTTTATGGAATTCAATGGGCTGGGCATCGAATGCCAGTTCTCAAAAATACAGGTTTTAGTGCTCTTTGAAAAGCAACTCTCTTTCAAACCCTTCAGAATTTGTATCCAGAAATGACAGCAACTTATTGATTGGCTGTGCTTCAAAACTCTGGCCTGGAAACTTTCACATAAAATAGGTTAAGATTCTATGGGGATGTTAATCAGTGACATCCTTCGTTTGTGTAATACAGTACACTCCAATTAGTTTTGGAAATGGGTAATTGAGAAGTTTAAATGGATTTTCGTCAAACGGCCAGTTTATTTCCATAGACACTCAATGGATGATCCTTTGTTTAATAGTGATGACAAGATCTCTTTGTGGGACATAGATTTTGTGATTAGACACATTAAGCTGCTTTAAATCACAACCAGAGGTAGCCTTTTAAACTTTGAAAGTGGTTTAGGTTGAGTAGTAAGCTCTGTGTTAAGCTACTTTTACAGATTATGGTGCACAGGGCACATAAAATATACTCTGTACCCACAAAGATTGAATATCCTGATCCCCAAGGGATATAGAGACTGAATCCACCTTTTAGATGATTGCTGACTGATCCTGGGGAACTCAGCAGCTGCTAGGAGAAACTTGTGTGATGCAAAAGCAAGAGGACAACTTTTGTAAGTGATGCTATAAAGGAAACTGAAGAAAGGAAAGTATAACCACTTGAGTTTGACTAAGACAGCAGTGTTAGCCTCGAGACTTCAGAAAGTACCACGGGAGCTTTGACAGGTGAGAGTGGTCAGTGCTCCTATTCTGGTGAAATATGGACACCCAGGACAGCAGCACACTTACACTCCTCCCCCAGCTTTTCTGTTACCATTTGATTTATGATTCTTGCTACTTTTCACATCAGAAGAGTTTGCATTTCAGTTATGAATCCTTCAAGCTAAGTACCCTCGTGAGTGTTCTATAGCACAAATTAAATTAACACCTTGTTACAGTTCTTTAGGCAAGTATTAGGCCTAATACAAAAGGAGGTCAGGCTCCAGCAGCATACTGCCTACTTCTGTATGACTTACCATCTTCTAAATCACCGCTCTTCCTACAGTAAGCCAGTGTGGTGCTGCTTACCTAGAAAATCGGGATGCAGTTAAATGTGCATGTGGCATACGTGTCTGTGTCCTGCTTTCCATCTGATTATTTGGCTCTTGAATGTGTGCTGAGGAAAAGAAGCCTGCACTCTTTGGAGATGTGTGATTACACAGATCTGTACTGTTAAGGGTACAATTTTGTCCTCTTTGATCATCCCTTTTATTGATGGACTTGCCATAAAGGTTTAAGGGAGCTTCTTGCTTTGAAATCTTGGAAACAGCCCATCTGACAAAGTAGTACCTTTATTTGTTAAAAGCTTTTCAAGCTTATAGACCTGGAAAAGCCCCAGTAAAATCAATGAAAAACTATCCAAGATAAACAGACTTACAGATTAATAAATGTTCACTGCTATTTTTAGTCTGAGCTCACAAAATCTCTTTCTGACAGACTGGCCTTTTTCTCTAATAAAACAGCTAATTCTCCAAATATTAATAGAGGCGTATTGGCAGATTTGGGGCTCATCGTTCTCCCTGAGCCTAAACAGAGGGAATGAAGTTAGAAAAAACCTTTTCCAAATGGACCTGTAAGTACTTGTTTAGCAAAGTTTGTCTCGCCAAGGACTGATCTTTCCACAAACTCTAAGCAGCGATGCATTAGAGAAATAGTTAGCAACACTGCAGCAAATGAAAGATTTACTTGTTCATTACTGTAGCCAGCACAGGAAGGATTTCTGTACAAGTAGACTTAAATAGTCCTCTAATTTACTGGTGCAATTTTCCAGAGCGTTGGGCACTCAGAGCTGTAATAAAACATACGGTTTAAATGAAACTTGGGAGACCATGGGAAGAGAGAGTGGAGAGTCTCTGGGACGATCAGACCTCTTACTCTGCTACCATGTTTTTTCATTGGCTTTATTGCTTATCACCGTATATAGATTATTCTTTTTTTTTGTCCTAGACATGAAAAAAACCCCACTCTTCTGTGTTTACGTGTGCTGGATGTCTCTCATTTGAACTAAACATACCGACACATTCAACGTTGAAGGTCCCTGTTCTCATCTCTTGGGTGGCTCAGGATGAAAGAAGGCTTCTGGGCTTTAGTTTGCTGCTTTATCTTCCTCTTGCATCATATATCAAAAAGTACGGGGTTGTTTATTCGAGTATCTTTTTAAACTGCCTTGTTTTGATGTGGAAAAATCTAAGCCTGCTGAATACATCCCCTTGCTGTGGGATCGAGTCAGGAGTATATTCGGAAATTTTGCTCCTCTCTGAAGTGGATATAACTTTGCCTCAAAGCAACTTACAACATAACTGTGTTTACTAGTTTGTCCCTTTGTACTGAAGTAGTTGGATCACCTGGTGATGTGCTAGTGTGACTCTGAGGAGAGGGACCAAACCTCTGCTATGGGAGTGCTTTGTAACTGTGCTCCTTGAATCTCCTTTGACCAGCAGTGAAGTATCTGTGAGGTACCAGGTTAGGTTGCCAATGTCTGCTCTAGTCCTTGAACTACATGTGACTAGGGCTTCTGCCTGTTTGAGTAGAGGCCAGAAATACCTTTCTGGATTTTCCCAAACCTCCTACTGTCTGCTCTTGCGTTCTTGTCATGTGCAAAATGTCAGCTGGTTGGGACTTTGTCAGTTTTTTTGCTTGTTCTAGGAAGGGTTTTCTGGTGGTATATGACTGGGAAGTTGGCCAGGAGGAAAGGAAGTGTGGGCCTGACATGATGCTTGCCTTCTGTCTCACACAAAGAAGCTTCTCTTTGCAACCTGCTTTTTGTAAAGTCTTCACCTCATATCCAGGCAGCCTACACCCCACTTTCATTATATAGATGGTTTGATGATACCTTAAGAATGTATGTATTTTTGATCAGCTAATCATACTGATGGTTTATATTTACTTCTGTGCTTCTCTGAAGATTATTCTCCAGCTCATCCTGTAAGGATGAGAAACAGATATGGGGACCAAGAAACTAATCTCCCTTGTGCCAGGTCACTTGAGGTATCCTGCATGGTTGCAGCAAGACAGCAGGTGGGAGTAGTTGATCAAAGACCAAAATGACACCTCTAGGAGCCCTCCAAAAGTGCAGAGGAATGGGACAGGGTTTTGGCATGAAGTTCTGTACTGAGCTTCATGTCTGGAACAGCATGAAGATAGCTGGGAAAAAAGTGACATGGGTAGGAAAGATGATTCCCTGACTAGGGATATGTCTGATTGTCCGGAGGTGTGCTGTGATTGACAGCCTGAGCAGGGTCCTGGAGCCTTAGGCCCTCATGGTGAAGCTACCAGCAGCCCTGTAGAGCGAGCAGTAAGCTTGTGTTGCTGTTAGGGGATGCTTGGACTTAATGCATGGTTTTGTTCCTGGCATTGGTGGTCACTATCTTGGGCAAACAATGATTTAAGAGAGCTTAGACTCGGCACAATTTCTTCCACATAAGAGCTGTCTCAAATGTGTGCTCAAAATGTCAGCTTTTGCATCTTTTGTCGTATCCTAAAGTGCTGTCTTGCCATCATTTCCCTTTGCATCTCGGACCACTTCTTTATCTGACTTTCTCAGCTGGCATCTCAACAATGTTGGGGTCAGGAGAAGACGTCCTTAAGAAAGATGTTTTTTACTGAGCAGGAAACCTTATATGAGCAGTCCAAAGCAACTGCTGAGTGATGGAGAGAGACATTATTTGGTAAGAGTTTGGTGCGGCTGCTCTCCAAGGACTTGCACAAATTTGTGTATCAGTAAATCCCTTCATTTTCATAAATGGCTTTTAAATAAAAGTATATTTCATATTCTAAAAGAGGTTTTAGCAGAAATGTAATTTTCAAAGGCCTTTAAGCATTAAACCCAAATCGGCTCATACATTCTCTGTGAGCTGCTTTACCTGCATTATCTGCAGCTGAAATTGGCACTGTATTAAAAAGCACAAATTACCGACGTTTCCTTCACCCTCCTCTGCTTCGTTGTAACAGCCAAAGGCTCTGTGCAGGGCAGCACTGATGCTGTGAGGGAAGTTCAGTACCTTCCCAGTTGATTTATAAGCTGAGTTGCAAGTGTTAGGAGTTCTACAGGGCAGGGTCACCTTTTGCCTGGGGGCGAACAAGGCTCTCCCAGTCCTGCTCTGCACTAGTAAACACTTCTCACTTGGTGTTTGCAACTGGACACCACCTTCACTGTCAGCCTGGCAGGAGAGCCTGGGTGTAATGTCAGTATGTATGAATTAACTACTTTGCTGAATAACCACTTGTTACCCTGAGGGAAATCCCATCATGTAGATGAGCCCCATGCAGTTTTGGTGGCTTTGTGACATTTCTCCTTTATGCTGTTGACAAAAAAGTGCTTGAATATAGAGATGGGAGAACCATCTCTGTTGTGGCTGATCTTCAGTGAGGTGAGGCACACTTTTATCACACAGATTATAGGGCTGAAACTCGTTTCTGTGCTCAGTGACCTAGGCAATGTTGAGCCTCAGTTTTCTGAACTGTGAATGCACTTGACCCCATTTTGCATGTACACCTTTTCTTCTCTTGGTGCAAAAATAACCAAATGCCAACAGCATAGGGTGGGAGATGCATTCAGAACTTGGGTTTGAGCTGCTTTGTTTCTGCTGTGTTTTGGGTGGCTTTGGATCACAAAGTTGTGCAAAGCCACTTCTGTTAAGATCAGCTGCTGAAAGACAAATTTACAGTAAGACACAGGCAGCTTTTAAAGTATAAGCTTCCTTGTTATTGTTCCATACTTCCCGGTATAGATTAGTTGCTGCAAGTCCTTATATTTCTGAATATAAATATCTGCATTTTGTGGCAAGCATTATTTTGATTTTTGGCGTATCACTAAAAAACTGACACTGTAAAACGAAAAGTTTTTTCCAGTAAATGGATTTAGAAACAAAGAGGAGTGGTGAGAAGAGCATTCTAATAATGTGTGGAGACCTTTTCCCTCCATCAGTAACTCTAGATCTTATGGACACTGTGTCACATCCCAGTGCACTGGCTTGCAAACAGGGAAGATGCTTTTTAAAAACATACTTTTGAGTTTGTAAAAACACTTAAGACAAAGAAAACCCTCTACCAAAGCACTAAAACCATGGAGAGAGGGATTATGATGCAAGTCTTCAAAGGAAAAACACTGGGCTACAGGCAACACAGTCGGAAACACAACAAAGGACTTGTGAGGCTTAGCAGAGGCATGCAGGAGATGCGTTGGCTTGCCTGTCTGCATGGGGTTGGAAGAAAGGGTATTGGAACAAGATTAAAACCTTGTTCTTAGTAGGATTTCTGCACAGTTTGCACAGCTGACTGGGAAGGCAGAGCAGGCCCAGGCTATCAGCATTTATCTCTTTCCCCAAGTGTTGGTAGGGTGAGGAGAGTGGGAGGGCTGCTGCTGAGCTGTGTGGCCCAAAGGTGTGTGCCTGGCTTTGCAGCTCTCCATAGGAGGGGTGCATAAATGTTGATAAATATCTTCTGATGAGTTCCTTGCAGTTGTATGAACACTTCTACCTTCATTTAAAATCTCTGGAATATGTAATACAATTTAGATAGTAATTTTGGTAATACATAAAATGGAAGATGGCATGAGGAATTTTTGCATCCCTCTGTAGTGGTAAAATAGATAATGAAATGAATGAAGTAGTTTTTTAGGCCCTAAATCTAATGCGATTTTCAGCTTGAATGCGATTTTAAGCTTGGAGTAGCAAAAGATTATGTTCTGAAACTGCTCATGGGTCCTGCTCTGGAGAAAAAGCTGTTTGTCCTGAAGATTTGTGCTATGTACAAAAATGTTAGCAAAAGATTATGTCAAGATAGTGCTTCTGAATTTATACTTTAAATTGTTTTCTTCTTGTAATGGATATCTTACACAGATGTAAACTCCTCATCCTACAATGGTATTGGTATTTCAGTGCTAAACCAACTTGGCTGCTTTGTGTGAGTGTTAAAATGCACTCCAGTAAAGAGTTGTTTGAGCTCCTGACTAAAAACTATTTTGATCAGTGTGCTGGTAGCATTCTTGAAGCAAAGATCTCAGAGTTGATGTAGTGTGAGACTTAACCCATGGTCCTAATCACCTATTGTCACTAAACATTTCTTCATACTTTTCACAGTAGGAGATTTATTAACTCTGTTGTTTGGACTAAGACCAGTTTGGATAATTACATTGTGACTGCTATGCCACAGTAATTTCTGTTGGTAGCTCTTTCCCTTCTCAAACTAAAATATGGTGTGGTAGTCACAGCTTATTCTGCAGTATTTAAATGTCCTTCATCTGCTTCAGTAAAGGTAAGGTCTACAATGAGCATGTGCCCGTCTGACCAGGCTGATGCAGTATTGAACATCAATGCTGGGTAAAGCTGCAGTGTGTGTCGGGTTGAGAAATGGGCTGCCTGGTGAGAGTGGAACACATCCTGTGGCTTTTGTTGAGGTGTCACAGTCCCCTTTGCCTCTTTTTCTGAAATTAGTCATGATTAGTTCTTTGAAAATTCAGTCATGAGTCTGTGCAGGTTTGCCTAAGAGGGAGAGGAGTGTTCTTTGCTTTTTACCACTTCTCCATTTCAACTTTTAGTCTTATGACTTGCATCAGGTTGCGCAGTTATCTTATCCACATCCTGCCTTCACTGAAGCATCTGTGACCATGTTGAGGTACCTCATTCACAACAGGAACATGTGACCATTTCTGAAAATTGATGTTGAGTATATTTGGCTATTTCTTCAGTTTGCAAAATCAAAGGCCAACTCCCACTGTGGTGTGTGATGATTCAGAGAACGACAGGGTCATTTTGTGGTTTCATAGCAGGAACCCAGACTACTTCTTTTCTGTTTCTGGAAGAGTGATTGTCTCAACTCCTAAACCCAGAGTAGCTCCAAACTATCAGCAGTCTTATGAAAGGCGGTATTTGCAATGGGTGAAACGTAATTGGAACCAAGGAAAGCTGCTGTTAATAATGATAAAAGCCTACTTTTAATGAAACATGAAACAACATACATTTGTGTATTATACTCAGGTGCTGTTGTAGGTGAAAAAATCTCTTAAATTGTGAGTGCTAACAGGTAGCAGATGTTGAGTGTATGCGTGGGTGAGTGTCTGAACTTCCAGAGTCAAGCATGGTGCTCCTTGAAGCTGATGGAGAACTGGATTAGGATCTTGTTTGTATGGAGAATCTAGATTCACAGTAATATTTCCTCTTGCAAGCACTTTCTGGTGTGACATTAAACATAAACATTAAAGATAGGCCTTGAACATCCCACAACTTGAGGAACATTGGCTTCTAAACTTGGTTTTGCTAGGTCTGCATTAATTCCTCAGTGACTTCAGGCAGGCACACCCAGTCTAAACAGCCCTTCTGCCCTTGATACAGCACAGATTTGCAGGCTGTGCACAAATGCTGACTTGAAAGGAAAATCAAATAAAATAACTGATGAAAAGCTGAAAAAGTGAGAGTAAAGCATGGTTTTAAAGCAATGATATAAGAAATACCCATGAAAATATATTTGAGAGGTGTCTGTACAAGGTCTCTACTTTAGACTGTGCAATGGCTTTGGCATTCAGTGTTGTCTGTACTGGCAGAGAAAGAACAGCAAGAAAAGCAAAGAAAACAAGGTCTTTCTTTGCCTCAGAGGAGAAACAAAATCCAAGTGACAGGCTGTATGTATGGATAACTAAAGCTAGGGATTAAGAAGGGGAGAGATAAGGAGGAAAGAGGAGAGATTAATTTAAAAAATATGGAAAAGAAAGAAAAATCAATAAGAAATGCTGATGAACATGAAGGCCAGGAAAGGAGTATAGATGTGAGTGGGGAAAAATAAAACTGAAGACATTGAAGTGCTTCTGGTGCAATTAGTGTGCTGTAAAATGTAGTATTAACTCCTTCTACCCTACTGTATCATACTTGAAATTCAAATGACAGAAAAGTTGTCTTCTTTACTTTTCTCTTGTACTCTCTGTTTAAGGAAAATGGCCATGTTATGTTGTGAATCAGAGAGCAAGTGATTCAGCAGTGTGGGTTACAGACTGTTGTGTTGTTAATGTCAGGTCCAGTGTATTTGTCACTCCCTGAACAAAGATACTAGAATGCAGAAAGAACAGTAACATCACAGCCTACCTATACAAAGCCAGGAAATTTGCTTACATGGCACAAATATAGAATATGCTTCAGATTCTACTCTCTTGATGTTTTGCATATGAGGACTCTCTTTCAGCATAGCTACCCAGCATCCTGCTGTTTTTTTTCTCCTTTAGCATCAGGCTCTTCAAAGTGCATCCTTTATCTTTCATTCCTCCAGCTGCAAACAAAAAGGTATGTGTATTTTTTCTGTGGGGCAGTCTGAGTTACACAGCTTTAATGTAGCACATTAAATGCATGTAACTTTACCCCTGATTCCAGTGACTGTTTTCCTGGTACAGACACAACCCCAAAGCAAGTTTCTTTAGTAATCCATTGTTTGGCTTGCAAGCAGCAGGATCTGTTTTGTACACGGAGAAGCAGCTGCACTTTCTAGTAGTTTTAATCATCCTCTCAAAGAAGCTTGTTGCCTGCAAAGCAGTAGGAAATTGGGTATTGAGACCAGTGAGGACATGCATGCCTATATTCTGACCAGCACCATCAGTGGCACTGGTGTGCACCGACTGCCGTGTCCTCCTGGGGGTAGGGATAACTCATGGAGGGGGCTGCAGGCTTGAAGTACAGTAAAGGCACATGAAGAGAGTTGAAGTGTGCAAAATCAAGGAGGCAAGTTTCTCTCTTCCCCACAAGTACAGAAGTTGGCAGAAAAATCGAGAGCACAGCTAACTGGAGACAATCTTTTTCATTCTATCTGGGACATTTCTGTTCCCTGCTGTTAACATTTTGTCCCAGTCCTAGCTGTGCTGTTGTATTGCTGCTTTTTCTCCGGTTTGTTGCGGGCCTGTGTAGTGACTCAGGTCTTACGTGACTTGCAGGTCAAAACATTGAAACCTGACCCAAGGAGAGAACATGAATCTGGGAATCAACCTCCGTCAGCCACCAGCATGACAGGAATTCAAACAAAACATTGTCATGTATGGAAATATTTGGCCTAGGTAATGCTGAAGTGGAAATCCCTCCAGCTATGACTGGGATTTTCCCTCCCTTGAAGAAGTGGGAAGATCCCCCTGAGATTTGTTTTAAAGTTATGTTGCCATTTGTGGAGAGGTCTTGTGTGACTTGCAGTTTGTGGCCCTACGACTTCTCAGTAACTTTCAGGACCTGCTTTTCTGAGGCTCCCAGGCTGTGGTTGTCTCTGACAGACTCATAGAGTTAACTCCCATGGTACAGGGAGCCATAAGCTCAGCATCACAGATCAAGGAGAGAATCTGAAGAAGTCTTGTCAGCCCCCTTGCTGCTTGCTTTCCCCTCACTCTTTGTCTGTGGACAGAGGTTGAAGGTTGAGGAACCTCTAGGGGGGAGGTGCAGGATGCTGTATGGATGTAGGGTGGTCTGAACCTGCTAGAAATAGCAAGAAATTTGTTAGATATTTGAAATATGGTAGGCAGGAAAGAGGTGTTTGGAGGGAAATAACCTTCCTGGTTTAGTAAGTCTATAACAGACAGCCATTTAAACAGGAGTGTTTTTCCAACGCAGGAGTTACCACGTGTTTTCTAACCTGCCTCTTTCACATGTGAAAAATTCTGGATTTTCAATAGTTTCTTTTTACCTTTGGCTTCAGAGGAGTGATGGTGTTTCACTTGGGTGTTTAATGCAGTGCAGGCTCTCCTGATGAAGTCCTCAGCTCACTTAAATTGAAAGGGCTCCCATGAGTTAGGAGAATGGAACTACTGTGAATTTACTGGCTGAGCTTTGCACAACACCCTCCAAAATCTTCATAATTCCACAACAGGAGGGCACCCAGTCCTTTCCAGCAGTGCAAAAGCCATGTATTGAATAAATTAAAGAAATTAAGATCTAACATATTTCAGAGAAATGGATCCCTTAGTTACGGGGTATTTTTTTTAGCAGACCTTAATGGACATTAGCTTTATTTTATTAGAAAAATTGGAGGGAAAAACTCCCCTGTGCTGGGGCTATAAATATATTTTTAAGTGAAGTGTTTTAAACATCTGATGTCAGGGTGATCACTATTTGTGGTTTTACTCAGCCCTGGAGGTGTAATACTTAATATTGCCAGAGTAAGAGCTTGGATTCCACCTCAAGTCTGAGCCTGTAGTCCGCCTTTCTTTCTTTGTATTTTATTTTTTTTTAATCCCTGTTTATTTTGCCCTGTATAGGCAATTAGCATGACTCTTGTTAAAAGCAGGGCATGATGACTCTGTCAGGCTGGGTACAGCACGAATCACTGGACTTTAACTTCAAGCTGTGAAAGATGTGGGTCAGTTTCAAATCCTCAGAGAAAACTTGTCATGATATTTAATGGGCTTCACTTATACAAGCAAAAATGACTCATTTAAACCACTACCAACATGATGATTCAGGCTCTGTTAACAAGCTGAAATAAGCATATAGATGTATTTAGATTTATTAAGAGATTTCTTTCTAGAGTCCTGCCACCAGACAGTATAGTTATGAGTCTGACAGAGTGAGTCTAACACAAAGGTATGTAGTTACTTTTTACTGCATTGTTTTATTTTTAAAATCTGGGGAAAAAAAATATCTGTCAGGATTCAGGCTATATCTTTGGTATATGTTGTCATTGATACGTTCTCAGACATGACCACCCGAACTGGCAGTTCTAGCAAAACCACATGCTCCTAAGTGTGATTTTTAACACTCAGCTTATAAAAGCTCTTAAGAATCTGGTGCAAAATCATCACTGTTTTTTTTTTATCTACAAAAGATAAGAACAAAAAAAAAAATCAGGTTCTGGCCTTTCCCTGAGTATTAATATTTCAGTCCCTGTGGTGGCACTGTGAACTGGAGCCAAAGCTGAGAAATGGCACCTGCTTCAGCAGAGAAATAAACCAGCCCCCATATATCTGAAGCTCCTCTAGATGTGTCAGAAATCCAGTTTCAAGTCCTTTGGTATATTCTCTGCCAAACTTAGACTCGTTCATCTTGCAACCACGCTTAAAACCATCCTAATCTTTACAGTGCTAAATTACCAATGCCATTTCCCCTCCACAGGCCCATCCTGCATCACCTGCAGATGTTGCAGCAAGATAGGTTGATGTTCTGCTCCCATCCAGCCCTTTTGCATGCTGTTATGACCTTTTATAAGCCTGTTACAATCTTTCAGAAGAATGGAATTTGTTACATCTCCCTTAACAACAAAAAAGCCACATCCATTGATGCCCATGCAGATGGAAGCTTCAAAGGAAGAAGGATATAGGAGCCAGCACACTTTTGAGTGATTGAGTGATTTGAGTTTTTCTATTCTCATCTTCAGTAGAATGCAGCACTTGCACCCACAAACAGAAATGTGGATGGGATTCAGTTTTCAGCTACTATTAATGTTTTCCTGCAAAGGTACATGTGTCCTGTAGACTCTTGTCAAGAGGCAGACCATGCTGGTTTTTAACACTGTACTTTGTTGCCTATGATGAATAGTCATTGTGTAATACTTTGGTTTTATCTACTGCATTCTGTGACTTCTAATTATTATTTAGGTTCTATCTTATGCTGCCAGCTCACTTGTGCTGGGTACCTTCCTCTTGAAGTCCTACAGAAATGTTTAGGATAGCTCTTTAGGATAGAAAAAACAGACGTCCTTTCCATCATTCGGTGCAATATATCATGGGACACTCAAGCAGTGTGTTGTCCAATACTGGATTAGCATGAAAGAATTATGAACTATTTTTAGGAAAAACAGGCAAAGATTTTGCCTTTTCCACTCCTCAGGGTTTTGCAGCCAGAATTCTTGCAAAGGATAAGTCTCACAGCTCCTTGTATGCTTCATTTTCTCCTACCAGCAGGCGACCAAGTCCTTGCAAAGAGACATTTGTTTCTTTTCTTGCCTTTTTTTTGTGTACAGTATAATAAGTCACTTTTTTCTTGTGCTTGTAAAATGCTTTGCATTGAAATGACTTTCTAATAGCTTAGAATTAAAATAATGCCTAATAGTTCTGGATTTATCTAATATTAGTAATGTCATGTTTGTGAAATGAAAATGAAAAATGTCAGAAATCGAAGAATTGACATTTTCAAATAAGAAGGGGCATCAAAGTGAAGAAAAATGGGCATTTTCCAAATGAGTCTTTTTCTGACTTTTCCTTGTAACTTGCATGATTGCAGTTCTGTTGTTTCTAAGAGCTCTAGGCACTCTCAGATGGGTTGACATCACCCTTGGCATGTCCTTCCCCTCCCTTGCTGTGTACTTGAAGGCACACTTTGTCCAGTTCACACAAAGTATCAGCAGTATGGAGCAGAGTGTGGGTGGTTCCCCCCTAAGTATGAAGGGAAAACGGCTGGGCTGGCTCCTGATGTTTTGTTGTGTGACCTTCTCTTGTGGTAGGCCAGCTTCAAAAGCCTTCTCCAGGAAGCCGCTGATTGTCCCTGTCAAAGTCCATGGCTTTCAGCCCTCCCCAAGATGTCTTCAGAAGTGTTCCTGTCCCTTTCTTCCCTGCAGCTTGGCTTCAGCTGTTCTTGACTGCCTCTAATCCCCTTCCCATGCTGAGAGCCCCTTGGGTTTCTTTTCTTTTTTCTTTTCTCCAGGCAGGAGTATAAACTGTAGGTGGTTTTCTTCTTGGATCAAGCATTAGTGGACTTAGAAGTGTTAGGTTTATGATTGGACTTGATGATCTTGAGGGTCTTTTTCAACCTAAATGATTCTATGATACTATTGCATGTTTTCTTTAAAATGATGCTGAGGCTTTGGCACTTTGTGGGAGCTGCAGAGGTGGTAAGCAGGCAGGGCAGAGGCATGAGGCTGCTGGTCATGCTGACCTAGAGTAGTGGCCCTCACTGGGGGACCACTGTACATCCAGGAGTTGGTAAGCCACATAACAGCCACCCTGAGCAGGCACAGGCCTGTGCTGTGCTGCACAGACCCCTTGGCAGCGGGGTCACCTCAGCCTGCTCATGGCAGCAGAGGAGCCTGTGGGCAGCTCCCACCTGCCTGGCCTTGCCTTTATTTAACTGTGCAGCAATGAGTTTTTAAGCCAACATCCTTTCTGTGTGACAGTAGAAACGATGAAGAGGGTTGTTTTTTTGAAAGAATTATGTGGCAGCTCAAATGACCAAAATGGAGGAGCCTCTCTCCACCAGTGGTATCTGTGCTGTGGGAAAATCTATCCAGGGTCTTTCTGATGTTACACAGACACAGGGTTCCCAGCATTTGAATGGTCACAAGATTTACTTGCTATCTATCTTCCTCTTTTTGTTCAATCTTATCAAACCACCTACTTGATTAAGCCGTTTGTTGCCAGTTTATTTTGTTGAGATCCAGAAGGAGCCCTGTGCCATCTCTCTGCCACCTCACCCCCAGTGCAGAAGTCCTGCACAGCAGAGTTTGAAATCACTGCACCATAGAAGTGTGGGTGTTGTGGGGTTAAACCTGGGGTGCACCTGGCCTTCAGCACCAGAAATAGAGCCTCTATAGCTGAAGTGTGGGGCCATGGTATTGTTTCCAAACACCTACATCTGATGTATGCCTTGACTGTGTTTCCCTCGCTGTACTATGGTTTCCTTGGGAATGAAAAGTGGGCTAGTGGATGGACAAGGAGTCACAGCACACTCCAGTCGTGTCCAGCGACTCCAGTTGCTCTAGTGACAGGCAAAGCAGTACTGCAGAACCTCCTGCAAAGTTCATCCACACTACACAGTTGTGACAACTATGAGACTTTGGTGGCAGCTACCTGATAGCTGAGGGCTTGTGGCTTTTAAGGAGATGATATTGCTGGTTTTAAAAAAATAAATGCACTTTTGCTGACTTGCTTTGAATTTGAGTGTCCATGTGCAAATCTCTGGTAATAAGACCTGTGTTTTGTTGACAAAGCGAGGGCTGAAATGTTAGAACTGGGTCTGCTGTGACCTTCATAATCATAACAATGAATTATTTTTAAAATATCATCCAATGAAGGCTTGAGTTTAGGAGCTTGGTATGCTTTTCCACATATGCTCATGAGGTGCATACAGTAATTCTTGTGTTGTTTCCAGCTGTTAACAAGACAAAAATTTGTCCAAACACTCTTATTTTAACATGCTCTTATTTCATTTCCTTTCACAGCTCATACTTTGCATAAATGTTTTTTGTGTTTTGTAAAACACATGGAGGCATTTGCTATTTTTAAATCTCTGCCTACAACAAGAATGTAAGGTTAGTGTAGTGTTTATATTGTTCCATAAAGTCGGTGTTGTGATACATACAGAGGGAAAATGTTCAAACTAATTGAAGAAAACATCTCTGAAAGTGATGTTGTCTCATCTTGGTAGGATTTTCTCAGCCAGATAATTATCCACTCAGAGGAATTTTAGAATAAGCACCACTATAAAGAGCCAGTAGCTATTTTTCTATGTCAAATTCTGGTGCCTAGCCTCTTAGGCACTTTTGTGAGTATATCAGATTTTACTCTGAGGAATATTGCCGACCATTAAGACTCAAAATTTAAAACTTTATTTTTAAATGTTTAGAACTTGATAAGAATTGTGCTAAATATTTACTTAGATTTCACTAATACTGTCTCAGTTCTGATGAGATCAGATTGTGCTGAAAAGCCAGTGTGTAGTGCCCAGCTTCTTGAAAGAGAGATAATGGAAGTGGGGATTTATATGCATTTTCTCAGCTGCATTTTCACTTTTCCCATCTAGGGCCCCTCACCACTTGTGCACAAATACAATAGTTTGTGGCACCAGCTGTGGAGATTCAGATAAGAAAACTGTCCATGATCCAAGATAAAGATACCAAAAAAGCTGAGATTAGGGAGTTCAGGTTGCTGCATGGTGAACCAGAGTTACACGGGGTGGCACGGCTGAGGGGAGAGCTTTGGCATGGGAGCCAGCAACAGGAATGCAGGCTGGGGGTCAGGACTTCTTCAGAGCTCACGTTGCTGTCAGGCAACTGTACCCTGCCAGTTCAGTGCATGCTGCTGTATGTTTTTATGGTGCTGAATATTGTCTTCACATAATTCTTGGGGAAATCCACTGTGGAAATTGTTCTCCTTGCTTTACATAGGGAATAGAGGACCACATCAGTTTTCGTCATTAAGATTCTTCTGGGATTTTATAGGCTGCAAACTATGTCGGCTCTTGTAAGGAAAATGTCATATCCTGGCCTCACATTGTTATTGATCAGAGCAATTTTGGGGTTATTGAGAGAAAATTCAATATTTGCATATCATTTGGATCTGTGATAACTTAGGTTGGCTCACACATTGAACCAGAGATTGACTCTTCTAGGACTCTAGGGGTGTTTTGTCATGATTCTGATATAGAAAAAAATTTATGCTACTAACAAGTAGCACAATGAGATTATAAAAGCTTCAGCAATAATATCCAATGTGGTGTTTGGGATGGGAATGCTTCACCTCTTACTCTCCAAATAACCCAGTCTTGCAAGCAGGTACTGAGAATGAAACTTGGAAAGATTTAATTTTTTATTGGTAGCCGAACCATGCAGTGGCATTGGACAGCCATCCTTTCTCTTAGCTCTTTGTTAGGAGACTGCCCAAATGAAATCCCTCTTCTCAGGACACAGGATTTATGCATATCACATCTTGGGACAACAAGATAAGATTGCTGAGGTGGTGGTACCATTGGTGTTATTAATTTGTACATCATTTTATATTTATACATTGAGAATTTCAATACCACTAGACTACCAGATAAATATCTAGACATAGTAGAGAAATTACATCCTTTACGTGTATGGAAAGCATCGTGTCCTCCTTATAAGAAGCTAGTATAGGGACAAAGATCAGGTGGTGCTGTCTTGGAGACTTGCCTTTTCCCTCTGTTCTAATTATAATCTTGTTGTTGTGACCTTGCTGTAAGTCATGTCAGGATATTGTTGTGTTTTATTTAGAAGGGCAAAGTTGAGGCAATACTGCCACAGTCTCAAGCACCAAGTGCTCCTAAGGATGCAGAAAAGCTGGTCTGGGAGTGTTGTCTTGAGTGGCCCAATTTCTGTTGGATGAAAGGTCAAGAAAGCCTTGAAGAGTGATGATTTTTATTATTTTCTGTAATTTACACAAGACTGTATTAAGGTATATGTCACTAAGACTGCCATCTGTTTCAAGGTACTTGACTGAAATGACTGATTCATCTGCTCACCTGCCACCATTTCAACGTGAGTTGAGGAGTAATTAGTTGTTTTCACTTAGCAAGTTTAACTTTTTTTGGTCTAGGAATTATAACAACATCATCATTGCCCATTTGTTTTATGATAGAATAATTGAATGTTCAGTGGCTGAGTTATGAGGCTGGAGAACAGGTAGTTTATCACAAGTGAATTGGACTACTGCTTTGCAGAACACAGAGGCAATGATGTTATCACTTAATTATATACTTCTAAGGCAATCTTCTCAGCCTTTCTTGGACAGCCTTGTGAGGCACAGGGCCAAAAGTGACCTTGAGATCCAAGGCTTAAGAACACCACCAACTTCTGTAATGTACTTCCAGCTACCTGAGCTGTATGTTGTTTTCAAGAAACGCAGCTTGTCCCTAGCAATAAGTCATCTATTTTCACCATTTTCTTTTTTTTTTGGCAGCCCATGATACAGTGCTGTATGCTCCCAAAACTGTTATTCAACAGGAAAAAAGTAAAAGCTAGGATGGGTTTGAATCATCCACTCACCTTAAAAATTCAGAAATACTTGATCTGTTGTAATTATAGTATTTTGAAAGGGAACAATATTGGAAACTTGCCCCATTGACATTCAGAGTTAATGATGGAAAAATCTATGCCCTAAAACAGACCTTAAATTTTTTCTAGACTATTAGCACTGTCACTTTTTTATGAAGAATTATGAACACACATATATGCACAGACTCCCCCCCTCCTCACCCACCCCCATGTAAATGAATAGGCAAATGATTATTAAAGCTGACAGCCATGGTTAGTGGTATGCAGTCATTTTCATTTTAAGTGTCTTCCCTTAAAGTTTAATCACCTTTTCCTAAGATTTGCCTCCCCCCCCTCAAATATTGGAAATATTTTCTTGTCTTGAAGACAATGGTTGTGTATTCCAAAATGTATATATTACAGAATATAATAAACTTCTGATTTCAAACTGGATATAGTAAAATTGTAAGACAGCAGTTTGGGAGGAGGTGTCATATTCTCATATACATCACAGGGACAGATGCAGTCTTAATATGCAATGAGGTATGTTGGGAGGAAATTTTTGCTGCTCTCCCTCTTTTGCCTTCTGCCAAATTGTTTCTACTTCACAAGTTGAGGTTCTCTTTGGTGTCATAACTTGGGGTTTAGCCTGAATTATGTGCAAACATGCTTGGTAGTTCACGTGGCCGTACAGCAATGGTGTGGAATCATGAGGACTTTACAGAGCGTATAGTGATTCACAGTCATGGGTATGTTTTATAAAGAGAAGGAAAGCTGAGGAGAAGGATCATCCTGTAAACATATCCTGTGGTTCTTGTGTAAGGGTAAAACTTCAAAGGGTAGAAAAACTCTTCTGATGACAGAAGTTTTTGAAAATTCCTATTTGATTTTTTTGGTCCGTTATGGAGCTGCACATCTTAAACTCTTCTCCAAACCCCCAAAATACAGAAGGATGAGTAGAACAGGGATATTGTGAAGCAAACCAACCCTGTCTCTGAGGGTTTGGATGCTACTGTAACATAGCTGAAAGCAGCACCTTCCTAACAGCTTGACAGCAGCATCTGAAACAGCTGCTTGTCCACATTTGACACTATCAGACTTCTACATGCAGCATTTTTGCAGCATGCTGGGAACATGTTTAGAAACTTCTGCTATACAGGGATACATCTGAGTGTCTTCAGTAGTATTTTGTATGGTGGGTGCTGTCTGCCATGTTATGTGATACAACTGCTTTCTGTAGGTTATTTGGGGAGCAGTGCAAGCACCAGAAGCTTTACAAAGGGAAGGCTGGACACTTGTCATGTGGGATCTGCCTGGCAGATAAACACTGGTGGTGACCTGAGGGAGCAGAATATTGATTGTTGATAATTCCACCCAGAGAAACCAAACTGGCTAGTCAAAAATTTTTCCATAAATGTTGTCTACTAAAATTTATATCTTTTAGTGGAAGACTTAGAGGGCACTGGTTCCTGTGTAGAGGCTGAAATGTAGGGGAAGGGAACGGGTCTAGTAGCTATTGTACAATAACTGTTATTTAGATTGTATTTTATACAAATATTATGTTACACTAGGAAAACCCAATCAGATTATACTTGTGCATACAGACCTTAGTTAAATCATCTTTTAAATAATGCAAACCTGGGCACAATCTATTCTGCTTTTTGTTTTGTGTATGACTTGCTTTGTTTTGTATTTTTTCCCCCAAGTGTTATGGATTGCCTGGTTAATAGTGCCTGGAACTCTGCCAGCGTCAAATATAAACCACACATTCCTTTTAACTGGCAAATTTATAAAGATTTACAAACTTGTTAAAAGACAGCTAGCAGAATTCTCAACAAATGCCTTCTATTTTGAATTCTTTCTGCTGCGTGAAATTAGCTTGAAAGGAATTCAGAAAGAAATATCTTCATCTTATTTAATTCCTGGAATACTCCAGCTGGCAGTTACACTATTCAGTTTATTCCCCACTTTATATTCTAATAGGCTATATGGTCTTTCTGACTAAAGAGCAAACTTCAAGGGGGAAAGTTGCTTAAAAGGGTACAGTTGTAGAGGTGTTCAAAATTATGAGCTTGTTGGAAGCTTCAATACTACTTTATGCTCCTCACAATAAATGAAACAGAATGTAGAAAAGCCTTAATAGGTGTTTAAGTGGAGTACTAAACTGAAGGATATAAGCAACGCCATGTGGAACTTAAAAAAAAAATAATTTAAGTGATTGTTGTTCCTATTACCTCTAACATGTTCCATTTCTTCATGTTTTTTCATTGTAAAAGTGAAAACAAGCCACAGACCTGTCTGTCAGCAATGACTGCGTGCTGAATAAAGTGTATGAGGAGAGGGGTGTTTAGAAACCTGTTAATGATAGAAAATTCCTTCACAGGATGTTAGAAGGTTAAATGCTTGTGCACACAGCATCACATAAGGTCAGTGACCTGGGAAGGGCAGAAGTTACAGCTTTTGATATGGGACCTTTCACTCACTCCCTTTCCTGCTCAGTGCTGCCTTCCTATTCAAGTACACCCTGTATAAGTGGAACATGATGGAAAATACAATGAGAAGATAATGGGCACCAAAACTGGGACCTCTTATATATTGTGTACTCTTCTAGTGTCATTATTAAAGCTTCATTTTTTGAGCAAACCCTGGTTGTTTTCTATCTTATCAGGTTCTTTTTCTAAACAAAATGGTCATTTCACACTTAGAATATCTAAGTTAAGTTCATGTAAAGTGGTAAAACTTGAAACTTTTAGTACTGATAGAGAAAAAGTTCAGGTTTGCTTTTGTTATGAGATGATAAAATTATTATCCTCTTTAGTCTGTAAATTGACTCTGCAGACTGATGTTGCCAATGTGCATACCAACATGGTAGCAATTATTTGGGTTCCTGATACAAATGTAACACTGTTTCTCTGTAACCTTCGTATTCCGAATTTACATGCTTAAAATGATATTGGCTGTTCTGGCACATTGGCACCCCGTCTAACCAACTGATTGGCTGATTGTTTCCCGTTAGCCCCAAGTCATACAGGTTCTGGCCTAGAAGCCAACCCAAAGCGGTTCAGGGATGTGACTACTGTGGTGGTGCAAAGGCAGATGCCAGAAGCTGAGGGATGCAGCCTAAGATTTCTCGAAGGAAAATCCTACTTCTCCATTGAACGTGGTAGGAGACTGAAGCTAGCTCAGTGTCAAGCTGTGAAAATTAGGCTGCCGAAAGATCACGCAAAAGAACGTTTGTTGTTGTCAAAACTTCTGCAAGAAAAGCTTTGGTGCATGATAGTCTCTCTCCTATATTCATTGTAATAGTTTTCAATTTCCTAATTTCTGGAACAAGTAGGTCTTTTATTTTGTACGGCAACATTAGCATCTTGATATATATGACAAAACTTTTTCTTTTTCTTGTTAATTAGGAAAAAAATTACAGTGACCCTGTTTTTTTAAAAATTACCCAGCAATTAAGCAGCAAAATATTTCTTTCTAGTGCTTGCTCTTAGAAGCAAGAGAACTTGGAAAGCTGACTATTAATCTTCTCTGTTATTTACGAAAGATATTGCATATCTCCTTCATCCCTCTCCCTTCCCCCAGTTTCTGTAAAACTGGGTGATGGTGCATTCATTTTACTTTTTTGGGCCGGAGTGTCGATGTTGCTCTCTGAGAATTAGCAAATAGACAGATGTGCTGACTGTTTTGTATGGAAAGATATTTGTCTAATACTTCCTAGGCCTCTGTCCCTTTACTGTACTTTTTAGCTGCCACTTGGTTTTCAGTGTACGTTTTGGGTCGCTGATCAAAAGAATAGTTGAAAGTACTAAATCAACACTTGAAAGAAGGTAAAGTGATAGTTGAGAGGGTTTTTTGTTGGTGGTAGATTTGGGATGATTTTTTTTCCTGTGTGTGTGTTTGGGTTTTTTTTGTTTTGTTTTTTAAATAGTATTCAAATTGGCAGAGCTCCAGTTACAGAGCTTTATACTTCTCTCTGGCATCCAGTCCACAGAAGAATTGTCCTTGAATGGGCTGGTGTGACTTATCTAGTATAAACTATACTAGTCAGCTTTCTCAAAGTGAAGTAAAATGTTTATGGCAGCCTGCTGAGAGGACACTTTCAAATCCCCTTAAGATCTTATGGCACAGTACTGCCGGCCACCTAAATCAAGATTTGACAGGATAGCTAAGTTTATTATTTTCTGGGGATTAGTATTGTATCCCCTGATGATTTAGCATAAGTGATAAATGCCCTCGGAAAACCTGTGGTATTTTTCAAGTGGTTGAGGTCAGTCTTTGAGAGGCTAGGATTGTGCTGATGTGATAGCTGAAGATGTTCTGGTCTTCAGTGAAATTAGGGAACATTTCCGGATGGTAATCCACTGTCTTGAGTTTCCCCAGCTAATCCTGTAGTGCACGTGCCTGCTTTTGAACTTTTCTCTGCATTACTTTTCTTGTGGTTTAGATAAGCTCCCGACTCTGAGGTAAGTCAGGAATCAGAAATGGTACGAAAAAATATGTATGAACACTTTAGCGTCATGGGCTGATATTCATAAAGGTGGGAGATGGAGAGCAGGTTGGTTGAGGTAGTCTTAACTATGGGTTAGATATACCCTGAACTGTGAGCCTGAAAACCCTGTGTGGAGGTCAAGCCTGTGGCTGTCTGGGCTAGATCCCGGTAGGTCACAGGGTTTATGACTGCACTACTATTTCCCAGCTGGCTACAATCTGTTTGTGCATATACCTTAAAAGCACTTTATTCCTATCGCTTTTTGGCAGCTGGTGTTTTAAGACCTGTCTCCTTGAAGATATTTCATCTGCTCAGTTTGATCTGTTAGGCAGATCAAGCACATCAGCGCCTCCCCAAACATGATAGCCTTGGCTATTTTAGTGCACAGCCAAGGGAGCAGTGGGAATATTGCCTCACCCCAACAGCGGGGGTTAAGAGTTGAAGTAATTACTGAAGATGTGGGAGATCTGCTATGCTGGAGATGGGGTAAAACTTACTCCTTGGCACAAAGTCTCACCGTGATAAGGTTAGGAAATTAGAAGGAGCCTTCTGAGTATTTGACTTGAGGGAAAGTGTTCCAGCCACAATTTCAATAGAGTGATGAAAGCAAGCAGGAGTGAAAAAAACCAGTCATATCTGCTGGCATGTCCTCCTGAGAGTCACTGGATGCCCTTGGTACCAGCTCGTACCCATAATAAAAGTCCTAGCTGTAGAACTAATGATTTTTCCTTTCCTGCTGAGCTGCTTTGAGGTTTTGCTCTTGCTCACAGGACAGGGATCTGTAGCATGCACGTTTTCTAGAATAGATCATTCGCCTAAATGTATTCAGGACAAGACATCTCCACCACTCTTCCACGTGGGCACATCCTGAATCTTTTGCATGGAGAGCTTTGGTTTGTACGGCGAGCAAACCCTACTTACTCCAAAAGTTTAGTGCTGATAGAGGGGCTACCATCAGCTCACAATGATGGAGTTTGCATTTAGTTTGGGTCACTGCACTAGCTGTTCATGCGTTTTCAAGTGCATTGTTAGCAAAACCTCCTTGATTAAAGCTAATCCTGCTGTTGCAGAAAAAAATATTCAGAGGAGAAAGAATGATTTGTTCTTACTCCTTGGACAGTACTGTGTACAATCTCCCAGTTGGGTGAGGTATGCTCTGGATGTATGAGGTCGTTTTGCACTGCTAGTGACTTTGCATTCTCACATTTCAACTGTGCACAGAGCGAGTCCAACATATTTGACATAGTTGCTGTTACTGGTTTAAAACTGACTAGCATTTAGGTTTCTTCTTTATGAAAGGTGTTATAAAAGCCAGATTGCTACTATTAATAACAGATGTGATCTACCTCTGGAGCATTTCAGAGATTCGGTTCACTAATCCATTAAATTACACTCTCTTAAATTGCATTATTCTGAACGTGGAAAAATAAAATGCCAAGATGCACTTTACATTATGCTTGCTTAAATACAGGGAGCTTAACTTGCATGAATTATATATATATAATTATGCATTTTGGGAAATGGGAGATACATAGAGGGATATATAGAAAAATATAGTGGGAGATTATTATATATATATATATCACTTTTATTTGCACAGCAGAGCCCCTAATAAAAATTAGGAAGGCATTCTTCTAAATGTTGTACAAATACAATGTGAGATTCTTCTATTCCAAGGAACTTTGGCATTGACAGAGAGAGTATGCTGAGATGTGGATGTTAAGGTAATGTGCAGATAAGGTGAATTCAAAGCAGTGGTGGAACTTCACACTTTCACAGACAGCTGCCAGATGACGTGTGATTGTGACAATTTGTGTTTTGATGTTTCAGTTCTTAAGTCCCATTTTAAGTTCCTTGGTCCTCTTCATAATCTGGGACTTAATTTTTATTAATGTGTAATGTAAGTACATGCTAGATTTTTCTGTATACTACGATAAACCCCTTCCTTCTTTAGAGGAACAGAGAACAGGAAGAACATCTATTATACCAGTTTTAACACATATGTTTCAAATAAAAAAGATGTAGTTTTTTTTAAAGGAATACTGTGACCACGGGACATGTAATATCTATTTGGTATAGCTAATTATCCCATTTTGAAAAAATGAGTATAACTCGGAACTGATTCACACACACACTTTGAAGGCCTTTGCTGTAATTGCTCTTTATGAAGCTCCAGAAGTGAATGGATGATCTAGGCAAGATGGAGAGCTTTCAAGGACAGACTTGCATAGTGCTGATAAGGTGCCCTCTTGTATTTCTTCTTATTTTTCTTGTGAAGGATTCAAGAATGTATTGTATAGGTAGAGGGAGGAGATTATTTTTGCTTTTCAGTTGAAATTCTTAAGCAGACTGTTTATCTCAAATTAAAATGTTGCCCTTTCAAAAGGTAATCAAAGATAGGAATGTTTTGTTGACAGCTGGGACATAACTTAGGGCCAAGCCAGACCACTATGATCCTCTTCTCTAACATCATTAATAACTTGCTGTTGTGGAATGAAAATAAAAAAACCAACAAAACCAAAACAACAAAAAAACCCAACAAACCGTAGTTTCTTTCAGAAAGATTGGTACAAGCCAAATACCTGTTAAACTAATTATGAATGCTGTGTGAAATACTTATCACAAAGCTGAAAACTAACATGCTCTGTCCTGGGCACTATTATATAAAGTATTTTAGCTAAGTCTTGGATTTTTTGAGATTTCATCAGTATTTGTATAAAATGATTGAAGAAAGAGGGAGGCAAGGCAGAAGAAAGACTTGGTATTTTCAGCTCTTTTTAGCTGCCAGTATTCTAGGCTTTTTGAAATATCAAAACCTATAAAAAGGTAAGGATTGTGTACCCATTGAAGCCAAAAAGAGAAAAATGTGAGATTTGTGAGACACGAACTGATGCTGAATCACAGACACTGGTTGTTGTAGTTCATTCTAAATGCTGTACAGAATAGTATTTATCTGAGGAAGAGTATTTTTAGCTTGCAAAATGTTGAAGATTGCTGCTACTAAGTGCTTGTTATAAAATTCATCTGTTTATATATAATTTTCATAGGAAAATATTAAAACAAATGCCCATCCAAATTTCTTAATGCCTTACTATATAACTATTTGTTTATACACCACTAACTACAATGGAATATATATTCCATAAAAAAAAGTGCCTTAAGACAATTTTTAAGTGTATTACATGCACATAGTGTTAAGTAGCATATACTGGGTTTGTATGCATGCAGTAGAACGTATGAAGTAATGCAGTGTCACTATATAAAGTTAAAGATTTGTTCTAGGCCATGATCTTCTCTTACAATATTTTCAGTGAGCTGATTTTCATTAAGGTAAGATTTTTGGCTAGGTCCTCTGAATCTGAGGAATACAATAAATTATTTCTTGTCATCCATATGAACCACTTAACTTTTAACACACTTTTAAATTGCTGTTTTCGGACAATGCAATAAAGGCACATTTGTTCATTTCCCACATGATCTATAGATATGAGTTGCGTTTGCAGGCAGAAAATTTCAAGTGAAAATATAACAAGAAAGTATGAGATTTTTTTTTTAGTTATCAGTTTATTTGTTTTCCTGGCTATGCCCTCTCTTTCTGGAGCTCTGTTGAAGCAGATCTGGGGGAGATTTGGTGCAATTGGGTATTTGATAGCTCTTGTCAAAGGAAGGAGCAAAACTATAGCTTCTGTGGAGGTAGGTAGCCAGAAAGCTGTCAGGCTTGTTGGTCTGTGGTGCCCAGTGTGAGGATGAGAGGGTCAGGAGAAGGTTGCTGTCTTTGTGGTGCAGTGATACAGAGCTGAGCAGAAAGTTTGGAAGGCATGGGGGGTGGGGGGGAACAAAGAGAGGTGTAAGAGAGCCCTATGTGGGAGGCTGGGTAAAGTGCATTGTAACCTGACTGACAGTGAAGTTCTAATTTTCTAACCTTAAGAAAGTTCAGTCCTTATGTATTGTTCCTTCATCTCTTTAAGCTTCCTGTCTTAGGTGGATCAATGCTGGGCTTTGTACACTCGTTGTTGGAAACTGTAATTCTGACCGGTGTTGCCAGGCTGTGCCAGCTACCAGGCCACCCATCACTCTCCATCTCCCAAAGCTCTTGGTGAACCTGATGAGAAGTGGAAGGTGGTGGTGTTGAGGTGGTTAGTTGTGGCAATTGTCACAGCTGGCCGTGGGACAGTAGGGGATAAAGAGGAACTAGATCGTTTCCACTAAACTTTCAAAATCCTGCTCTTTACAGAAGAGTAAGGAAAAGTCACAGCAACGTGATCTAGAGCAGAAAAACACAGATAATGTGAACATAGAGGAAAGAAGCAGAGGCTAGGAGTCACCACTGTGCTCGAAGAGCAGAAACAGAGGAACACCACTGAGACACTACAGGAAGGGCTGATTTGTCTAGATCCCAATTAGGGAGTGATTTATCTTAATAGTCTAAGAATTGGTTGTATTATGTCTATTTGACTCAGATGCATATTTTCAGGTTCAAGCAAGCAGCCTTTCATTTCAGTAAGGATTTCTCTTGAAAGATAGCTCAAAGAATGAGTGCCTTTTTTCCTGCTGATGGTTCCCATCTTCTCTTTTATGAAGGCCCATCTGATCAGCAGTTGGTCTGCATTTGTGCATGCAGTTATCTCAGCCAAAGTTAGACTTCTAGCACAGCCCTCAAATCCCTTCTTTTTCTGAGTTGTCTATGGTGAAGTAATTAAAGTCTTGACAACCATAAGCCTGACCTGAATCCTCTTGCAAATGGTGTGGGTCAATAGGCTTAGAACAAGTATCCTAGAAACACCAGGTCAAAGACTTAGATTGGTTTATCTCCTAACTGTAACTCTGATTTAAAACAAAGTTGTATGACTAGGTTTAATTATCTCAAACTCAATCCATTATAAATCATATAGATATAAGGTTAAATGATGCAATGTAAGACATAAATGAAATCCAAGGTTAAAACACAATGTAAATGGATCCACACAGCCTTAATTCTGCTCTTTGGTGACAACAGAAATAGTCACAACATACTTCTGTACATACAGCAAGTACTGTGATCCTTTAAAGAGCTTGAAAGCAAAGGTGCACAGTAAAACAATCACCCTGTAATCCCCTGTGCAAGGGTCTCTGTGGAAAAGGAAGCTTCTGGGATCACTTCACTCACCCAGAGTCACCTGTCAGCATTCAGGACAAGAAGTGTGAACTGGTACATGAAGCACTGAACATGTTGAAAAAATCCCCATATGAAATAGTAACTAGTTTTATAAACCATGTTACTTATGTCTGTCTCTTAATCTGTTCTCCAGCCTGAAATGAATTTTCAGTGTCATCCCAAGATTTATTTTGTGGGTATATATTTGGGTATGTGGGCACACAGTTTAAGAAAGTGTTTTGCCCCACTGGAAATTGAATTTTTGAATACTTTCAAAATGTATAGTCAAGTGCCTGAAAAGCAGAGTGATTTGCTTTGACTTATTTATTAGAGAAACTGATCGAGTGCAAGTGAAGCATTTTAGCTTAAGCAGTTTCTTTATCACTGAAATGTGAACAAAGCACAACTTGTTGCACTTGAATTCTGCATCCAGGTGTTAACTAGAACTGGAATTAGCCTTTATGGTACTTGTTTGATATTACTGGAGAGCAGAGGGAAGGGATTTTTTTATTATCTTTTAAATCTGTTTTTTTCCTGTGGAGATCTACACAAAGACTTTCTGACCAGCTTCATTACAGCACCAATCTTCTGAACACTGCCATAGTGTCTGCAAATACACCCTGGTCTAGGAAACAAGTGAAGATTAACTCACTGGCATCAAATTAGGAACTAAGCTACAAGGTCCATGCTAGGTTTAACATCTTTGGCATTTGCATTTCTAATAGGTAAAGTGACACAGACCAGGGAGTAGAGAAAACAGAGCAGGGTAAAAGCAGGGGAAGGAGTGGGGTGGAGAGCATGGTACACTGCTTCTACTTCCTCTGCAAAATTATTTGCTTCAGGTGTAAAACAGTTTGGTTAGGTTAAGTTAGAGAAGCTGAACAGACTGCTGAGATATCTGTGCAGCAGTGAAATTCGCTAGAATCTTTCCTGGAAAAACTGGAAATGCAGGACAAAAAGGGATCTCAAGGACCATCGAGTAATGTTCCCTCTCATCATAGGCTCTGTCACTTAATCCTTTCTAATCCCATAATTAGTTTCCTTTGTATTTTTAGGTTTTGTTTTTCCACTAATTTACTTAATTCATTGTTTGTCTCTCTGTCCTGAACACATTTATTACCATCTTTTTAACATCATAGGTACATTTTGGTTGTAACTGGCACTGGGCTGCTGGGGTTTGTCCTTGAAGATCTACCGTTGATTTTTAGTTCTGTGGCACTTCTGTGCTAGAAAGTATATATAGAAGAATTCCAATGTCAACTGGAAAAACTGAAATACGAGTTCTTTGTGCTCTGTAAGTTCTGTAGATTATGAAGCAATTCTGTTTATGATATGTACTATGTGATAGGCTGAATTGCTTTAGAGAAAATTTAAATTTATAAAACTTTTTCTTGATACTTAGAGCTTCTATATTATGTTTATCAGCTACTGCTTCATCACCAGCACAAATCTGGGTGTGCTTTCCAAACCATTTTATTCTGTTGACTGTCATTTTAAGGGCACTTAGCCAGAAAGATAATGTGTAAGACAGTATCTAGAAAATCTTCTGTTTTTCTTCTTAGCTGAAATAATTGGTCCTTGATAACAAGCGCTGCAGTCACCTACAGCAGCACAGGAAAGGAAGTTGCCTGCAGCAGAAGATGAAGCAAAGCAATCGGTGACTATGGTTTGTCCTTTTGTTATGGGTCAGGGATGCTGCCAAGACTGGAATCACAGATACAGTTTCCCCTGTGATAACCTCTCTGTTCTGATTATTGAGCTGCTGTTGAGCAGCACTTGTTGAGACCATTTCCACTTGACACCATTTTCACTTGTGGTTACTATTTGGCAAGCAAAGATAATTTCCATTTTTTGCACTTTGAAACTTGAAATTGCTTCTTGGCTGCTTTTCTACTAAGCATGTGCTGATTTTAGTATTGTAGAAAATTCAGAGTATAAGCAGAGAAATAACCCTGTCGAAAGCTCTTTTATCTTTTTTTTTCTTCAGTTTTTTGCTCTTCTGTCAGTGAGCAAAGGGACGCTAATTGTTTGGTGGTTGACGACTTGGTACAATGACTTTCAAAAGGAACAGAATATCACAGGAAAGTCTCCACCAGTAAGGAAAGAAATGAAATAAGCACTTAGTGAGGCTGATGTGGAGTTCAGAAAAGTAAACTGTAATCTGAACTAGCTGAGGCAAGGTCAGATGTCTCTGCTTAGCGATGTCCTAATTAGTAAAGTTATTGGTGAACTATGAGAGCAATACTGCCAGTCTGATGTTAATCATATGAACCTAACTCACTTAATTGGATTGTTTTGCCACTTTGCAAATCCTAATTATACAAAGAGGCTATTTAGCAGCAAGCATGCTTTAACTCTATCAAAGATTTTTTTTCTCTATCGTACTGTTCTTCATTAAAATCAGTCTCTTTCAAGAAGTATGCTTCTGCTCAAGTTAAATGTCTTAAATGGCAGTGACTATTGGGATTTCATTTTTTTATCTTAAATCAATATTTACTGGTAAAATCTGGCAAATGGAGTGTTTCTACAGTTTCTAAAGAGGTGAGATGTAAATGGAAGAATGTTATCACAAGGTAATTGTCTCCTGGCAGTTCAGAAAAACTGAAGCAGAGCAAAGTTATTGATTACAAAGCAGGGAGAGATTGATTGTATGACTGTTTTCTTACAAGAGGGTTGTAAGATACTCTTAATTTCTGTTAGTTCAAACCAATAATATAGATTTATCCATTTTGCTATGAAGTGTTTGTGCAAAACCAATTACTGCATCATTATTATTTGTATTCTCTTAGGCTGACTGATTTGGGTTTGTAGAGGTAGAGGACCTAAGACTCTCCGTTTCCACTGTGTTATTGAGCAAATCAGGCTACCTCTTATACAAGGTTGTGTTAAGAAATATATTATTATCTTATGTCTTTAGAGTGTACATTTTTTTGTGTACACTCTATCTCTTCTGGGTTCCTGAGCTGGCTTTCTCTCTTCAGATTTTTTTTTTAACCATCTGTGTGTCTTAACTTCTAGTTTTTGGTCACCGTGTCCAGCATCTCTTACATGGCAACCAGCCCAGGGACAGGATGTGAACATTCTCTTTGTGATGGTCAATAAAGCAATTTGGAGAGTATAGGAGGGTGTACATTGGAGGACTGCTGTATAGAGGAGATTACCTTCCTGACAACCAGCATGAAATCTCATCTTCTAAATGACTACAATTGTTTGTTCAAATAAATGTTCTACCTGGTTGTTGTTGCCTGTGGGGTGGCTGAGTTGGAGCTGTCCTTTCCATCTTCTGTTTCTTCTTGTATTTTTATATGCTCATGCTGAGATTTTGCTCCTGTGTCTGTGTCTGCAGGGTGGTCTGATTAAAAGCTGCAAATATTGTTGTAAAAATGGGCTCCCACTGAAACCAGCGATGGAGCTCCCAGTGGCACTTGTTGGAGCAGTTAAACTGCCTGGTAAATCATGTTAGTGCAGCTTCTCCTGCAAACAGTTTTCTGGGAAGTGACCACTTCATGCAATGCACCAGCTAGCAGAGTTCCAGTGGAGAACTATAGACATCTATGCCTAGTGCTGAACCAGAACTAATTAGTTCAGTTCATCAACACCATGTCACTGTGCTCATACGATTTTAAGGAGACCTTTGTACAGCTCTTGCTGTGTCATTTGATGCACCGAGTTACTGGGCATTTGCCTGGATGTCTGTAATGTAATACAGTGTGAACTTGCCCCAGAAAGCTAGATTTCATCACTTCAGTGCCTGTTTGTTTCAGGATGGCAACTGTATGTTTATTTCCACAAAAAGCAAATGCCTTTTTTTTCTTTTCCAGAAACAAAAATGAAGATGACAGCTGCCATAGACAGCAACTCTGATAGGCTGCTTCTGTTCTCAGTAGTATCCAAACCTATTTTTTTCCTACTTAAATACCAGAATTCCTCTCTTAGATCTACAAAGAGGACTTCAGTGAATTGTGAATATTTCTGAAAGAAAACCAGCAACAGTCAGCAGGTAGAGAACTACAAAAAGACTTCTGTTTCATTTCTGTCTGGTCAACATATATATTTTTTTTTTCCAGAAGAAGAAAAGATTCTATGAGTTCAAAAAGTTTCTGTGGCATTTTAAACCAAAATTCTTTTAAAAATTGACTGAGGATTTTTCCAGAGCAGTTATTGAAGAGTTGTGCATAAAACAAATAAGTTAGTAAAACAAACAAGTTAGTAAGACAAAAAATTCAAGAATTCCACCAGTTTCTTTATTAATGGTTTAGCTTTACCCTTTCACCACTTCTGAAAAAGATAAAAAATGCTGATTTTAACGTGGTCTTTTTCTCTAAAGAAAGTGGCTCCGTACACACCTGCCTACTGTTTCTTAGGTTTCTCTTTACTCTGGTCCTTGCTCACTGTGCTGCTTCTAATGGGGTTTTTCATACTTTTGCTACTGGAGATCTATAGCCTTAGTTACATACCTGACTGTATCCTCCAAGTACCTTAGACTAAAACAAAATGTAAGTAATCTAAAGGAGGAGGAAAAAAAGGCAAGTGGTGGATCCCCAGTGCACTCTGAAGGCTCTCTTTCCTGACCATATGTGTTGCTGGTCTGGCCAGGGAGTGCCACTGCTCATTCGTAATCCAAATGCTTTGATTTCCTGTCCCTGAAACCTGAGCAGAGTGAGGGTGTAGGAGAGAAGCAAAGTGTTTGGTACAGTAGGCCACCCACATCCCATCCCAGTAGAGGGATTTAGATACTGTCTTGCCGTCTAATGCCCTGCTGTCTACTGCCCCAATTATATATCCCTTTGTTCCTCAGACAGCTGCTGGGAACTTGTGCCTCATTGCATTTTCTTCTCTTTAGGTATCTACCTTTTGTTTTTCATCACAAATTAGAAATCTAATCCAGTCCATGATATTTCAAAAGAATTTCTTACCTGAAGCATTTGAAAAGCCTTACAAAACTAGATGTGAGGAAGGGCCATGAGAGGTAATAATGGAATGAGGTCAATGACTTTGCACTTACTTTTCTTTTTTTCTTGTTAGAAACAGCAAGCTGAATATAGGGAATGTTTCCTCAAACATATGAGGATTTTGGTCTTTGAGAATGAAGTACAATAGAGCCAAGTGTGATCTCTCTTGGTAGGTTGCTCCATAGTTAAGGTCGTGCTTTTGGAAATGATCTGTCATCAGATGACGAAAATCTGATTGTCTCCAGCTGTGGGGTCTTTGAGATGTATGATGGTGTGTCTGAAATTGAGTGGATTAGCTGTTTTGGAGTTATTGATGAGTAAAAATACAAGAGTGACTCCCTCCCCATAAATCTCTGCAGATCCCCTCCTGAAGAGAGGATTAAAAAAAAAATAATTAAAATTTAAAAATATATTTTTGTATATAACAGTTTTATGGTAAGAATGATTAGAAAATCTTCTGGCATTTTAAGAACTGGCCAGTCTCAAGGACCTTCAAGTTCACAGGTATCAGATGAGACCAGCTGTGAATCCAGTGGGCAACTGCTACTGCTGACACCATTTTCATCCTCAGATTTGGTGCTGGGCTTACTGCTAGAGGTCAATATGAGACAGGCCTTACTGACCCTTAAGGCTAGGCCTCGGACTTCAGAGCAGGTTTAGGGCTAGTGGTGTGCTGAATGTAAATACTGTACTGTAATATCTTTAGCAGAGGGCATCCAGGGAGTTAAACATGACATGCTATATATATTTCTGCATTAATCTACCACACTGTGGGAAACGAGATATGAATCAGAAACTAATAAAAAATTCAAGTACCTTGAGAAAACAGTGTCTTAACTTAAAAGTAAACACTCCTACATAAAACTATAAATACTTCTGCATTTTCCAATACTCTAAGAGTATTGCAATATTTGTTTATATATAAATCTGTGTTGCAAACTACTGACATGATCCTAGGCTACTCTTTCATTAGGTTAAACAATGCTTTTTCCCTACACCCAAAACAAACAGGCTCTTGGGAATGATAAATAATGTATGGCAGAGAAACTTTAACCGTAGGTAACATTTTTGCCTTGTTAGTGTGAAAAAGGTAGTGTATATGTTAAGAGAAATGGGTACCCACATAATAGAAATAACCAGTACCTTAGGAAGTGATGCAAATAAACCAAAGCCACATACTGAGCATAGGAATGGGTAGTTCAAAATTGTGGAACAGAAATAAATATGACCCTTGCTCTAGCAGCCTTCTGGACACGAGTGTAACTTAATGCTTGTGAACATGTATGTGTAGAAGCACTTGCCTGGGCAGGGTCTGGGTTTGCAGTGCCTCCAGGGTGAAGTAATTGCTGTGCTTTGCATGGTGCTGCCTAGGGACTACAGTCAGAGCCACGGGCTCTCTGTGGTGGGCTGGTAAAACACCAGCTGTGGAAGACAATCCAAGCTGGAGTGTTTTGTTGTAAAGTTTTCATCTCTTGACTGAATTCACTGAAATATGTAGACTTAGGGAAGTGTGACATTAGGGTTATGAGGCACCTGGGGTCATTTCAGTCGGTGTGGAGGCAGGGCTTGTAGTAGCAATCAGAGCAAGTGAAGTAGTGAGATATTAGACAGTGACACAAAATAACACAGGAAATGTTTAATCTGCATTATCTAAACAGAAGTATATCTTTCTCCTAACCTTGAATGCTCTGTTCAGTTTTAGTTGCATTACAGTAGGCCACGACAGAAATAAGAGATTCAGAGGGCAGTGGAAATTATTAGAGGCAGAGGGGCTTCCAAGCAAAGAGATATTTATAAGGCTTGCTTGACCTAGTGAAGAAGAACACAGTAAAAAGTGTTAGTGGTCTATAAAATATGAACTGGTATGGAGTAGCTTGATCAAATGCTTAGCTTTTACTCTTTCTCATAACAGAAGAACACAGGAATATTGAAATTAAAATGCAACAAATCTAAAACAGATAAAGAAACATATTTTCATGCAACATTTATTTAATCTATAGAGATTGCAGAGGCAGGATGATGCTGTTGCCAATAGCTCAGGTAATAAAAATGACGAGGCACACATGAAAAGGAGTTAGGTTACACAAGCCAGGAAAAAAGCTACTTTCTATGAGCAATTAATCAGACTTCAAGGGAAAAATAATGATCAGCTGCTGGATGCAGAAAGAAATATCTGAGCCTTGAGTTCTTAAAAAGACAAAACTTCTCTTAAATTTAGTTGAATTTTGTCTAATTAAGGTCTATGTGATTGGCTTAGTCATTCTGCTTTCTCCACATGATTGTATAATTAGGAGCAAGTATATTTAAACAAATACCTCTCTGTGCCTAAGCACAGGATTTTGTGCTAAAATCTGTCTTTTGCTTCCATTATTTGGGAAAATGTTCTTGTGACAGTCAGGTAATGCTTGGCTTGATGTACCACAGTTAAACTGCGTTGTGATGTTAAAGCCAGTTTATGCCAATAGCTTTGATGGGGCCATGCTTTTACAGAACAGTTTTGGGCAAGGATCTGGGTATAAAGCCCTGTGTAGAGTCATGCTAACAGATGAGGCTTCCTGCAGGAATGCAAAACCACAGGGATTGTATAGTAAGAGGAGAATATTTATTAGCATAATTTTGCTGCTGGGCTGCACAAGCTCTGTCATGTTGGTATGATACTAACATTTTAAGTATAAAAATTCCAGAATGGAGCCTTTTAACAGTGATGTGCTGTGGTATTATCCTTTCATTAATGTAAAAAAATGCATTCACAATTACCTACAAAATTCAGTGAAATTACAGTGGATGGATATAGACCTGCCTACCTGCAATGTGTTATTAATAGCTAGTGTTAAATTATTTTGAAAGGAAAGCCACAATTTTCCAGTTTTTCACAATATGCTTGGAACAGACCCTTAGGTCAGAAAGATTGTCTTCAGAAATGCTTTATATTATCCTGTCTAAAATTTGTTTAAAAAGCAATTGCTTCATATGGTATTTTTGAAGCTAAACTTACATCTGTAAATCATCTTTAAAGTTTTTAAGCATTATTTTTTTATGAGGATGTCAAGTTGGCTGTTTTGTATGCCATGATGGTCAGCAGCAATTTAGCTCTCTTCCTCTAAAAAGACTTTTTCAGGACATCATTTTGTGCATATACTTGTGGAATGAATGGATATGAAAGTTGATGTGATTGCTTTTGCACAAACATATCTCAAAGCTAAAATAGTCACCACTGGATTTTTTTTCATCTGTAAAACAGAAATCTCACACTTGACAGGCTGCTTTCTTGCATCTGATAACTGACGATTTTTTCTTTCAGCTCAGTCATGTCCCGAAGCCTTTATTATCCTGTTATCATCTTGCAGGTCAGAGGCTACAGAACAAATTATTGTGATAAATGTCAATAGTTAATTTAACTCCCATTAAAATTTTCTGTGTCATAAACCTTAAATTAAAGACTAATGGCATCGCTTTTATTATTCTCTATGGCAGTAAAAACAGTATTACATCTGACTTTTGCTCGCAGGGAAAGAATGAAGTGACTTGGAAAACTCTAAAAGGTTGATTTGCCAAAAATTATGTAGAATATGGATNGATGAAGTGACTTGGAAAACTGTTGCAAAAATATAGGGGCAGAAAGTGATGTCCTGCTGCTTTTCCTGATTTCCTGGCACTGCCCAGCACTCTCAGTAAGAAGGTGGCTGATCCACTCAGCCGCATCCTGACTCTGCCCAGTGGACGGTGGCCTTGCAGCCCAGCTGATCTCCTTTGGCACAGGGAGTTGTGCAGGTAGTCAGACCTCTCAGGGCTGTTTGAAATTCCTGAAGGTATTGCTATTAATGGCAGTTAACTATAGTGAACCACACAGGAAGTCTTCTCTATTCCCACATTGAAAAGGAAGAGAATTAATTTTTTTATATTTTTAATTTTTTTGTTAGCTGACATACACAAACAGTTTGGGCATCCCATTTTATGGATGCAGAAACCCAAATTGGTATTGGAGCCACTTAATTTCTAGTGAAATTCTATCTCCATTAACCAAGGCTGGACTGCAATATATTTTCTAAATAATTTTTAGCCATTGCCTTTGTGCAGTACCTGCCTCTGTTTTGAAGAATTGTATTTTCAAGCTCTTTCCTTCTTACAAGAAGATGTGCTCTAAAAGGTTGATTCACCAAAAATTATGTAGAATATGGATGAGAATGCTTGTCTGGAGAGAAGGAATTTAAGAAAAAAACCTACTACAAATCTAAGGGAGCTGGAGATGGACAGTTTTCTCATTGGCACCCTCTGATTTTGTGACCTCCCTGTAACTGTAGCAAATTTGGAGTTTCCAATAGAATGGGAGGTGCTTTTCTTAGTTTAATGGGTAACCTTTTAAATCTTAAAACCAGATAAACCTTAACATTATAGTTAGTCACTTAAAACATACGAATCTAAGAATGTGAGCAAGTCATTGTCTAACAATATGCACTTATTTTTCACTAACAGTAGTTCACTCACAGTAGGTACTGTGGAAGAGTCATAAGTCCATGGTTCAGACTGAAGTCATGAGGTGTGACCACAGGTCACTTTCTTTGATTAGGAAAGTGCTATATGCTACTGGGCATGCAAGCATGTAGCAATGGATAGTTGTGTGACTTTCCCTCCCACAAACTTTACGCAAAGAAGCAGCAGTGCTGTTAGCAACTAGAGTCAGATGTTAATGTTCTCGACTATAAGCGGTAAAAAACAAGAACCAAAAAAGAAAAATTGTGAAAGATTTATGAAAGAGCAACAGAGACATACCCTTTCTTTGCAGATGACAAACTCTGACCTGGCATTAAATGTCACACCAGTGAGGTTGTGCTACACATCTCGTTATAACACCTGTATTGTACAGGGATAACACCTTTACTGTTGAAGTATCCTTTGCCACCTGTGTGGTCTGTCGTGGTGGTTGTCTGTCACCTTTATGAATTCCAGGACAAAATGGTTGGTTTATGCAAGTGTTTCTTCATCATCTCTTGATTATGTTTATTAGGTTAGAGATTAAGTATCTTGTGATTAAATTATACTGAAAATTTATATTCAGTTACTGTTAACTGTTGACAGATGCAGATATACTTTTGTAAGTAATTAACTGTCGTTCAAAAGGAAATTTAAAGTTATCTTAGTTATCTATTTTTTTTTAGTGTGCAAGTTATTTTAGAATTTATTTTTTAGTCATTAAAAATTTCAGGTTATCTACATTGGCTAAAGGTCTAGCTGGTTACTTTGTATTTTATTTTTCTGCCTGTCTTGAGAAATAAATACTAGGCATAGCTGAAATCTTCTTAGACTTTCTGTGTTTAATATTACACATTGCTAAGAATTTTGAGGATCCTTTGAACCTTTAGTGAGTTTTTTAGAGTATAATAATTAAAACAAATGGTTGAAAGCTAAACAATGTTCTGCATTAATCCATCTGTCATATCAGCCTTTAAAGTGAGGTGGGTTTTTTACCAGGAAGATAATTTTGGTAGAACTATCACTCCGTTCTAATAATTTGTGAAGAGTTTTTACAAAGCTTCATTATTTCCTTGAGGAAACCATAAACATTTGATGATACTGGGTTTATCTCGGTGTCATGCAGTCTTGATTTTTCTTCTCTGTTAAGAGCTTACCTGATAAAGCCGGTGAGTTCAGAGATACAGGTTGAGCAAAAGGGAAGGAATACTGTTGTGAATTGTTTTAATGTAACAACTTTATTGTAACTAATGTTACACCATTTTCTTGTTGCCTCTGCGAGTGCCCTGTGATGATGCAAAGTTTCACTTTTCTATTCTCCAAACCCATATTTATTTTTTTTGTCAGACTGCAGCGTGTTTGTGAAATGAGAATGAAGCTCTCAGTGGAGTGTTGGAGCAAATTTGTTTTGTGAATCTGAAAGGTCTGAAAGTGAGGAGCTTTACTTGGCTCCCTCCAATGTGTCTCTATTGAGTTGCCAGCAGATCTTTAGTCAGTGTTTTTCCATGTCTTTTTCCACCTTCAGTCTGTTTAGAGGTTCAGGGTAACCAGAGTGCTCCACTGATGTAATTGATTTGTTGTAGTGTCCAGGAAGAGTTGAAGAAAATATGTGCAAAAATCCATCCAAGAAAAATAATTATGGGATTTGGAGGAGACAGGTAGGGGACCTTGTTTTTCCTGTATGTGTGCATCTCATTGACACCCCTGCTTTCTGTGTTTTCCCTGCTATAAAGGGAGAGCCTCATCACCCGTGGCTCTTTAGCTTTTGGAAAGTTTGAGTTCTCAAGTATATTATCCATGTAGCCCTTGTGTTGTATAGCAGAACTGATCTCAAACCGGTAACCAGGTCAGCTGTCTGGATTTTATTTTTCTATTGGCATACAGGAAGAATTCTTACAAGGTGGAAAAAGTATCAGTGGATGTGTCATATTTTTTTGTTTGTTTTTAATATCCGGCATTACGGTGGTATTAAATTTTCAGGATGCTTAGAATGTTTAATCTGAAAATGAGAAACTTTCATTCTGAAGCCTATGAGGTTAGCTGATACTGGAAGGGAATGAAAAAATAAATGTTACAGAAATTTTGTAAAATATTTTAATATTGTGGATGAAATATTTTTGTGAGTGATAACTAGAGTTCTCTTGCAGTTTGAACCTCTCATTTCTAATGTATCAATTTTCTTCTTCTTTTGAAATATAAGGGGAAGGTGCTAAGGTAGCCACCTTACTCCACAATTTATTATTTGAAAATAGGCAATTAGGAGAGCAAATAATTTAATATTAGTTGACAGATCATTAGCCTGTAATACAAAAAGTAAGAAAAGGCAGGAGCCTAAGGAAGCAGTAACTATATTTGGAGTTGGGGAAGAAAAAAATCTTAATAGTGAAGCATGGTAATAGCTAGAGGATAGGCACAAGAAAGCAGAAAATTGCTGGTACACAATAAATTTGGACTCTGTCTCGCCACTGAAGCTGAGTCAGCTTGAATCTGAGCACTAATTGGCACTCATAGGCTGCTCTCTGTACTTCATGACCTGGACCTGTCTTGGGTGATGGTATGTGCTGAGTACCTGAGTGAATGACAGCTGTGATGGGCAAATTTGGGCCTCATTTCCCAGAGGGCTGGGTCTTCATTAGGAAAAATGTGTTTCGAATGACTGAAAATAGAGTCAAGTCCTGGTGAAGATAAATAGCTGGAAGATTTAATGTGCTAAGATTAGATTTGTACATCCTTCCATTTCAGGAGGGAGGAAACGAAAGGATGTGTTACAGTGAGGGGGTACAGCCTGGAGCATGACAGCAAAATGGGAATTTCATGAGTTTGAAGTAGGAAGCTGGACAGTCCCATGAGTAGCCATTTAAATTAGAGATTATCTTTTAAACAGTGATTTAAGGTCATCCCAAACCTACAGACAAACTTCTATGGTTTCTATGATTCTTGACTTTCTAGATCACAGAATTCATAGTATGGGGACAAACTTTATTATAGATCTTTCATAAGGAAGAAGGAAAGGTATAGGGAATACCTACCCTATATGCCAAAGTGCAGCCATATCTGTACTTAGTAATACACGTACCACTTCTGTGAAAATCATTCCAGGAAATAACAGCAGTGGCAACAACAGAAAATGAATACTCTAAAACAGTGAATTCAGCATGAAAAAAGGGATGTATGTTTTTCTTTCAGGAATTTGAGATCACAGCAAAGATTGGGTTGGAACTAGTAACTAATCTTTCCCTCTAGGCAGATCAGTAAAATACATTCATTGTTAATTTTTGGGAGTTTAATTTTAGGCATGATAAATCTCCAGCTGAATAGTCACTACCTGAACTTCAGTTTGCTAAATACAACATTGTGGTTTTGGACAGCTTTTAATTATAACTAACTGTAGTTAGAACAATCATTTTTCAAAGTATGTTTTTTTACTTTCTTTTAAGGAAAAAGCAAAAAACTTTTAAATAAAAATGGAAGAAAGGTTCCTCCCTTTTTAGTGTTCATTCAGAATGCTTACCTTTTGTTAGATTTTCTTTTCTTCTCTCCCAGTATTAAAGGTTGTCTTTGTTGTACAATCTGTAGTGGAGATTAAAACAGATGTGTAGTTTTCTGTATTCTCTCAGAAATCTGGATTCTGAATAGCTTAGAATACTATGCAGTTCTTGAGTATTTTCTAATTATATGTGGGGTTTGGGGTTTGTTTGGGTTTTTTTTCACAAATACCTAGGAAATAGACTCACTGCTTTCTCTATAGTTCTATAAATATAAATATAAAATTATATGAAGTTCCAATCCTGTAAAGACACTTGCACAACTGTTTAGTAGCTACTCAAAATTTACGAACAATATACCCTCCTGAGTTTGAAGTATATTTTTAGAGAGGCCATTTAAGGTGTCTTCTAGATTTCTGGTTGGATATCCAGTTATGTGAGATCATTCTGCAGACATAGTTTAATACAGATCTCGTTCAAAATGATACATAGAGCACATATCCTTAATTTAAAATAAGGGCATGGAATTTTAATGACATCTTTGGACTGGCTTTGCATTGAAAAATTGAGAAAAATAATAAACATAAGTTTATGGAGTAAAGACAGCTTAGCTAGAGAACAGATGAAACAAACTCGATTAGCAATGGAGCCTGCTCTCCAAAATCTGAATATGATGTAAATATGAGACAGCGTTTGTGGAAAATATGGGTACAATCTTTTGAGTCAAATGGCAGTTGACAAAGCTAGGGACTCTCAGCAAGACTATTTCTTCTGGTTACTCTGTTTGGTTTTGGTTTTTGTTCTGTTTTGTGTTATTTTTTTCCTGTTTCTCCATGTGTACATTTATGGTTGTATCAGAAGTCCCAGATTCCAGAACACCTTCTGGCAAAGCTCTCCTTGAGCCACTTATCTGTCCTTCCTCTCAGTCAGGTGAGGTCCCTGCTTATGGAGTGCATACAGGTGCTTCCAGGAATCCACTTGTGCTGGGATTAGTCTTGCCTGACTTCAGATGTTTCTGGAGTTGATGTGGAGGCAGTCACTCTAAACTCCCTGTGTAGTCAAAGGAGAGAAACGTGTATTTTTAGTACATGATTCCCTCATTGACTTTCCATTGACTCTAATGGAAAACCAGGGGGGTAAGGGATAACAAACGTAGGTGTAGCCCCCTTGTCAGAGAAATGATGCATTTCTATATAGTAATCAATGATTTTAGTGGATGTTGTCTATATGTATTTCATGGACAGCTTGCCTTCACTAATACAGGAGGATGGAGTAGAGAAGGAGAGATCTCATAACACTGATTTTTGGGAAAAGAGATCTAAATAGATAGGTAAGCAAAGGGTTTGCCCTAGAATTTAATTTTAAATTGAAGCTTTCAAAAACAGCTACCTTGGCTTGTGCTGTTTCTTGATGAAGTGCTGCTTCTGGGCACGTGTACGAACTCTAATGCATAAAAAATAACCTAAGCCCAAATGAAATCCTACAAGTTCATTCTACAACTCTATTTTCTATGTGGTTGTGTGGGCCAGATTTTCTACATTATTTTGGGTTTGCTCAGCTGTGAAGTACAGGTTCTGAGAAGTTTTGAAGTTCAGAGTACGCTACAGATATGAACCACAGCCACAAAACAGGGGACCAAGTGGGATTACAGATGACTGAAATTTTCTAGTGAGTGGAGATGAACACCGATGCTCTGTACTTTTAGTTTCAGTTGAGGATAATAAATTCCTTGGCTGTTAATTTGTGAGTTATAGAATTATCTTTAAAAGGTAAATCAGACAATTCTGTTGAAGTATTGTTTCAGTGCTGGAACTTCCTGAGCTAGTCTAAATGGGAAAAAAAATTCAGTATTTTTGTATTTATAAAGATGGTATTTCAGGCTGCAGAGATTAGCCCTTTGTGCCTAGTGTGAGCTCAATAGTTTATGCTTGAATTAGAGGCACCTGGATTGATACAAAAATCTTTTGTGGCTGGTTTTGACTGGCTTATGCCAGACTCTCATAAAGATGCAATACTCTACAGTTCTTCACTTTTTCACTGTCATACATAAAAATCAATTTCTTGTGTTTTTTTCATATGAAACCATGATACAATTAACTTTAAAAACTATAAGCTAATTTAATGCTTATTGTAAATGTAATTCATAGCGATATTCCTTGTGTCAAAATTAGCTTCACCACTAGTTTCTCTCTACCACATCAGAGAAGTATATGAGATGTTGAAGAGTGCCAACGTTTCATCAGAGACCTTTGCAGTTTTCTGAAAGCTTTGACTTCTGCAAGGAGACCCTCATTTTTTACTAGAAAAATAGGAGAAAGTGTTTTAGATCTCTTGGCTTGGCTGTTCTGCAGGGAAAAGCCTGAAAATACGAGCTTAATTCCTCCTCAGTGTCCAGATACCACAAGACAAAGGGATCCATCATGAGAAAGATATTTTTAAAAGGCATTTGAGGAAGGGGATTGTTTCAGGAGGGATAAAGGCTGACTAATGAATTTATAATGCCAGGAATTGGCAAGACTATCTGTGTTCTGGAACTGAATTCAGCCTGTGCTACCAGAGGCATAGAAATGATTTCTCACTTTTATCTTGTGTGTGACAGCTAACAATTTAATCTACTCTGTTTGTGCAGGTCAGATGCTCTTCCCGGTTAGTGGATTACAGGAACAAAAAGCGCCTGTGTTTGCAAAACAATTACTCTGATCTTCCAGTTGTTTCTGTGTTATAAAGCAAGATAATCTTTCAGATATTAAACAGATGCATCTAGATTCTAAATAATTTGACACCCAGCAGTGTGCTGGGTGTTCTCATCACCCAGTTGCAGGCCCATGTTTCATTTGGAGGTCACCTTAACAAAAGGAGGTGTCATATGAACAATAACTCAGCATGCCCCTTTGATCAGTCACTTATGCAAAGTTACTTTACTTGCCTTTCAAAGAAAATTCCTGCTGAAGTACGGGATGTGAAGTTTGCAGGAGTCTTGGCTGAATCAGGGTTGGCTATTGTGTAAAACAGTATTGGGCATGACCACAGTCTCTTCTGATCCTTACATCTCTTATACCATTTTGTGAAACTTGAGCAGAAATGTGTGAGTAGGGAAGTGTGGGCTGGAAAGGATGGGAGCTGGATTCTCTTCAGTGCCTATTTATCCTGCTGGGACAACTGTTTGCAAAATGAGCAATATCTTCTCCTTTTTGACAAAGGGGAGATGATAACTCCCTCTGGAATAAATATTTGATTCCTTTGTCATCCTCTTTGTCACTTCAGGAACTCCCTTTTCATCACATCCATCATTTTAGAAAAGTTTTGTTTCAGTTTGGTAGCTGGTGGACAGAGAAGAGGGAACGAGCTCTCATGCCAGGGAGGAAGGACCAGGCTGGCAGATGTGCAACACCACTGTCTGTGAAGGTTGCCTGGGCACTGTCAGCCACTGCTGGCACTGCTGCAAGTTTTAGAGAGGCTGTGATGCTGGTGGCATTTTACTTCAGTCCAGATGGAGGCTTAATCCTCATGGAGATGTGGACATGCTGGTGGCAGCTGAGGCTGTTCCTGGCCTGCCCTCCTCCTTTGTGAAGATTTTTAAAGGCTGCTGCCATGTGAACCAAACCCTCCCCCAATTAACCCACTGCTCCCTGATCCCAAGCACAGAACAACTGCTCACATTGGCTTGCACAGACGTGTGCTCAGGAAGGAGTACAGGCTTCCTTCATACCCTGTTACACTCTGTTTGGGTTAGACACTTCAAAAGTAGGTGCTTCAGTATTCATTCACTGCCTCGACCTTCCTGCATCTTTTCTTGGTTGTTTTTGTTTTTTAAGGGCATCAGCTTGTATGAGAAGAGGAAATGGACAAGTGGCCCCATTAGAATTGCTGCACAAATTGGTACTGTATCATTTCCTCATTTATGCTCAGATAAACTTTGATTTCTGTCAGTTTTATTATTCAAATGGTGTGAATAAAATCTGACAGTGTAACAGAGTACTGGAGACATGAATATTGTGCTTTAACATTAGTTTGAATTCACTGGTTCATTACATAAAAGATATGAAGAGTGTGCCAGTCCAAAATCAGATTGTCATGCTTACAGTGACTTGGATGCTCTGTTGCCTGTTGTCTCCCTGTGTGATTTTCAGGGAGACTTTAAATCCCAGGGAAACCACTTTTACTTGCCCACACCTTATCTTCCCTATTGCTTTGCATTTCTAACCCCGAGGTAGTTGGAGGTCATGCACTTGAACTCTAGTAAAGCTCATTGTCTTTGTACCCCTATTTGTTCTCACTAGCGTGTCTCTGATATAGAGATTATCCACATGATTAGAAAGAGGCTCAGCTTTAGGCAAAACTATTCCTTCTCCTTGAAGGGTGATGGTTAGTGTTGTCTAGCTCCTTGGCTGGCACCATCTCTTTCTCCATCTTTTCTCCTCAGATATTGCACTATCAGAAGAGCAAGTGCAACAGGGACTTCATCAGTTGAGAACACTTAGTCCAGATAATTTTGATTTTGTCACTTAACATGCAGTGGTTTAGGGCTATGTATAAGACAAATGAGGCATATAGACTGGTAAAGGATCTGAAGGTCTCAGGATGTGGCTTACTTGTTCTAGAAATGAATCAGTTGGGACATGAGTGTAAATTTGTCTTCTCTGTTGATCTCTATAGTATAGTTCTGGTGCTTCTGAGGAAAATGTTTGACATTTCAGAGAAGAAAAAAGTAATGCAAAATGCAGGAAAGCTTTTTTTTCATACCAGCTGTGGGATGTTGCAGGTAAAGCATCAACAGAATTTACTGATTCATGCTTGTCATATTGATGCTAATTTGTTATCATTTTTGAAGTGGTAATATCCTTAAAATAAGAATAGTTTTTTCTAATTGGTTTATTTTTACAAAACCTGAGTTTGATTCCTCTCTTCAGCTTTCATGCTTACACTTCAGACAAATTGCAGCCAAGAAACTTTGTTCTTCCAGACATCATCAAAAATAGGCAGGACAGGCTTCTGACCTAATATAAGCTAATTCTTGATGAAATGGTAACACTTGGCTATTTTTAGCAAGCTCTGCTAATAGTCCCTTTAAGTCTTTATTTCAGTAGCCTGAAATGAGGATCAGCTGATATCACAAGACTGGGATCAGAATTAGAAAGAGTATTAGGAAACAGAAACTTTTATTATCTCCCTCACTTCTACAGAGCTCACCAGGGAAGGATGCCATGCTGAGGCTGCTTTTCCTACTTACCTCAACAGAAACAGTTCTGAAATAATTTTTATTGTCTTGTACTTGAAGACAGTGATTGAAAGCCTGTTTTGCCTGCTTAAGAAAATATACTTGCAAAGACAATGCAAGGAGACTCTGGAACCGCTTTCCATTTTGCTATTGGTAGGAGACGAGGTTGTTAGCAATAAGGCTTACTAAACAGGCAACTTACCTACACACTTGTCTCTATCTTCTCACTACCATTACATACTCTCTCTCTCTCTGTGTCTCTCTCTCTCACCTCCCCCCCACCCCCATCTTGTCCGAAAGAACTGTCTGCATACAAATAAACTGCAATGCCACTTCCAAAGCTGTTGTAAGAAAGAAAAACAACATTCACATTTTATCTTGTAATTTCTTCGTATCAATCACTGCCTTGCCCCTCATGCTTATTATTCATGCAAGGGGTTGTAAGGTAGGCAGTCTTTCACTTTTTATGCAGGACAGATTCATTTTCTGATCATGCATTACAGATATATGAAGAGCTTTTTTTAATTAACCTATTATGTAAACTCTGCCCTGCTTGTAGTTTATAAAGCATAGGTAGCATGATTCTCTTCCCACTTACATAAGCCTAAGATTGCTGTAACTCATGGGAATTCACTTAAGATATTCCTGGTTTACAGTACTGTAAGAGAAGCATCAGAGAATACTTAGCTTTAAGAAAATGAAACAGGTTTGCAGTTCACTGCTGCCTGGCATTATGCATTCCTGGAACCTTAAAATGTCATGTGTCTTGCAGGAAGTCATTTTCTTTGCCAGAATGCTGCTAATGGGATTTGTTTTGGAAATTGGGAATCTACACCATCCAAACATTAAGCTTGCAAGTATCTGCAATGTTGGATTTGAAGTGCAACGAAGTCTGGAGAGGAGTACATTTGTTGTTTCAGCCTATACTTGGTTTTGGAGCTTTTGGATTTCCACTACCGAGGTTTGCACCCCAGTGTTCATAGAAAGGAAACCTAGATATGAGGGATATATCTGAATTTGATGCAAAGTTATGTGCCAATATTGCTTATGAGAATTCTGCTGTGAAGCTGTGTGTGTTTTGTACAGGACTCAGTTCTTCATAGATCTGGAAGTGCTGGCATATGGAGTCTTGGCTACCTCTAAAGCTGACTTGGTTAGTGGATATTAGCTTTCATCAGAAATCCTTCATGAATCTTTATGGTACTCTCAGTATCTATCTGTCAGACCAAATATGTAGACTGGAGAAAATGTTACAGATGACTGTATGGGATGGGTGGCATCATCTGACTGACCCGCCACTGCTTGCATTCTTGTTGCCATGGGCAGGGAATCTTCTCCTCCAGATCTGCCTGAACAGCACCGTTCACACACTCCCCTTCTTTTTCTCTTTTCCTTTTTCTTAAGTTGTCTGTTTTGTCTGCTCAAGTCAGGGGTCCTTAAGGACAGTCACCTAGCAAGATCACCAAGCATTGACTTACACTAATAATAAAGTAAGAACACTATTAGATCTGCATTTTCTATCTCCTAAGGAAATACAGAGGGAGCACTGAATACTTGGAAGGACATTTACCTAATGACATTACATCTTTTGCAGAATATCGCTTCTCTGACTAGTGTCTGGTCATTTCTTGCATGACCCCTGTATCCTACTGGTCGTCTTGGTATGTTTTTCCTATATTACTTGTCCACACAGTGCTCTTCTGTTGCATTATTAATGGTAACCTTTTCCCTGCATGCTGTCTTGTTAGTCAACCATTGTTTTGACCTCCTGGCCTGAGTTAGCCAAGAGGAAAATGTCAGTGGCTTGTTTGGTGCCCCTTCAAGAATGCTGCTGTTGTTTTGTGAAGTTTCTTTTCTACCTGTGGTAATTTACAGCAACTGTCACCCTTGAAAGTGCAGAGCACAAAGGTGAGCCTATAATTATGGCTAAAGGCAGATCCCTGAAATGTTGAGCTTTGCCTTAGTGCTGTGCTTTGTATCAGAATTTCAAATGATGCAAGCCCATGATCTAGGAAAAACAAAACAGCAGCAGGAGTCCATAACCAACTAACCAACCAACTGACTGATGAACACAATGTCCTGCTTGACCCAACATGTGATTAGAGAAACGCAAACACAGAAGCTTTCTCTGGAGAAATGTTTGGGGGTGACAGATAATGTTTGTCCTGTGCTCTTGTATCGAAGCATAACTACTTGATTGAGCTTTGGTTTTTTTCCATAGGAAGCGTATGATTGCCTGATGCTCACCAGTGTTTCTTGCAAGGTAGTTGTCAACCTGCTGGGAATTCCAAATCAGAATAATAATTGCAGGATTGTCCTAGCTCTGTTGGACGATGTTACTTTCCTAATGCTTCCCCTGAGCTTTGTTTGAAGTCTTTCGTGAGTCTTTTTCTTAGATGGAGAAATGGAAAGAAATACTTGCTTTGCTCTCCTCGCAACCCCTAGAGAGGAGAATGGTTAAAAATATTAGATTTTCTAACTGGACAGGTTTTCAGTAATTTACTGCTGCCATTTTCCAATAAACACTTCATTGTAATGAGTGTTATTGAAGGCTCTTAGCATATGATCACTAGAATTGGCAATAAATTTTTGGAGCTTAATGTTGAGCCGATCTAACGGAAGACAGCGTTTCTTGTTGACTTCAGTAACTTTGCATCATGCCCTAAGTGCTCTCTCAGACTTTTGATGTCTGCTCATCTTTCTGATGAAATCTGATGATTCTAGTGTAACTGAGATGCTGAGAGTGTTTGAACAGTGAGAATAAAAGGAGGAACTGAGTTATTTGACAGTAGATCTGATAGAGAAGGAAAAGAATAATGTTGTAGGAAAGAAGATGTAATCTTAAATATTTACTGCTCTGTTGTCAATGCCTCTGGACTGATTTAATATGGTATTATAAAAAAAAGTAAATTGTGCCAGACACAATTTCATTTTATATGAAAAAATAAATTTAGCTGCAATCCAGTAAATGTTTAGGAAAGTAACAGATATTGTCTTGTATAAAGAACCTAAGATCAATATCACTAACTTTTTAAAAGGACCTAAAGTTGTGCTTTTATTATATGTTATAAATAATATTGTCCTTAGTATTGTGTCCTCGGGCAAACAGATCAGGTACTCTTAAAGGAGCAGAGTTTGAGCTCAGCGTGCTCAGGTTTTTGATACCCATGTCTAAGTTTCACATATTTCCATATCCTTAATGTGTATGGCTTTTTTTCCCTAAAAAAGCTTACCTTCTATTTTGGGGGGATGGCTGTCTTTTCTGGGGTTGCTTCTTTAGTGCTGGTTCAGATAGATGTAACTAAAGAAAAAACACATTCCTCTTAGAACTAAGCAGGAATACAGTGCATGGGTTAGCTACAAAACTGTAATTTTTCAATTATTTTATTGGAAGAACAAAGAGTAAAGTAAGTCTCATAATTTCATGTGTCAATTATATTGTGAGTAAAGTTATGTGGAAGCCAGGCCTTTCCCTGCTAAGAACACAGCTGCTGAAATGAATGGGTAGGATGTAGTTTCTCTCCTGCTTGTGTATAATTTGAAAGCATGTTTGCATACCATCACACTCCGTACCAAATGGTACCTAGGGCAGTGTTCAGGCAGGACAGAAGTTAAGAAGTTGTTGTTGTTTGTTCTCATATAAACCTTGTTTCAGGCATTGAAATGTTTCATTGAGCAGTGGTCACCCTAACCCAGGGTGGTGTCCCAAGAGCTACCAGTGCCAAAGGGCTCTGAGAAAAATCTACGCAACCACCCTGAATAACTTATCCAGAGATGAAGCGCAGCTGCTCATTAGCTGTTTTCTGTATGTTATTGTCTGTTTGGTATATTTTCACATCGATGTAAGGCTCTATTTGGGGTTTATATGGACTCTCTTAGTTTTGCATCCCCAAACCTTCATCTCTGTGTTTTTAGTTTGTCAATTAGATTTAAAGCACCCCAAATACTAATTTTATTACATTTTATTACTATTTTTTTGGCAGTATTCTTTCTCTAACTGGCTGGATTCTGCAGGAAGCTAGTTAGAAACATAGCTCCAAGGGCAAGGATTATAGAGGAAAGACCTCTGAATGAAGGGTCCAGGCTGAAAAGAGGAGACGGGTCAATATAGGCAGAGCAAAGGAGTATGATGTTTTTCGCTGACTTTTGTTTCCATTTTCTTCCAAGCCACATTACTGTGCAAAATTTCCTGAGCCCTCAAATTTCTAAAGAAGACCTCATATGTACATACACGCAAATGCAAATTGGAAAAAAATCAACTATTGAAGTAGTTATTCTAAATAGCCATATAATTATTTAAATAACCTGTAAAGTTTTAGTAGAAATATTATACCAAAATATGCATCTCTAGAAGATGCTTATAGGGCCTCAATTGACATGTGGATACAGATCAGTAAGCATTAATTTTTGAATTTCTGGTTAGTGTTAGAAACCCACCGAAATACTGAATTATAGCATAAAATGACACACATTTCAGGTTGAGTTTGTGCTTTAACCAAGGGATCTGCATCTGTGTAGAGCTTAAATCTCCCTGCCCCTGTGAATTCTTACCCAAATTGCTGTCTTTTTTGAAGCCTGGAGCAGATTTGCTGATAAGGACAAGTCAGTCCTTGGGCAGAGAGAGCCAAACCACACCCCTCCACTGAGGCTTTCTTCCAGGAGAGACCACCACAACCCTGGTCCTCTGTCAGGGCTGGCTGCTCAGCAGGACTGGTGGCTCTGTCAGGAATGCAGCAGTGAATTAGCATCAGATGGCTAAAGCTGTTACTGCTCGTAGCTGTCTGCTCCACCCTGTTGGTGGTAAACCAACTTTGATGTCAGGTTACTTTAAAACGCTGAGCTGAAAAGCGGGATGGGTTAGGAGTTGATTCATGAGTGGATCAGACATCCCTGCCTTAGGGGCAGCAACATCTGTTAGGCAGGTGGGGAGGAAGGCAGGGAGTGGGAGCAGCTTCAGCTGTCCAAATTTCATCTGCTGCTGCATGTCTATCAGAGCCCTGCAGTCACAAGGTTGCCCTTGATTAAAAATGTCCTTTCCAAGCTGAGAGTTGCTGCTCGTTGTTCTCAACGGGACTGAGGTTTACAGGATCAAAGGTTCTGGCTTTGTTCAACACATGGCCACAGGCCTATTGCAAAAGCGAACTCTTCCTACCAAAGGAGCTTGAGCTGTGTGATGCTTTCTCCAGCCCTCAGCTCAGGAAGCAGGAGAACTGCAATTTCAAACTCCATCAGCTGCCTCTTCCTTCTGCTTTTTCTGTTTTTCTGATGTCTTCTCTACCTTACTGGATTTGTCAGTACCTGCACTTAATTTTACAAAGCTCAGCCATTTTCTCTGCTTACGTTGCACTAGAGTTTTCTAACATGTTTCAGGAAATCTTTGTCCTGTTCAGACCTTAAAGACAGCGCTCATTCATCTGCAGGCAGGTGTTAGCCATCCAGATACCACATAGTTAGCCTGAATAACAATGTACCCTCTTTTAGGGTATCCCAGTATTCTCAATCTAATGACCACCTGTCATGGACAAAAATCCACAGAACTGTTTTGGAAAAGACCTTTAAGATCATTGAGTCCAACTGTTAACCTAGCCCTGCCAAATCCACCACTAAGCTGTGTCCTAAGTACCACATCTACATGTCTTTTAAATCCCTCCAGGGATGGTGACTCTGTTCCAGTGCCTGACAGCCCTTACGGTGAAGAAATTTTTCC